>OX246737.1:106869655-106948465 GCA_945910005.1 Isoperla grammatica | reverse complement strand
AACATAAGAGACTAAAGAAATAATAGAACATTCCAGGAGTGTGTGGAATATCAACTTGAGGATTCATTTTTATTATATACATAATATAACACATTCAACCAAGTAGAGATAGCCAATGCCATATTTGCCGTTATTCTGCGTTTGACATAACTGATATTGGACCAATACCTCATTAAGAATCATCAGAGGACTAACACATTCTGACCGATCATTGACACTGACGTTGTTCAATGTACTTGTCTATTGCAATACTTGGATAGGTGGGCGGGGCAGGACTATCGCAGCATTAGACACACGAGGAACAGAACATTTAGACAGGATTACGAGTGATGGGGATATAACTATCACGAGTCCTGTGTGTAGCATTGATACTATGGACAGCATATTGTGTGTTCGTTAGTATTATATGCTCTAATGCGTTAAGTATAAAGTTCAAGTTCATAGTGAGTGAGCTCATTAAATACTCGGTAATGGTATTAGCCAATAATCGTCAATTCACGACTTTCAAATATTGTGATGTGACCTAGGATGGGCCTGCGTAGCAACTAACCTATAAATAATGAAGGGAATGTGTTTAGCGGCGGAATAAAATCTGTCGTTGAAAGTCAGTAGGTCACACATACATTATTCTGTCGCACTTCGCATGCTCTTTATGTCGTGAGGAAACATAAACTTGTTCCTTGTGTTCACCATTTTGTAATCTTTTGAATGTTCTATTCGTCACAATGTAACATTCTACCCCGTAATATCGGGCCACAAGCATAGCACATTGACTACAGGGTTTCTATAATAGTTTGTCGGGCTGGTGCGTTGGAAATATGTTTCCGGGAGGGAGGGGGGGGGGGGGGGGGGGGGCTCTCTCTCCACTAAGTATTCACTCAAATGAGTACGTTTAAATGAAGATGAGATCTGAAGAAAAGCTACCGGAGACGAAGCCATAAGTGACCCTGGTTCACCACGAACAAGAGGCCCCCGCTCACCCCCCCTTAGACTTGATATATTCTCTAACATTACGTCCAAGTTAAAGTAAAGAGTAAACAATGTTCATTTATTTTCTAAAAAGTTAATTCATTAGGCCAGAAAGTATATTACTCTATTAAAATTTTAAATTGGATTACGAAATTTAAAACAAAACAATGAATGTCCACAAGATTAAACAATATTCTACAACGGGGCCAATTTCTTACATTATTTTACGTGTAATGCAACCAGTTTTACAGTTATGTACTTATAAAGTTTTTACTGGTGCTTCTACCCTCTTCCCCTCCTCCCCCCACCCCCCACTCCCTCTGTGAAACAAGTTATGGCGCTATACTCAAGTAATTGACCTGACTGATTATTGTAATACCTACAAGAAAAACAGTTTTAACAAAACCGTGGAAATTTGATTACATCAATGACTTCGGAAATATTGCAATTATCAATCTGTTCCTAAAAATACACAGAACCAAAATAAAGTCGCTCCACAGCAACTTTGTGGATGCTGACGTCATAGATGAGTGAGACTTGGCCAACCAAATGTCAGTATTTGAAAAGGCCACCCGCTGGTTGGTTCTGACTCACTTATCTATGACGTCATCATTCACAAGGGTGCTGTGGAAACACTTTAAAATTATATTTATCTGTTGCGAACCACTTTAATTAGTGGCAATTTTAAATCAATCAACCTTAGTGGAGGTAGCATAGCACATGATCCCGTCATGAGGTATACTCGGATGAATCATCGGCTCATCGCTAGCAAACGAGGCTCTATAGGGGTGGCCGACGGCTCGAGTCTCGCTTCCGACGGGTTTCCTTAGTTGTGATGTGAATGCTGGGATTGACTGTTACGAACAGCCATCGACCATTCCATTCCAAATACCATCCCTGAAGAGTGAAGAGTTGCTTGAAGGGCAGGTTGTTCTTGACGATGTGTGTATCCACATCATAATCTGCACACATATACTCTATATAATATATAATATGTGTTATACTTATACTTCATAACCAGCAATACTGACACAAACACCCCAGGGCCTAGATTAACACAACAAGTCAACCTTCCCACAGCTTAGGGCAAGTTTCACCAAACTTTACTCTGGCGGGGTTTCTGAGATCAAAAATGGCGCCCTGTAGAAGCCACCGTGTATTTTGTTTTGTATGTAATGTTTGTTGAAACCATGGTAACCAATCCGAGATTACTATATCGGCCGATTAAAAAGTTTGGTGAATTCGGACCTTAGGATTTAGTGATGGCGCCAATTTGGATTAAATTTAAGCGGTTTTGTCTCAACAGTCTTCTAAAATTTGAATACGCACATTGCAAGATATTTCGCTCTGCCAAACAAAAGTGGTGCGGCTTTGTATGTCGTATTTATGTGGTGGATACGCTTAGAGGAGAGCCCGATCGTCACCGTCAACGCACGCGAAGTAAGCTTGTTCAGTGCGTATATCTGATAGTGCGTGTGCGTGTGATGTGCGTCACACGTCGTTGTTGCCGAGAACAAGTTCACGTGAAAGCGTTGAGCTTCACAAGACCGGTTTGCATTATTGAAGGCGTAAATAATTACATTCTTCAATTCAAGTTTCAACTTTTTTGATTACCAACAACAAGGTTGACCTTTTTCTATCTGTTGCCGTGGCGCAATCTAACGCAAGTGCGTGCGGTACATGATAATAATGTTCTTAGGTAGCACGCATGCTGCTGGCTACTCCACTCGCTTTACAGTTATAACCCAAACTACTTGTGGAAAAAAAATCTTCTGATGTTAGTGTTGTGAAATCGAAATACGTGAATTAATTATTAGTGTATGTTATAAAGAAATTAGTGCATTCTTTAGATTCATCTAAGAGGTTCACGCACTCATTCGTGCATGCAAAGAGCTTACTGAAGATATCTCACTTGACGACTTTGAGCTTCCTTTGTTTAGTCAGCCCCTATTTTGGTATTTCACTCGAGATATTTTTGAAAGTAAAATAAAACCTGTTGGTAAGTTAGCCTTGAGATAAAAGAAGCATGGCAGTCGAAACTTGGAGCAAGTGACTTTGCGGTCAGCTCCTTCCATACAAGCGCGTTCACAAACATTGACACCCGGGTGGGTGAACGCAGTCATTGCGCACTGAGGTATTGAGAGTTCGAGTATCGAGTCGACTGTATTTAATATGAGATGTGTATCACATTGTCTCATTGTTCAATGTACCTTCAGCGCGCACTGGGTTCCAACAGGTTTGAATATGAGGCGGGAGGATCTAGTTTCTTGTCCTCAGGAGGACAGGACCGGATTGTAGGGGGACTAGTTGACGCTAAGTTTCCTGGGTCCACCCGTAATGTTGCCATATGGGACAAGTATGAAATGGGCGGTGCTCTTCGAATGCAATGTTGCATTTAGAAACATGGTTTGGTACAACACCGCTAAAAGTCTAGCAACACGAACTAAAACCACATAGTACTGGACGTTAGTTACTGTCAGTGTAATCAGGATGGATATAAAATTACTTGTCAGATTTAAGTGACCCCTGTCTAGAATATACTTGTTGCACCAAATGTACTTATAATAATTTATGTACTCTAGTTCACATTTTTATTTTTCTTGTCAAAATTTATCAGTCCGTAAGTGGTTACCAGTGATTGAACCTTCACTTGTAAGGTGTGGTCAAAAGACTAGTTTGAAAATCTGTATACCTTTCACTTTTTCATTTCCTTCCGTTATCACTGCTACTCCTTCCTTTATCCATTCTTTCTCCGGCTCTTTTGACAATAGGACCACCCTTCCATTGCGTCCCGAAAAAGCAATCTTTATTTTATTTTATGTGGGTGTAGCTTTTCATGGCCGCGTACGAACTTAGGCTGGAATTCATAGTCGGCCCCTACACCTAGGGGCGCCCATTGTTACCAAGGTAACAATTGTTTGCATGTTATTTCCCATAAACAAAACAAATCCATAGCAACAATGGGTGCCCCTAGGTGTAGGGGCCGACTATGAATTCCAACCTTAGTCTTTTAAACAATAGCTGCCGTACTTACTTCGTATTCAAAAATAATAATTATGCTACAGATTGATTGTGATCGAAATACTGTAAGCATTGAGACTCAACTGCTGTAGATAGAAACTGTCATAGTGATACAGCGTAGGGCATCATTCCACCTTTTGTTTTTGAAATCATTTGCTTACAATAATTATTACAATTTACTAAATAAGACTTCACACCAAAATAAATATTGGGTTAGTTATTTAATACAGAAATTGTTTTTAAGTAGTAAATTGTTAATAGAATTTCATTTTCACGTCAATCTGACATTCAAATACATAACCTTCTTATTATGTGCTATAGTTGCCACCTGCATTTTAATGACGTTCTGTAATCGCAACTTGTGAAGATGATAAAATTCACAAAAGTAGCCTAACACACAATATGTTTTGTTGAACAAGTTATCTAATACAGTTATCCCATGAGTCAAATTATTGAAGACATACTGCTGTATCTCGCACACGCGTAGCTTTTACAACCACTGGATCATCTTCGCTCTACAACTCGAAACGCGTAGTTGGAGGAGCAAAGAAGCAAGTAACGAAAAGAGCCTCTCCCCCCCCCCCCCCCCCCCCCCCCCCCGCTCTCTACAAAATAGACAACTAGTTTTTGTGAGGCGATATTTTCATTACATACGTAGGCCTATATCTACTTCATGTTATACATGATGATACAAATGTATACCCATCATCAGTGGGTTGTATGAGTTTTATATTGTATTTGTGTACTTCGGGAGGAAGTAATGGTCAAGAGTCTAAATGACCAGCTTGCATCTCATGGGAAATTCATTCAGTAACGATTAACAGTGGCGGGAATCGAGTTTACGACCTCCGGCAATAGAGACTGGTGGAGCCACCTGGTTCGGTCCTGTCCTTACTCAACAACCAAAGGAAGTTCCGCTTTGATGGCTTCGGCTTATGACGCGCGTTGAAACTCCGTAGGGTAAATACATTGAGCGGGGTTATGATAGTTCGACTCGATGGAGAGAACTTGGCATATTATGGAAATACTATGTTTTGTTTACTATTGGATTGCACAATAATTATTGCAATTGCATATTCAAAATAAAGTGTCTGAGGTATTTGGTGTCTAGATGTTTTGTGTATTGTTGTGACGTCGGCGGTGAACACTGATATCATCGGAGGCAAAACAACAAGTTTCTTTGTAAAATATATGTTATCGATCTATCAAATATTTAGAAGACTGTAAGAGCCCGCCGAAAGAGGTACGCAGTGGTAGCATGGGAGCTCTGTGTGAGCAAAGGTTAGTGCCGCCTCTGCGTGAGTTAATAAATGTAGGAACAGTGAACAACGCGTCTTCAGTTGTTCCTCTTATCTATCAACTACAAATTACTGCGCCCTTTTAACATTATGTAATACTTAAAATTGATGTTTTCCCTTATTATTCATATTATTTCTTCAAAATGAATAAAGTTATAATAAAGCTAACCATTCCTTCATAAAGGATTTCTCATCGCGCTAGTAATAAAATAGTTAATAAAATGTGCAGTGTACCGTCAATTCTCAAGGACTCAATGAGCCAAACATCAACAGAGTCACTGACGTCTCGTCATTGTTGTTGTTGTCGCTTTGTGCGACTATATGCGAATGTCTAAACTGAATGCTGTATACATTTACAATAATGTACTACCTACTATCCCTTATTAGTTTCCTAGCACTAGTTCTACTTATTATCGTATTGTAATTAATTTAGTATAAACATGCAATAAGTCATCTTGTCATATTGATGTTATGTGTAATTTAAATGTAAATGTGAAAGCTCCCACAAACAGGATGCTACATCCTAGGTGGGTATTCTTCTACCTTATCTTTATAACAGTAAACATAAAACCAAACAAGTACATTCATGTGTAATATTTGTGTAAACAAAACTTGTGTTTTTATTAATAACAAAAAAAAATGTATGCAAGGTTTAAGAAAGGAAAAGAAAAAAAAAATATATTCACCTACATACGGTCGCAACTCTCAACGCACCTGTAGTCAACACAATAACATCATGCTACCAATACAATATCACGTCCGTTGACGACAGATATGAAAGACGATATTGTATTTTACCTCCGATCTCCGGTCGTCAACTCAGATGGGTTACTTTAGAGATCACGACCACATTATTTGCTGTTTATGTTTTTCAACTGAAGATGACCAAGTCTGTATTTTACTCTTCAGTCTTCCTCCAAACGCTACATGAAGTCGTTTTCACGGTGTTAGATTAATTAGACAACAAAATGCGTCAGGGCTATATACCTAAGATAAAGACGTACACCTGCGTATGGACTAAGAAGATCTAATCAGGAGAGAAAATAAATTACTACTGGAACTAACCTCAACTGTGATGGAATAAAGTTGTCTGCATGGTAGTCGACAAGAACAATTTATAGACTATGCAGTAAAGAAGACCTAAGTTCTGTTACTTTACTTATATGGAATTAAACGCATATGTAATGTGATTGAATCATTGTTAATTAAGGCCCAACCACTATTGTCGCCATCGTGATCGTAATCGGGATCGGGATCGCAATTGTACATTTTGTCATGATTGAAATCATTACGACATTACGATTTAGTTGAGAACAGCGTCATAAGAACCAAGTTAATTCTTTCACAATTTCCGTAATACATTTACAATCACAATGCCGACAATTGTGGTTGGGCCTTTAGTCATGTTGTGTTCGATTTATCATGTGCACTGCAGTCACACCAAAGAAACATCTTTCCTTGGGCCGTGGTAGCTCAAGTGGCAGTATGATGTGGGTTCTACTCCAATATGTTATACATTGCCCACAAAGCTAGCTATGAAATGACTTGAGCAACCCCAAGAAAGGCCTGCGTGGTATGGTATGGGAGTCAGGTGTGAGAGGGTCTGGCTAGAGTGACGCCAAGTCACCCACCCCTCTTCTTGCGCAACTCAAGGTCAGAGATCTGGCAACGCTGTACACTGGACCACACCACCACATCCTCTCTTGTGCAGAAACTTCTTACCCCTAAGTAGGGGTGGAGGAAATGAACCAGCGTGGCGTGGGTGCAGTGAAATAATTTACCGAACAAAGAACTGTTTCCTGTGTAGGAGAACAAAAAATGCGACTTACAATTTGACGGAGAAAACCAATTATTTCAAGATGCGTGTGTTGTGACTTGTGAAAGGACCTGCTTCAAGACTACAATGCAATGACAAATGGGCAACATTTTAAAGGGAGAGGAAGAATATCAAGTAATGAAGTAATTATGTTAAAAGTACGAAGCGACTACCACGTGGCCCTGTAACCTTGAACCCAGCCCAAGCAAGCGTCCCCTCCCCTCCTTGGGCAAGACATTTTATCTTACTCTCTTCGTTGCAGTTACACATTTTAGGAACACTCACGAGTCCCACTTTAATGTATAGTTCTACTACACGCCACCAAATGCAGTGGCATATGTAAAAGTAAAAAGAAGCTATAGTTAAAAATAATGTTTTCCAAATAAAAATATTAAATATTTTTCAAATCGAATATATAGCACAACAAATGTCACTCTGTATTATTTTATTAAATATGTGTTATGTGCCAATCAATTGGTATTTTCCAATTGTTTTAAAGCAGCATAGAGAGCTCCATTATTAAACATATTCTCTGCAGGTAAGGGCAAACTAAAAAGGTCCAAGTTTCTGGTTCATGTCACCCATATTTTATACGTTTTTAAATTTGTTTCAATTGTTCAAAAAAGCGAATTTTTAGCAGAAATTTGGATTTATATCGTTTATTTCTAAAAATAGCACATTTCTCTTTCGAAACTAGCATCTACATGGCGCAAAGGGCTAATTCTACACATCTTGAATTTAACACAAATAACGATCAAACTGAGCTAATGTACCTCCTCCATATCCACATTTCTTCGGGGTCCGTAAGCTGACGGCACGGTTAACTGTGTGTCTTGAATGGAATCTAGCACCACAGATAACAAATTAACTGTTGAATATACGACACAGTGGCAATCTTATGTATGTAGTATTTACCCCCCCCCCCCCCCTCATACGGTAACAGTCGACTAACACGTCTCCTAAGTTTGCGTCTATACTCAATAAATGCAATAAATAAAATTTATAATAATAATTTGTATTTTATTTACTGTTACATTCAGTATAACGTAGATCGATATTTATAAAACAGCAATTACATCAACGAGAAATAATAAATGGTTCGATATATCCCCCATCTGAAAAGCAGTTCCTGTAATTGAGTGGATATAGACAATAAATTAATGCAGATTTATATAGATCGCCAAATTATACAGGATAGCGGGACTTCCTGGCCCATCCACGGCCGGGCCCTCGCCCCATTCTACTCCAGCACTAAGTATGTGATTATTGGAGGGTGATGAGATGACTGGGGCGTTTAGAGACTAAAATGATTATCAAAAAACTTGTTTAAATGCATACAGAAACATTGTCCAAAAAACCAATATAAAGTTCCAAACAAGCGGTGTGAATATTATGGGCAAGACATAAAGCATGTCCTATTTCTAGCGCACACGTTGCGGTAGCTGCTCCCCTTGGTGCCTTGAGTAACGAGAGTTGCCTTGAACAAGTGCACCACCCTCTTTACCGACCGTGCAGGGGGCCGGATACTGATCAAAGGATTTTCAACGTTGTGTTCGCCACGATTTACAAACGCTTATGGAAATAAATGGTAATTCATGGAAATCAATCGGCTGAACTCTCCCAAATCACCTTGCATCATAATTTATAGCATAATCGGATGCGGTCCGGGAGAATGTTAGGGGAGGGGAGGGGGTTATGCGTAGGTTACGAGCGGGGTGCGTGCAACATTCCCCTACTTACAGAACAAATCGACTTCGTTATGAGGTACATTCTTCTAAAAGTGAAATTCTTGTTTGAATTCTTTATATTTACGTAGGTCGACCGCGTGCATCGTGCCTGAAGCGGCCACAGTATATTCATTCCTGGCATCCGCATAATATGCTGAGTATTTTGTAACACTTTTATATCTACAGTATGCCCTACACGTAATTATGCCACACCTGCCGTACAGGGGTCTTCTTTGGGGGTCCAGGGACTGCCACACTTTTCGTAGAATTGCAAACTAAATGTTATTGTTGAACTATAGTAGCTTCCAAACCTTTATTCAAACATCAACTGTCCATCTCCCTCGCCCCCCCCCCCCCCCCCCCCCCCCCGCCCCTCGTTGAAAACACCCACTATAGCCCTGGTCAATCAGGCGTTGGTGTAAAATACTGTTACTGCGTTGCAGGTGCGATTCTAGGCATGGGTGCGTTTTTTTGCCCTTTATAATATATCACCCACTCATAGTTTCGATCAGCATCGTGGTCTAAATAACATCACCTTCATGGGAAAATATCTCCGTAAATTAAATCCAAATAAAGTAATAGTCATCTACTCCTAAACCCCAAATGCAGTCATAGTAGGCCTATACACTACAGCCCCAAAATAGTGGTGGTCATACAACTTCAATATTATTCCAGACTGTATTATACTCAAGAGAAGTTTTTACAGCCATTGTCCATCGCAGTACAAAGAGATCACTATTGTAAATTTACCACTAAACTGATAACTGGTAATGTATGTAACCCTTTGCAAAGAATCTATTGGATGCCACATTGCAGTTGCACTGCCTTTGGTATAGGTGTAAATCCCATGAAGAACGTGTTAAATGTTGAACTGTACAGTGTACTGCGTGGGCTTCGAACCCATGTCTCTTTGTTCTACGTGCTCAAGCGTATACAATATATATGAGCCACCGAGTATGTATAATGGAAGAACACTACAATACTACACTCTTCTGATAACTTCTTATTCTTTCGAATAACTAGTTTTCCCCTTCGTAATCACCAATACGATTTGAATTAGCCACAAATAGGGTATTTGCCACATATTTTGTTAATTGTAATACTGGTCCCATGAGTATGATAAGAGAGTTGAGCAAATTTCACAAAAACCTGTACCAGTCAGTGTACCTGAATAGTTTGTTAGGAAGAACTAAATTGTTGCCAACACTATTTTCATTGAACTTTATGGTGTCAGGAATACAATATTCAACATAAGAATGTGCACAGATTATGAAATTTTCTTTGCCTTTGTTACTTCAGTTACCGCCGTTACAAGCAGGATAAAGATTCCTACACTTTTGATGTTTTATTTACATAACCTAAAAATGGGCCGGTTGCAAGTTGATCAAATTTGCTTCCAGTATTATATTGCAGTAGCGTAATCGTAAATAGAGAATTGTATAGTTCAAGCAAAGACGAAAAACTATATTGACCCTCCCACAAGAAAATCTCGTATTCATCGGGTATATCCTACCAAACGCCCACGTATAAATCATTTTGGAATATAAATGCGAATACTAACTGAGAAGTGTGTAAGTTTCACCCTGTTCTTGTTACGAACATTCAATGTCAGTTACGTCGATTATGTCCGTAAGTTGATAGTAAAGACGCATTTTAATAACTATCTCAGTAAGATAATTACTAATAAAGCAATAACGTTACAGTAGTTCGTGACTATAGCACATAAAAAAAATACTTCGTTTTGAAGAAGATGAGGCTACTTTGGGTACGATTATACTTTATACATCATATTTTCTTTGTGCTTGGTATACATATATCGTTTTTGACGATTTGGTTGAATTAATTCAAGCCTTTTACGATCACGCTTTGCAACATTTCCACCATACTGACAATTTGAGAGATAGCTTGTGTGTATTGATAATGTCAACAACGGCATCAAGGTTGCTGGGCTACCCACCCCAGTAATTACCAAGATGGCAGATTCATAGGACGCGATAATTCAATATTACCTGGGGGGGCATTTACTGTGTTTTAGTTACTTTGATAGTTTTTAAAACAAACTAGTGGAATGAGTATTCACTACCCACTTAGGAACAATATAATCGCCGTAACTAGCTACCACTGAATGCACACAGTGTGGGTGTGTACCTACCCCGTGCTTTCGAGCACGTGTCGGCCAATACCTACTGCACGCGAGTACACGTGCTCTGGCCTGATTCCTGGAATGCAATGAAACATGTGAGCTATTTCCGTCTGTATCACGCGTGTGCGTAATGCGTATGGTGCGTAGACAGCGATTTACAGTATAGGAAACTATTTCTAAACAAAACCTTGCGACGAAAAAGAAAAACCGGAGGATAGGGACGTAAATGAAATCAGTTGCGCAACATACCCTGTGTTCTTAGACGTGGTGGTGTACCTTTTACAAGTACAACTGAACTGATAGAAAGGGGTCCTAAACTAGGTTGAGATAGAAATTAAATGAGAGCTGAGAACGTAAGAAAACGGCGTCTGTCTTTGGCTTTTTTAATTAATAAAACCATAGCAACACAAGTTACTCTTCTTTTGCTTTGGGGGAAATCTATGCAATACACACATCAGGATCATGTATTTTCCTTTCTAACAGTTAATCTGTGCGATTGTGTGATTGATGAAGGTTAGTTTCTAATTAAATTGATGGTCCGTTAGCCATAACAGATGATAGGGAGTAACAGGCCCCCCCCCCCCCAGGATAAGACTCTAATACTTCTGGTACGTCCTGTTTTGCAGGATATAGAGTACTTGCATGCCTTATAGCGAATGATAGGAACACTGTTTTATTTTGACAATACGTGTCCTGTGTAACATGGCGTACAGTATAGCCACGTAGTATAGCCACCTAGTATAGCCAGTCCAGGATACAAAACGAAACAGTATGTTTGATGATCTGTGTGTTGCTGACTAGAAAAAAAAGACAAAAAGTGCGCAGGGCAGTTTCCAGCACCATAGTACAAAATATTGTTTTTTTAAATTACAAATTGTCCTGAATGTATTAAGAGAGTGTAGAGCAATAAGGGCATACCCCAGCCCACCAAAAGACACAGAAGATTGTGTCGAGTACCATATTCCGTCTCCTCCATTTATTTTACTGTATAGTGAAAATACATCCTTAAATATTATCCAATTAAAACGTTAGAGTTTTAACTTCCGATTGCGCAGTCAGTTTGTAACAACATTTACACTCAATTAGTGAGAGAAGGATGCACGGATGTGATTCAGCGCAGACCACATTGTTGATTGCTGCCATGCCTGTTCACGCATAGGCCTACGCGCTAATACTAACCATATGCAGATTACGATCCTACTTCCTCGCCTATAAATAGCACCAATCGTAGCCATCCTGGTAAACTCCACTCTTGCTTGTAATTTAGGCTACAACAACACATACGCACGCTTTGCTTGGATAACGTTGTACCTTACGTTCACAAAGTCACATATGCAAGCGATCAATTCACAATATCTTATTTTTCTGCTAAGTTTACTTTACTTTTATATTGTGGGCCTGAAAATGTGTTATGAATGAGTTCAACATGTTTTTATGCGCGAAGAGTAGGCACTACTACTTAATTTACCTGTACAATTTGTAGGTTTTTAATATGTTCAGTTACTTACTTACATATTTGGTAGGCAAAATTCTAATAACTTACCTCGCCGTTTTTTTTTTTTTAGATCAATGAGGAATATAATGTAATTAGTGCCGTGTTCTTACATAAGCTGATTCTAGTGGAAATAATGTATATGGATGTCGATACGAGCAAGGTATAGATATAGGATGTTCTGTGAGGATATGCACGCATACATCGGCGTGACCGTTGTACAATTTTGTTATTGGTTTGGTACGCTTCATATTGGCGGCATAAAAACACATGCATTTAACTATTTAACTAAAATGCCAATATTACTTTATTCTTTTTAGTCGAGTAATAACAGGCTAGATTACAAACTATTATTACCTTGCCTTTTTTGTCGTTTAGTTATGATTACTACAACATTATAAAGGCGGTTGCTTTTATTCATATTACTAAAAAATGGAAAAATATTAAAAGTTAAACATTGTGAACAACAAAATATGTCTCCACGCCACAAACAACCCCTTGAGGATACTAATGGTTGATCGTGATTAGTAGCAAGCAATGGCGCGCGTATCACGGATATGCCACATTGCCTACCTGAGCGTAAAACAAAAACAAAAGTATAAGCTTATTGATTTCGGTCGATCGCCCCCCCCCCCTTCCCTCTCCCCCCAGAGTGTAGTCTTCAACCGTGCGTAGGTTTATAGGCTTATGTCTTCATGAGCATCATCTCTTAATTTCTGAACCAGCTTAATTGATCGATTATAACTAAATCCCTACCTTCTCGTTCAGAGCAGCAGAGAGAGAGGTAAGTTGGTATTCTATTTGCTCATCCACCGGATGCTTCGACTGATGGTTAATCCTGCGGTTTGAGCGTCTGTACCTTCTAGGAACACCACGTGTACTAATATCTCACTCACCGCAGGGCTTCATACTCTTCATAGAAACACACCTTGGTAGGTTTTATTTTCGCAGGAATGTCTCCTTGCAAATTGGAACAATTTCTTTAAGGAGCTTAAGGCAATTGTTGGTACTCAAACCCACCCGTGAACTTCATGAATATGAGACATTGACATGACGTGGCTTGGCTTGGGCATTACAATAGGACGCAGCTCCTGGTAAAGACAGCTAGGGAATAAAGGGGTGGTGGTCCCGGTTCATCCAGCTGCAAAAGATTATAAGAATAGGTTAATCGGTGTAGAAATCGCAAGATGGGGAGCCTGTCAATGAGACGATACCTCATTAACATTGCTATCTCCTCTCCTGCAGTGAAAGTATTAAAGTAGGGCCCACGATGTTTAGAGCAATGCTCGAATGAAGCTACAGTTTAGTGGGAGTAATAAGCGTCTTGTGTAGTGTTTATGCAACACGTGTGCATGATTCATGAATCAAGTTGAAGGTATAAGTAACGCAACACACTGATCTACAACATTACCTGGCGCGTGTTCGTCCGAAACGTTTTGAAGTCACTCACTGAAATCTTCAATTCTTATAATATGATGATTCTTGAGTCGTACAGTGAATGAATTTGTAGTTCACCTAACGTTGAGGTGTATATACTTAGTTGTAAAACCTCGTAAAGATCGAAGCTAAAACATTTAGATTAGATGAGTTTTAGAGTTAATGATAATATGGTATGTGACGTGATCTGCTCATTAGTTCTAAATATGTATTTAATGCTAATTACCGCTATTTCAGATTAAAATTGCATATTTTTTATAAAGCATACATATTATGTTTTGCTCTAGCTTTTGCTGTAAAATACTCCATTTGCAAACTGATTAACTGTGACTGAATGATTGAATAGTGTAAGGAATGGTGCATATATTTTGGTGCATTATCGCATGGAAAATGTTATCCAGAAAAACAATGTATTAAAAAATGAGTGTTTTACTTTTTGATAACGTATATACATTTTTCTTTGCGGTGTTTCGTGACAACTTATTATGCACCTTTTTATCAATGCAAAAAAATCAATGCCACTATAGATAGTTCTAGTACAAAGTAATTTGCATCTCTTTCATCTTGAAAGCGGTGCGGTGGCTCTCACGCTTGAGGATGTGGGTTCGACACCACAGAATGCCGGCGTGGCCTTTTCAACTCATCCTCTTCACTACACTTGCATCACTGCACCTCGAAGAAGCGACGACGATCAACTTGTTACAACTATGTTCAGTGCATCCACGTTACGACACAAAACAAGTGATTGATTTGATTGATTGACTGATTATTAGGTGTTTAACGACGTACTCAACATATGATGTCTTCCGAATCAGATTCATTATACAACACAGGGGTTGTCATAAGGGGAGTCCAGCAAGGGAGGGCAGGGTCAAGTGGAACAGTGGGGGGGGGGGGGGGGATAAGGGACAAGTCTCCTTTTGTCACCTCTTACGACTGGCAGAGTCACCCTGGGCCCAGACGGGTGCAACATAGTGCAAATATGGGTGGGTGAATCAACACGCGTGAGTTCGATGAAGATTGAAGGTCATTATCTCCGCATGAAATACTCGAAATCTTAGATAGACATTCTATCCCACGTCTATAACGAATGAACGGCTACGCCAAACGCACTTTGGTGTTCAGAAATAAGATTTTCAACACAAAGAAACTAATATTTCTTGAAACCTGCAAGTCAAGATATGTATTCATTATGCTGCAGTAATCCATAGCAAAAAATGAGGCATTCCATCCTTACTCCCCAAGTTGGGGTGAGTGCACCACCGTAGCGTTGTACTAACCGTATAGGAAACATACGGTTCTGCAGCGATGCACTTTGCTGTTATATAAATGGCAAATGCGCATTTATTTATCCACTGATCTATAAGGATTTGTTCGAGTAGTTTAGGAATGACTTCCAGCGTTTTGCCAGAAGTTGGTAACATATTTCTATGTGCAATTATTATAATTCAACGTGTCTGACTAGATTGGCCTGATTTGATTCTTGTAAACAATAACCTCAACAATACCAACAATACTCAACAAAAACAACAATAACCTCAATTTATTCGCCAATTATATAGGGACTTCATTATTTTTTGGGGGCTAGGGATGGTTGGAGATGAATATATTTTATATCTACCCATTGCATTTGAAAATTGAAATGTCTTTGAGTTAGTATTGTTGTATTATAAATAATATTGCCGAAAAACTGGCAGGTGAATAGAAGACGATACGTTTTGATCATCAATAATTTATATCTGAACATTCACTGAGAAACGTTTCTGAATTACCTGAGTAAGGAATGTAGATCAAGTATGAGTAGTTTTGATCACTTGAGCATTTGACATAGTACTAATAACAATAGAATACATACAATTGTTCGTAATAATACTTATAACAATAATCACATTATTGTTCATTGACTTAGGATTTGAAAAACTGTGTTAAGAATAGTAACGTTCTTTGGATGTATTTTGTTCACCAAGGCAATCAGAAACACCACTGAAAGGATTACTTTATTTGAAAAATATTATTATCCTTTATTTGGTTATTGTAATGTCATTGGCCCCATCAAAACAATTACGCCATTTCTTTATTGCTTTTCATGTTTTTTAATAGTTGTTTGTGTGGATGGTTTCTACGTATATTCGCCCCACTGTGACAGCGACAGTTCGACATGTACGCCAGGTATGAAATCCGCTGAGATTTTGTAAAACCAGAAACACGCTTATTTAGGAAAATAAGGAGTCGTTATCTTAATTAAAAGAAACACAATTATCTCAATAGGTTTAACGGATTTTAGAGAAAACATGATGGTAATTTAATGCGAGAGTAGAGGAATATCAAAATAATGTTCACTTGCATTTTTTTTACCGTAACTCCCAATTCAGCAATCAATAATAATAAAAAATAAAAAAGTAAACAAACAAACAAACAAACAAACAAACAAACAAACAAACAAACAAACAAACAAACAAACAAACAAACAAACAAACAAACAAACAAATATTTAAAAAAAAATCAATCAACCAATCAAACAATCAAACAAAAAACTAACCATCAATCAATCAATAAAACAATCAAGTTGGAGTGCGGATTTTGGCACATAATTGTACGTGACTATCGCAATTATTGTACACACTGCAGGTAGCACAGTATAAACTATAAATTTATTCTCGGTGTATAAAAGTAAAACATTTAACAAGTGCAATAATTTAGAAAAAGAAAGTTTAGCGGTATCCGCTTTCATTGTCGTTGCATGAACGTTGCAAATATTCAAATCAGATCAAATCAATAATAGGCTATAAACATAGCACTCGTTTCATAAAACACAACCATGTGCATTGCAACGGCTCAGTAGAGCTTCGGCCGAATACACATTACACAGCATAACAAACACACAAACACAATGCTCGCTTCAACTGACAGCAGTGGCCCAGCTATAGAGTTCTAGAATAAACAATAATCATTTTTAATATTATCAATATATTTAAACAAAATCAAACGGTAGATTTCGCTCGTAAATATTTATTTTCTTACTTTTTCTCGAAGTTTCCTTCAGTTTACTATGTCCCGTTCAGCATTGACGTTGTTTGAAATTATTTCGGCTGCGAGAGCATAGAATATGAAAATATCAATCAATAGTAATAAATATAAAGATAGAATAAAAAATTGATTTGACTTTGATTTGGCTTCGTAAGACGCGAGACTCTAATTCGGTAGGTCGCCGGTTCGATTCTGGCCACCGGCAGTCCTGACTGAAAGGCGAATATTAGGATTGAGTCCTACTAATAGCCCTCGGACGTTCCTTCCCAAGGGCACATCAGGTAAAGCTGGTGTGCACCTAATAACGGGTATTCCTACGAAAAATTATTACTATTATTATTATTATTATTATTATTATTATTATTATTATTATTATTATTATTATTATTATTATTATTATTATTATTATTATTATTATTATTATTATTATTATTATTTTTTTTTTATTATTATTATTATTATTATTATTATTATTATTATTATTATTATTATTATTATTATGATTATTACGACTAGCTCATGTTTACATCCAGATTTCGAGACTTGGCCATGAAAGATAACTATTTCTGTATGTTGTGACGTGTTGCAATTGTTGTTTGTCTCGGGTCTTGTTTTCCGAATAGTCAGTACAACTGCTGGCCCAGCATCCGAGTGCAACCGCGAGCCGCTCAGTTCACACTTGGCAACATATTGAGCTAGTATTACGCATCCAATAGTCAGTACAACTGCTGGCCCAGCATCCGAGTGCAACCGCGAGCCGCTCAGTTCACACTTGGCAACATATTGAGCTAGTATTACGCATCCAATAGTCAGTACAACTGCTGGCCCAGCATCCGAGTGCAACCGCGAGCCGCTCAGTTCACACTTGGCAACATATTGAGCTAGTATTACGCATCCAATAGTCAGTACAACTGCTGGCCCAGCATCCGAGTGCAACCGCGAGCCGCTCAGTTCACACTTGGCAACATATTGAGCTAGTATTACGCATCCAATAGTCAGTACAACTGCTGGCCCAGCATCCGAGTGCAACCGCGAGCCGCTCAGTTCACACTTGGCAACATATTGAGCTAGTATTACGCATCCAATAGTCAGTACAACTGCTGGCCCAGCATCCGAGTGCAACCGCGAGCCGCTCAGTTCACACTTGGCAACATATTGAGCTAGTATTACGCATCCAATAGTCAGTACAACTGCTGGCCCAGCATCCGAGTGCAACCGCGAGCCGCCAATGATCGTAGCCTGGTTCACACTTGGCAACATATTGAGCTAGTATTACGCATCCAATAGTCAGTACAACTGCTGGCCCAGCATCCGAGTGCAACCGCGAGCCGCCAATGATCGTAGCCTGGTTCACACTTGGCAACATATTGAGCTAGTATTACGCATCCAATAGTCAGTACAACTGCTGGCCCAGCATCCGAGTGCAACCGCGAGCCGCCAATGATCGTAGCCTGGTTCACACTTGGCAACATATTGAGCTAGTATTACGCATCCAATAGTCAGTACAACTGCTGGCCCAGCATCCGAGTGCAACCGCGAGCCGCTCAGTTCACACTTGGCAACATATTGAGCTAGTATTACGCATCCAATAGTCAGTACAACTGCTGGCCCAGCATCCGAGTGCAACCGCGAGCCGCTCAGTTCACACTTGGCAACATATTGAGCTAGTATTACGCATCCAATAGTCAGTACAACTGCTGGCCCAGCATCCGAGTGCAACCGCGAGCCGCTCAGTTCACACTTGGCAACATATTGAGCTAGTATTACGCATCCAATAGTCAGTACAACTGCTAGCCCAGCATCCGAGTATAACCGCGAGCCGCCAATGATCGTAGCCCGGTTCACACCTGGCAACATATTGAGCTAGTATTACGCATCCAATAGTCAGTACAACTGCTAGCCCAGCATCCGAGTGCAACCGCGAGCCGCCAATGATCGTAGCCCGGTTCACACCTGGCAACATATTGAGCTAGTATTACGCATCCAATAGTCAGTACAACTGCTAGCCCAGCATCCGAGTGCAACCGCGAGCCGCCAATGATCGTAGCCCGGTTCACACCTGGCAACATATTGAGCTAGTATTACGCATCCAATAGTCAGTACAACTGCTAGCCCAGCATCCGAGTGCAACCGCGAGCCGCCAATGATCGTAGCCCGGTTCACACCTGGCAACATATTGAGCTAGTATTACGCATCCAATAGTCAGTACAACTGCTGGCCCAGCATCCGAGTGCAAC
This sequence comes from Isoperla grammatica, assembly GCA_945910005.1. Taxonomy (NCBI): domain Eukaryota; kingdom Metazoa; phylum Arthropoda; class Insecta; order Plecoptera; family Perlodidae; genus Isoperla; species Isoperla grammatica. Next base: position 106,929,298 of record OX246737.1, on the reverse strand, counting down.
CGCGAGCCGCCAATGATCGTAGCCCGGTTCACACCTGGCAACATATTGAGCTAGTATTACGCATCCAATAGTCAGTACAACTGCTGGCCCAGCATCCGAGTGCAACCGCGAGCCGCCAATGATCGTAGCCTGGTTCACACCTGGCAACATACTGAGCTAGTATTACGCATCCAATAGTCAGTACAACTGCTGGCCCAGCATCCGAGTGCAACCGCGAGCCGCCAATGATCGTAGCCTGGTTCACACTTGGCAACATATTGAGCTAGTATTACGCATCCAATAGTCAGTACAACTGCTGGCCCAGCATCCGAGTGCAACCGCGAGCCGCCAATGATCGTAGCCTGGTTCACACTTGGCAACATATTGAGCTAGTACTACGCATCCAATAGTCAGTACAACTGCTGGCCCAGCATCCGAGTGCAACCGCGAGCCGCCAATGATCGTAGCCTGGTTCACACTTGGCAACATATTGAGCTAGTATTACGCATCCAATAGTCAGTACAACTGCTGGCCTAGCATCCGAGTGCAACCGCGAGCCGCCAATGATCGAAGCCTGGTTCACACTTGGCAACATATTGAGCTAGTATTACGCATCCAATAGTCAGTACAACTGCTGGCCCAGCATCCGAGTGCAACCGCGAGCCGCCAATGATCGAAGCCTGGTTCACACCTGGCAACATATTGAGCTAGTATTACGCATCCAATAGTCAGTATAACTGCCGGCCCAGCATCCGAGTGCAACCGCGAGCCGCCAATGATCGTAGCTCAGTTCACACTTGGCAACATATTGAGCTAGTATTACGCATCCAATAGTCAGTACAACTGCTGGCCCAGCATCCGAGTGCAACCGCGAGCCGCCAATGATCGTAGCCTGGTTCACACTTGGCAACATATTGAGCTAGTATTACGCATCCAATAGTCAGTACAACTGCTGGCCCAGCATCCGAGTGCAACCGCGAGCCGCCAATGATCGTAGCCCGGTTCACACATGGTAACATATTGAGCTAGTATTACGCATCCAATAGTCAGTAGGCCTACAACTGCTGGCCCAGCATCTGAGTGCAACCGCGAGCCGCCAATGATCGTAGCCCGGTTCACACTTGGCAACATATTGAGCTAGTACTACGCATCCAATAGTCAGTACAACTGCTGGCCCAGCATCCGAGTGCAACCGCGAGCCGCCAATGATCGTAGCCTGGTTCACACTTGGCAACATATTGAGCTAGTATTACGCATCCAATAGTCAGTACAACTGCTGGCCCAGCATCCGAGTGCAACCGCGAGCCGCCAATGATAGAAGCCTGGTTCACACTTGGCAACATATTGAGCTAGTACTACGCATCCAATAGTCAGTACAACTGCTGGCCCAGCATCCGAGTGCAACCGCGAGCCGCCAATGATCGTAGCCTGGTTCACACTTGGCAACATATTGAGCTAGTATTACGCATCCAATAGTCAGTATAACTGCCGGCCCAGCATCCGAGTGCAACCGCGAGCCGCCAATGATCGTAGCCTGGTTCACACTTGGCAACATATTGAGCTAGTATTACGCATCCAATAGTCAGTACAACTGCTGGCCCAGCATCCGAGTGCAACCGCGAGCCGCCAATGATAGAAGCCTGGTTCACACTTGGCAACATATTGAGCTAGTATTACGCATCCAATAGTCAGTACAACTGCTGGCCCAGCATCCGAGTGCAACCGCGAGCCGCCAATGATCGTAGCCTGGTTCACACTTGGCAACATATTGAGCTAGTATTACGCATCCAATAGTCAGTACAACTGCTGGCCCAGCATCCGAGTGCAACCGCGAGCCGCCAATGATCGTAGCCTGGTTCACACTTGGCAACATATTGAGCTAGTATTACGCATCCAATAGTCAGTACAACTGCTGGCCTAGCATCCGAGTGCAACCGCGAGCCGCCAATGATCGAAGCCTGGTTCACACTTGGCAACATATTGAGCTAGTATTACGCATCCAATAGTCAGTACAACTGCTGGCCCAGCATCCGAGTGCAACCGCGAGCCGCCAATGATCGAAGCCTGGTTCACACCTGGCAACATATTGAGCTAGTATTACGCATCCAATAGTCAGTATAACTGCCGGCCCAGCATCCGAGTGCAACCGCGAGCCGCCAATGATCGTAGCTCAGTTCACACTTGGCAACATATTGAGCTAGTATTACGCATCCAATAGTCAGTACAACTGCTGGCCCAGCATCCGAGTGCAACCGCGAGCCGCCAATGATCGTAGCCTGGTTCACACTTGGCAACATATTGAGCTAGTATTACGCATCCAATAGTCAGTACAACTGCTGGCCCAGCATCCGAGTGCAACCGCGAGCCGCCAATGATCGTAGCCCGGTTCACACATGGTAACATATTGAGCTAGTATTACGCATCCAATAGTCAGTAGGCCTACAACTGCTGGCCCAGCATCTGAGTGCAACCGCGAGCCGCCAATGATCGTAGCCCGGTTCACACTTGGCAACATATTGAGCTAGTATTACGCATCCAATAGTCAGTACAACTGCTGGCCCAGCATCCGAGTGCAACCGCGAGCCGCCAATGATCGAAGCCCGGTTCACACTTGGCAACATATTGAGCTAGTATTACGCATCCAATAGTCAGTACAACTGCTGGCCCAGCATCCGAGTGCAGCCACGAGCCACACAGTTCACACTTGGCAACATATTGAGCTAGTTAGTATTCTCCAAGTATGGACTAAATAGGAAATATTTGTCTCTAACTCAGTGCCAGCCAATCACATACCTTCTTTAGAGGTCATTTTCATTGTTGATTATTGTTGTTCAGGCAAAAAACAAAAAAAATGTCTGCGAAGCAATGAAACATGGCCTCAAATCGAGATGTCTAAACGCAATTGGCTTGTTCACACGCAAAACTCGAGGCAGAGCGCGTTACTGCACACTGCACTTCTGCCAAACACCACCACCAACAAGTTAACAACACCATAAAAGAACATTCAGCATAATATAGTAAAACACAACAATTGCAGTTTTTATTGATGCTTTTTTGTCTTAGCAGCCCTAGACCGTTTCAAAAACTATCGAGGACACTTTGTATAAGTCTCATCACGGTCCCATAAATCTGCAAGAACAACAATACACAACAATAAGCGCAGCCATGACATCTGGCAGTATTACAGCAGCGCAGCGAGTGAGAGAAAGCGGCAGTGAACAAGCCAGTTACGCCTACCAGGATGGCCAGCGATCATCCCGAAGGGAGAGAAATGTACCCCGTCATATTGCGAAGGGAGGATAAAGAGAATTACCGATTACCGTCTTGATAATCGTGATTCGAACTGTGGGTGTGTGCATCTGGCTGAATGGCTCTTCCGTGTAGCGAACGGGATCGAGTAATATTAATCTTGCCAGCCCTCTCGCTGCATCTTCCCCTTCACTCAGTCGATAATGGGGCGTGTGGCACTACATTGAATATTTGTGTTCATTTAGTATTATACAGTTAGGCATTATATTAGAACCAAGACAAGAAAATAATTCGCTTGAGAAATCTTACACGAAATATGTTTCTTATTTTAGGGGGTATATTGACAAAAGCGTTTTCATCTGAGATTGACTTTTAGAGTCAATTTTCATTCTCAGTTAGGAACCTAAACTGACGTACATTGACATACATTGACCTAACCTGGACCTCTTCCACCCGGAGCCGGATTATTAGTGCTCGCACTAGACACCGGCTTGGTACGGGAGGCTCACAGCAGTAAAAAGTGTCTATTACTTTACTATTTCCAACCCCCTGTGTCGTGACATGTGTGAACATGCCTTATTAGGCTCAACGCTTCATCTACCAACCCTGTCTTGTGTTACAAGCAAAGCAATACGTGAGCATGGGCCACATACACCTCTCTCGTGTCGCACCGTATGTCAACAGGCCTCAATGTCCAATCACTCGCAATGCTGCACGTCTTCTATCGCGCCATGTGTGAACATACCTTATTAGACTCTCAACGCTGCATCTACCTCCCCGCCTTGTGTGAACAGGCCTCAATGAGTCACAATGCTGCACGTCTTCTATCGCGCCATGTGTGAACACACATTATTATTAGACTCTCAACGCTGCATCTACCTCTCCGCCGTGTAATAACAGACCTCAATGACTCACGAAATGCGGCACGTCTTCTATCGCGCCATGTGTGAACATACCTTATTAGACTCAACTCAACGCTGCATCTACCTCCCCGCCTTGTGTGAACAGGCCTCAGTGACTCGCTGTGCTGCACGTCTTCTATCGCGCCATGTGTGAACATACCTTATTAGACTCAACTCAACGCTGCATCTACCTCCCCGCCTTGTGTGAACAGGCCTCAATGAGTCACAATGCTGCACGTCTTCTATCGCGCCATGTGTGAACATACCTTATTATTATTAGACTCTCAACGCTGCATCTACCTCTCCGCCGTGTAATAACAGACCTCAATGACTCACGAAATGCGGCACGTTTTCTATCGCGCCATGTGTGAACATACCTTATTAGACTCAACTCAACGCTGCATCTACCTCCCTACCTTGTGTGAACAGGCCTCAGTGACTCGGTTTGTTGCACGTCTTCTATCGCGCCATGTGTGAACTTACCTTATTATTAGACTCTCAACGCTGCATCTACCTCTCCGCCGTGTAATAACAGACCTCAATGACTCACGAAATGCGGCGCGTCTTCTATCGCGCCAGGTGTGAACAGGCGTCTCAGTGCAACAAACATATACCCAGTGGGCCAGTACCTCTCTGCCAACACACTTTTAACGACTTTGCGGTGGAATGTGACGATAAAGAGCCTCCGGTTCCCGTGTCTGTACGCAATACGCACAATGAAGAGCAGCGCGCAGACAGAGTGCGTAACACTGGGTTCCCGTGTCTGTACGCAATACGCACAATGAAGAGCAGCGCGCAGACAGAGTGCGTAACACTGGGTTCCCGTGACTGTATACGCACTACGCACAATGAAGAGCAGCGCCCTGACAGAGTGCATAACACTGGGTTCCCGTGTCTGTACGCCCTACGCACAATAAAGAGCAGCGCGCAGACAGAGTGCGTAACACTGGGTTCCCGTGTCTGTATACGCACTACGCACAATGAAGAGCAGCGCGCAGACAGAGTGCGTAACACTGGGTTCCCGTGTCTGTATACGCACTACGCACAATGAAGAGCAGCGCGCAGACAAAGTGCGTAACACTGGGTTCCCGTGTCTGTATACGCACTACGCACAATGAAGAGCAGCGCGCAGACAGAGTGCGTAACACTGGGTTCCCGTGTCTGTATACGCACTACGCAGAATGAAAAGCAGCGCGTAGACAGAGTGCGTAACACTGGGTTCCCGTGTCTATATACGCACTACGCACAATGAAGAGCAGCGCCCAGACAAAGTGCGTAACACTGGGTTCCCGTGCCTGTATACGCACTACGCACAATGAAGAGCAGCGCGCAGTCAGAGTGCGTAACACTGGGTTCCCGTGTCTGTATACGCACTACGCACAATGAAGAGCAGCGCGCAGACAGAGTGCGTAACACTTGGTTCCCGTGTCTGTATACGCACTACGCACAATAAAGAGCATCGCGCAGACAAAGTGCGTAACACTGGGTTCCCGTGTCTGTATACGCACTACGCACAATGAAGAGCAGCGCGCAGACAGAGTGCGTAACACTGGGTTCCCGTGTCTGTATACGCACTACGCACAATGAAGAGCAGCGCGCGTCAAAGTGCGTAACACTGGGTTCCCGTGTCTGTACGCCCTACGCACAATGAAGAGCAGCGCGCAGTCAGAGTGCGTAACACTGGGTTCCCGTGTCTGTATACGCACTACGCACAATGAAGAGCAGCGCGCAGACAGAGTGCGTAACACTGGGTTCCCGTGTCTGTACGCCCTACGCACAATGAAGAGCAGCGCGCAGTCAGAGTGCGTAACACTGGGTTCCCGTGTCTGTATACGCACTACGCACAATGAAGAGCAGCGCCCTGACAGAGTGCGTAACACTGGGTTCCCGTGTCTGTACGCACTACGCACAATGAAGAGCAGCGCGCAGACAAAGTGCGTAACACTGGGTTCCCGTGTCTGTATACGCACTACGCACAATGAAGAGCAGCGCGCGTCAAAGTGCGTAACACTGGGTTCCCGTGTCTGTACGCACTACGTACAATGAAGAGCAGCGCCCTGACAAAGTGCGTAACACTGGGTTCCCGTGTCTGTACGCACTACGCACAATGAAGAGCAGCGCGCAGACAAAGTGCGTAACACTGGGTTCCCGTGTCTGTACGCACTACGCACAATGAAGAGCAGCGCGCAGACAAAGTGCGTAACACTGGGTTCTCGTGTCTGTACGCACTACGCACAATGAAGAGCAGCGCGCAGACAAAGTGCGTAACACTGGGTTCCCGTGTCTGTACGCACTACGCACAATGAAGAGCAGCGCGCAGACAAAGTGCGTAACACTGGGTTCTCGTGTCTGTACGCACTACGCACAATGAAGAGCAGCGCGCAGACAAAGTGCGTAACACTGGGTTCCCGTGTCTGTACGCCCTACGCACAATGAAGAGCAGCGCGCAGTCAGAGTGCGTAACACTGGGTTCCCGTGTCTGTATACGCACTACGCACAATGAAGAGCAGCGCGCAGCAGAGTGCGTAACACTGGGTTCCCGTGTCTGTATACGCACTACGCACAATGAAGAGCAGCGCGCAGACAGAGTGCGTAACACTGGGTTCCCGTGTCTGTACGCACTACGCACAATGAAGAGCAGCGCGCAGACAGAGTGCGTAACACTGGGTTCCCGTGTCTGTATACGCACTACGCACAATGAAGAACAGCGCGCAGACAGAGTGCGTAACACTGGGTTCCCGTGTCTGTACGCACTACGCACAATGAAGAGCAGCACGCAGACAAAGTGCGTAACACTGGGTTCCCGTGTCTGTACACACTATACGCACAATGAAGAGCAGCGCGCAGACAGAGTGCGTAACACTGGGTTCCCGTGTCTGTACGCACTACGCACAATGAAGAGCAGCGCGCAGACTAAGTGCGTAACACTGGCCACTCTATCAATCAATAACGCATGGAGATGATTGAATGGTGGCATCTGATACCTGCTGATTCGGTGATCTAATCTTGCGGCGGAATCTTAATCAAATAACTGGTCTGTCAGGGAGGAGTGTTCACTGTTCAAGACTCAATCGTACGATGCTCCTCGTGCTTGCTGCTGACTTCCTGGACAGCTGCAGGACGAAACCGCGCATCCTGGGAGCGTCGGCATCGCAGCATTGAAGCAGGAAGGACCTCAAAACGTCAGCGTTCAGCAAAAACAACATTGGATTAGGACTAACGTTCTCTGAGACAACTGATATGAGTATCTTAAAAAACAAGAATGATGATCAAAAATATCAAGGTGTGGTAAGAAGTAATTAGTGCTTTATAAATGAGAGCAGATTTGTATTATTGAGTTTCGGATCGATACAATCAGACGATGTGATATATCATTGACAATATCCCTGATGTCATCGAAATACTGTCGACTACTTTGTATTCTTTTTTGAAAAGGTTCTATTTTCAAGTTTAATTAAGTTGCAATACACACTTATGCGGTAGGAATGCGAACTAGAGAATGGGGTTTGTGATGCTAGCGCCCTGTGTATGATTTTAATGTCGAGTTGCAATAGCACAAGACTCAATTCTAAAAATAGCCGTGCTGCCGTGTTTTGTTTTGGAAAAACATTGAATATGAATCAATCAAAGAAAGATACAACAATGGAGTTGCCTAGCAACACATTATTTGTCCACCTGTGATGTCACAGCCCCCTCAACTGAGTCTTGTGCTATACGCACTCATGCGGTAGAAACAAGAACTAGTAAATGAAGTCGTGATGGCAGCGCCCTCTGTGTATGATTTTAATGTTGAATTCTTTGACAATGCTTTATTTGAGAAAAAAGTTGCCTGTATGCTGAGTGCTGACATCAAACCGCGAAGATGGTGCATGGAACAGCTGGGATGTGGGGCTAAGCCCCAGCCGCCGGAGGCTATAAATTGTGTGAGAGACGATGTATTTTTGAGGACTGCATTCTTTTTTATTGTTCATCAAATTTTCACATAAAAAAAAACAACAACAACTTTGAAATCTAAAATCAAGGTTGCATTGATAAGCACAAATCTAGAGAGAAATAAAGTTAAAAGTTAGTAAATACTTTTTTAACTTATTTTGCTATATTTAACAAATGTTGCGTTATTTCGTTCCAGCGCGTTCCTCCTGGAAAATTAGCACTGAATCTTGATAATATCTATCAATTATTCCATAGTGACTTATGTGCGGTTGGGCCTTAGGCCCTACCTAACCCTATGGACCTGTGGTCATGGGTTTGAATCCATTATAAGGCATGAGTTTTTTGTATTTGTTTTTCATATTCATCTATCACCCACCTCTCATCGGCTCGTCATCGTGTATACGAAGTGGGGCCGGGATAGAGCGATGACAGAACTTAATTGTGATTGTCCGAACCTGTCGCGGCTCGAGTCATCATGAGATCCACCCATCTTATCCGAAACACAGACATTTCCGACTGATTACTTTTAATAACCTAATTGTCTTTATTGTTTCACTCTTCCGTTTGCGTCTGTGACATCTTACTCACTTTACACGCATATTTATTTAAATTTAAAAAGTCTTTTCGAGTAAAGTTACACCAATTAAACCGGAATGTACGTGAAGATGACATGTGGGCGTCCTGCCCAGCGCATCCCTAAGGGTGTGCTTAACCTTAGCTGGCCACGTGGACGTAATGTGAGGTGAAAGAACAGTTTGACCCGTGATCCAAAGATAAAATACAAAAATAAATACAAAAATAATAAAAAAATATAAAAGGTAGTTGGTCTGACCGGTCGCCGATAGTTCATAGTTGAACATCTCCCCCCTAACTTACGTGGACTAGTTCTCATGTTCAGTAGGAAGGTCGGATGTCCCCCCTCCACACGGAATGCTTCTGCTGCTTAGCGGTGGACTTGGTGACGTAGATGCGCAAGAGTTACGGTGGTTCGAAGACGAGCAAATCTGGTTAAGCCGCGTTCACAATGATTACTAAGACTATAACGATTTAAGATATGAAGTATAGGATTTTACATTATACCGTTCACAATGGTTATAATGATTAAGACTAGTGATTTAGAAAGTTGACTAACGTTCAACTTCTTAGTCACTCAAGTTCAGATTGTTAGTAACATCCAATCAGCGATCGATACGTCACATATGACTTCAATTGGTTTTTGATTTGATTTGGCGTCACCTGGAGGCGAAGTCTTGGTATTTGGTTAGTTCTTAAACGTTAGTCCATAGTTCTAGTCAAGATTGTGAACGCGGCTTTATGGAAATATATCGTTGGGTCATGAGTTTGGTATGACTTGGATTCTAAATGCTCAGGGTGTACCACAGTACCAGCGTGCTCGCAATAAGGACCGCAAAGGTTCTCCGTTGTAAATCCGCTTTCGGTTACACAATTTACTAGGGAACTGATACAAATTTTGTAATTTTTGTAATTTTTGTGCCCATCATTATATTATACTGCACTACGAAATAATTATGGCGATGATGATGTAAGTAATGGGACAGTGTATCGATAACCCACGGTTAAGTGGTAAAACACAAGGCTCTCATTCGGGACGTGGTAATGTTTTTATAAGATGCTTTGTCTTCCTTCCCATTCCCCCCCAAAAATATACCTAATTGGTCTCCTACGAAGTGTCATACGACGTGGTCTAAGTCAAAGTGGCACCATTAGTTTTGTCTCTGCAGTTTTACTTCCCAACTAAAGCCGTTCCACAGCAACCTTGTGGATGCTGAAGTCAGAGATAAGTGAAGCATTGACCAACCAAATGTCAGTATTTGAAAAAGCCACCCGCTCATTGGCTCCCACTTACTCATCTATGAAATCAGCATTCACAAGGTTGCTGTGGAACCACTTTATTCACTTGAGCGGAGTGAGCTAGCCCTGGGCAGATCTCCTACGAAGTATCATGTTCATGTGACTTGGTCTAAGTGGCGCCAGTTGTCACTGCAGCATTTAGGCATCGCTCGTGCCCGCTATCATGTCTACCTTCCATGGTTTTTCTTATTTCACTTGGCGACGGTAATGATATAATAATCATCATGCAATCAAAAACCATGCCAAAGGTACCCCGACGTTTTAAGTGGGCAGCTGTTGGCGCAAAAAGTGCGCGATTACAATTTGGTGGATTGGAACCACCGAATAGTGTAGTTCTTTTGTGTTAGTCCATGATTATAACACTAGAAGCTATAACACTGCAGGCCTGCATCGCAAAATTCACTTTTCGTGCGAGATATTGTTTAATTTTTTTTCTTCTGCGACATAGCGCAGCTGCCTTATCTGCTTTTGCATTTTGCTTTTTGTTTTTTTACTAGCCCACGTCCATACTTAATTTTAATTCGCCGTGCATGTTATCCTGCTGCATAAATATATGCAACCAATGCCAGTATGACAGTCACTAACAGAGTTTGACAGTCACACTGACAGAGACACAACCACGTCCGTCCACATACACAAGCACGTTTAGGTGTACACGAGATTCTCTGTTCTCTTCATGACGTCATCAATCCTGCCTTGTGGATCGGTTTTCCTTGAGAAAAACGTGAATCTTATAGCCTTTTGATATCTGTGATGCTAGGGATTCAACTGAAGAAATGTAAACATTAGTAGATAACCTTTTTGAGAAAAACAGATCAAATACATTATTTGGCACGTAAAATCTGGTGTTTGCATTCTTATTTTACGTATAGGGAGTATTCACGTGACGTCACATCGGCCATATTGGAGGCCACCTATAGTACTATTTCAAGTTTCATTTACCTGTCAATAGAAAACGAATAATATTGTTTACTGGGAAATATGAGAGTTTGAACACGTTTATCCCCCGATGTAGTTTACGGAAATGATTATGTGTGTCATTGTAACAACAAAAAGAGTGGCCGAAACCGAAATAAGAGAGAATTTATTAAAGTTGCCTTTCAGTAATAAGAGCAAACCAAAGTTGGAGAACAGTTGAACTTCAACCAACCATAGTAACAGCTGAAACATAGTAACAATGAACTACCAATCACATACCATTGTGGCCTCCAGTATGGCCACCGTGCGCAATATGTGAATACACCCTACTATATTGTTATCTCTTCTTGTATACAATATTCGGAGAGTGTACTGGATTTCGATTGTGTTCACCATTGTTCCTGAGTCCAGTATTCCAGCCAATGATCATCTCTAAAACAATACAACTGCACCTCTATAACTATAACATGTCTCTAGGCGCACCACTCTAACAAGCAGCCCAGCTGAAACAGCAGCAACTCCCCCCCCCCCCACGCCCCCCACTCAAAGAAGCAATCATTACATTCTCTAAATAGGGTGCGGATAATGCATAACGACCTTCAAAATAGATACCAGCTCGTGCATATTGCACTGGCGTCGTGCGTGGATGCTTTGCGTGCAGTGCGGCGAGTGCTGGCATTGTTCATCCTGCCATGAGCGGCAACGCAACCCGCACACCACCCTCTATCCTACCCCATAACACATGCGATCGCGTTATCTTACAGTAATGTATTAGTTCAATTTCGAGAAGTAATTAGGTTCTTAGTAAATTATAAATTATTAACCTCAATACAGATTAATTATACCAATCAAGCAAATAAGGCAACAATTCGTTTAGCAGTTAATGAATGAACTACATTTGTAGTGGTTGTTTCTTGTAAATTATTTGCTCTACAGTGTTTTTAAATATCTGGTCGAACATCAAATTGGTTACGACAAATCCAATCGAGATGAATGGGTATTGTCCCAGCCTAGTCGGTGTTTGAACACCACATGCATGTGTCATTGTTAACGAAGATTTATATTAATTATTGTCTTACTAGCGATAGCAAATTTTTATCCTATCTTGATAGACCTACAAGTATGGAAGACTTCTTTTCCTTTGGAAGTGGACACTGATTCAAATTGGTCCAAAGTAAGTTCATTGCGATGAAATGTGTATAATATTGTGCTATTTTACGTGAGTCCGGTTCAACAAACATTACATACCAAATGCATGGTGTCATTTTCCAGTCACCATTCTTAGTTCAGAGAAAATATCCGATTAACGGCTAATTGTGAAACCAGGCCTTCAAATTAAGTAAAAATTTATTTTAACAAAACTGTTGGGGTTTTAAAATATTGTTGTTTCAGCCTGATGTTATACCGTGTATATTGGGTAATCAAAATAATATTAAGACATAAGAAAACATATTTTTGCGCTGGGAATGTTTCCACGTTTCTGCTCAGTAATGTACCTATTTGAGACTCATCGTAAAACAGTCTCACTTATTTACTCCGTTATCGTTTACCCGCGCCTCAGCGCCCAGAGTTCGAACGAGAGTATTTCAGTTGTTTGTGATCTCTTTTAGGGCCGCAAGTTACGAAACTAATTAACGGTTTGTTGTAAGGCCAACGTTTCGTCTAAAATAACGCGTAGAGCTACTTCTACGCACATAGTCTAATAATATGTCTGGAGGGGGGTATACGCATACGCATACGCACGTCGCGTGTTTTGTGTCATGCGCAGTGCAAGTGCGCATGGTGGCCTCTCGGCGCGGGTCCTGGGTTCGATCCCAAGACGCGGCGTGTTTACAGCAATCTTTGCTGCCCTCCGAATCAGTGGGCACCCTACGTGTTCTCAGGCACATTCTGTTAATCTAATCCAGTTATATCTACTTTTCAGTTAAATTCTTTTCACCATTAGACAACGACCAATAGAAATACAGCATAAAGTGCATGGGCAAGTTTCAGCAAACTTGAATCTGGCGATTTTCAAAAATGGCGCCCGGTAGAAGCCACCGTGCATTTTGTATGTAATGTTTGTTGAAACCATGGTAACCAATCCGAGATTTGTAAATCGGCCGATTATAAAGTTTGGTGAATTAGGACCAGCATTAGAAATAAAGTTTAGCTCCTTCTCTCCAAATAAAATTGAATTCGCCCCCGCAGGTCACGCACGTCACTAATGGTAACAGTGTCGGTAATTTATGTTGTTTACCTAAATAGGCCTATACCACAGATAATAAGATCCAAGGACGTTTATTTCTGGACTCATCAATGAAACACTGAAACAATAAAATTAATTCCAATATTCTATTGTGGAGTAGGTTCAGGACGCGAATTGACGGCCTGGCAGGGGGGGGGGGGGGGGCTAAGTAGAGTATCTGCGTAGGGCAGTAAAAGGTCTGGGGCAAAGCCCCAGCCGCCGGAGGAAACCTTTCTTTGGGGTATTATTGCCTTCGAGATGGTTTTAGAAGCGATCTGAAAGTTCATTGGACACTTTCTGGCTAGGAATGTATGTGTATGTGTAAATTAACGCATTGTTTATTAACGTTACTAGATACAGCCACTTGATATAATATGAGATGAGATTGGTATCCAGAGGTGGGGATTTAGCCATCCCCGGCGGGGATAACTTCCAGTAAAACAGAGCCAGAATCAGAGATGAAATTTCCAGAGGGGGGAAATCCCCCCATCCCCCCCCCCCCGTCAATTTGCACCCTTAGGTTATTGGTGATGGGTGAGCCAGGCTTCCACGGCCACTGTGTGTGATCATGGAGAAACTCCATGGTGTGATCAGGAGGTCCTTCTCATCAACGAGACGAGAAGGTGGCCACTGGCCATGTACGTACACCTTCCTTCTCCCCATACGATGCACCACTTTCTCCACTTCTCGTTAGCCGAGTCATTTACAATGAATAGTTGAACATCGTTTGAGAGGAGTCATTGGAAGTTAGATCTGGGAAAAATGTTTGAGAAGCACCGCTCTAACTTATGGAGCTACTGCTACACCTTCACCCCAACATCATTACAAGGTCAGACTAGTAGGGGGATGAATGCGCTTCTTTGTAACTAAACTCTCCACCACATCTATAGTTCCAACCTTGTTCACGGGCTAATTACCCCCAGATATATGCATTGTCCTTATGGCGTATCAGGGTTGGACTTGCTTGGAACTTGACGTGGTATGAACTTGAGGCACTATATTGACTTGAGACGATAGAAGGGTTCACACGGGTCGGGTTCAAAGCTTTGGGACATAATATTCGTTCTCCTCGTCAACAGTTCAGCAGTCGAGTTGATTCAAGGCACTCCTGCGCTCGCAACTCCGTCCTGCAGGATGGGACGAAACCATTGGTCCCCACTGTACTCTTCGCTGGGAGTAGGCTACCGGAGCGTGCCTGCACTGCGCCTGCACTGCGCCTGCGCATCTTGTTAATCACAGCGATCGACTCGATTAGCTTCCAGGCATAAATACGAACCATCACGTCCTGAAACGTAGAAAACAAAAAAAACTTCAACTAAAACAAATGGAAATCATTTGTTGTTATTATAATGCGGCGAATGGTACCACCACTTGAAACAAAAAAAATTTCGCCCGTAAACGTCGGCTCAAACCTGTGTCAGTTGCATGTGTGAGTTGTGTGTGGGGGGGGGGGGAGGGGGGTTGTACTTGCCGGCAGCTGCTTGTAACAAAAAACCCGGGTTTCTTGATCTTTACGAGGCCTAACTGGAGGCGAGGTTGGATTTCGGCGACCACATGTCAAGCACTCGCAATGTGCACCATCATTAAAATCATTTAATTACCTTCGTAACAATGACGGAATGTGGTGCCAATACAGCGAAGAGCGAACACAAGCCAGCGGAACGTGCGTCGTGTCCCTCTCGCTTTGCTCTTAGGACTTCTCGATTTCACGTCACTAATTGGAAAACCTAACTTCGCTACCGCAGCCACCTACAAGTCAATTTGACCATTGGATTGCCAGGGTGATGCTCTGCAACTATAATCCCTTCCCACTGACATAATAATGCTACGATGTGATATCGTGTAGAACGATATGACACTATATATATATATATATATATATATGTTTTTCTGTAGGTTTTCGCGGACTGAAGAAGATGAAATAATAGGTTCTCGGGTTGCTGTCCACGTTGCTTGCTCTCTTGAGACTGGTTGCTGGCCCAGAAATGGGCCATTGTCATTGTCTCGACGTTTCGGCAAAATCGCATTTGCCATCTTCAGGATGATTCGTTGGCTGAGAACCGAAAAAGATTATGAAAAAGAACCGAAGAAGATGGCAAATGCGATTTTGCCGAAACGTCGAGACAATGACAATGGCCCATTTCTGGGCCAGCAACCAGTCTCAAGAGAGCAAGCAACGTGGACAGCAACCCGAGAACCTATTATTTCATATATATATATATATATATATATATATATATATATATATATATATATATATATATATATATAAACATAACTGTAACAACAAAAACTGTATAAAAACACTCTCATCATCAACAACGACAACAACAACAAACCAACAACGTCACCCAAATAACCTATTTTACGACGTGGTCGTGAATGAGTCGTTTGCCAATCTCACTAGTTTTTCTCCCCACTTGTAAGAGTACAGTCAATGTATTGTATGAAAAGGGAAAAAACATACCGAAACGTAAATAAACCCTCTGAATACTGAATATTATAAAAATACACTTGATTTGACTATTTTCACATTCAGTTTCATAATTGCCTAGTGGAACTAATACATCTCATTAATTGTTGTGTGTTGAAGAAAGATTTCACGGTGTATGGCTACAAACTATTTCGGATCTATCACTGTTGACGTAATTAAAAAAGGTATTATTTTAATTTAAAAAATAAATTAATACAAAGTATATAATTCACAGCACATATTGTATCTTAGCGATGGTAATTCACTGGCCATGACACCTTGGTCGTAGTGAATACTGCATACTTGACATAGGGGACTGCATGGATTCTATGTGTATGGGTACCGGAAAACTGCGTTAATGAAATGGTATTCTTATTGTTGGTAAGACCAGACAAGAAGGTCTTTAATGATGATGATAGCAATATTCTCTTTTCGACTGATGGGAATAGAACCCGAAACCAGGGCCGTAACTAGGGTACACAAATCACCCGGGTATCATTGGGCAGAGTACAATGGAGGGTCTGGGGGGAGTCCAATGCCTACAAGCCAATGTGGGTCCGGGTTTTATAAATTCTTATAGTGTTATTGGAGTGTTTTAACAAGTTTTAGGCATGTTTTTAATAACATTTGTGACTGGTGTTGTATTAACGGTGGTATTATAGCAATTCAAAATCGTCTACTCCCGATTTTTTACCCGGGTATGTACCCGGGTTACCAACCCCTAGTAACGGCCCTGCCCGCGACACACTAAGTCAAAGTTCCCGGGCTCTGGAACTAAACCACCTCTGTCGGTTCCGCTCTAGCATTTCTTCATTTAACCAATTCCGCCAAGGGCGCTGGGCGAGAAGACAGGATTTCAGGTAACATGCTCATGAAATTATAATGTCGCTCTTAGATAGCTTTGGATAATTTCAAATACGAATTTCAAATAAAAAACAACTCTTATTTTAAATCGTGATGTTTTCTTCTAGCAAACCGTTTTTATAAAGTATCCATCCGAGATACCTGAGTAAGTTATGCAGATCCTCAATTTTATTTATAAGAACCTGATTTCTCGATGCGCAATATAAATAAGGGCAAACGTTGAAAAACTTGTGTAACTACTGCCAATCTAAAAAACCTAAATAAACAGTACACACAATGATTTGGCACCTTCTAACTCCAGCCATCACGAAGAGTCGGAGAGTGACTGCTATACATCACAACGAGAATCAATAGGATATACTTACAGCGTGAATGTTGAATAAACTGATGAGGTCAACCTTCATTACGGAGCCGCTGTCATCCAGTCGGACTTGTTCAAATATCCAGATGTAATACAGCTAGAAATCTGTGTTTGTAATGGATTGTAAGTCGACTTGCACTTGAGTATGTATGCGCTAGGATGTCAAGGCCACAATGAAATCAATCATATTCCAAAAATGCATTCGGGCTATTTATTGACAGTTATCGACCTAGGGTATAGCCTTGAATTCCGATTGTTGGACGAGGGGATGGGGGCGGAAAGGACGATGGTTTCATCAAAATATTGTCTACGCATGGATTAAACATGTTTGTAGACCTTGAAAATATCTCCATACTTACTTAAAATATTTCAATGGAAAAAGTTAAATTCCCATAAATTTCAGGCTGGCGATTAAGGTCACGGTACAGTGTTGCAAATAAAGTTGAGAACATTTTGATATCATGCTAAGCATAAGCTCGATGGTGAAAAGTGCCCAGAGATCACATTTTGACGTGAGCTGAAAGAAGTCGTTTCGCCGAGGACAAATATATTTGTACAGGTTTATTGTAGTGTTTTTAAACCAAAAAAATGTGATTGGAAAATATACATATAATCAGTATATTGTGGTTTTTAATTATTTGCACTTGGGGTATTTGTTTCGACATTTAAGTACAAATTCTTTTCTTATTAGAAAATGTTGAGGGGGGGGGGGGTGGATGGGGGCTATGGCAACCTCCCCCTTATAAACACCACTGGTCTCAAGTCTGAACTGTGTCCGTGCGATTACAAGGAGCGTTCAGGGCGAACATGTCCCGCCAGTCTGAAAAGGCGTCCAATCATTTTCCAACTGATGAGTTTCCCCGATAACAAGGAACCGTTTGCCAGCGATACTAAAAGAGATACATTTTCCATGTCCCTGAAAATCCCTTTAAATTCCAAACTTCTTTCTTACGTGAGGAGGGTGACTATAAATAATACATATGGTTCATTTAAGAATAAGACTTTTTTTATGGGATTGCTTTATTGAAGAATGTTTGCTAAAATTTTGAAAATACTGTTTGATATAAGCCCAGTTTTTAGACGGTGCCGTTCAAGTTTCCTTGAATTTAAGGATCAAAAACATCAAAACTCAAAACATAATATGCATATTAAAAAATACAACAAAAACTCCACTTTCTTCGATTCGTTTTTTGATCTTGAATAATAATTCAAAAAAACTTGAACACAACATTGAACCATCTAAATTTGGCATTAGAATCGATAATATGTTGTGGTTCAATAATATGATAAATATAGTGGTAATTCGGTAGAAATGTTTTGTAATTTTTTGAAACCAAAACATTTCGGACACCGTGTTATAAATTTAGTATTACCATATTTATATTTAACAATTTGAAACATCCATAACTTTCAACTGAACGGTAAATAGTTCCCCGAATATCAGCATACATAATTTTGTTACTTCCTTGTCTACATCAATCTGCGATATTAATGTGGCAATTTGTTTGCATTTCCGGAGGATCTTGAATAGAGAAACGTTCGTACGAGTTTATTAATCCTCATCATTATGGCTGAGTTGAGTCAGTTATCGACGCGCGGAGGTAATTTCCTGCTGTTAATGGCCCTCGAATAGAAGCACTCACTGGTGGGCACTCTTGTTCTATCGGTGTAGTAGTACCGCATGCGTAGCGCTGCCCGCAAGCACCGCGGAACTGGGTTTATTAGCGTTTGATTTGTTTTTATTTTTATTGATTGCAGCCGTACAATTAAAATACAAGTTGTTTGGATCATTGACCTTCGTGAGAATGAATTTCGTTTCTTAAATTGTGTGTTACTTCGGTCTTATGAAATAAACTTGCATTATAGCTTAGCTGTTTATGTGTAGACGTTTTGCAAATAGGGCACTAGCAACACCAAAAGACAACAATGAAACAAATGAATTGAATCGATGGACAAACAACAAGCTGTCAAAAAATAATTTCGTCTGATTTTGGAAAACAAAACAAAAAACAAACAAATACACACACAAAACTTTCAAAGGCTGGAATTCATAGTCGGCCCCTACACCTAGGGGCGCCCATTGTTACCACGGTAACAGTTGTTTCCATGTTATTTCCCATAAACAAAACAAATCCATAGCAACAATGGGTGCCCCTAGGTGTAGGGGCCGACTATGAATTCCAACCTTATCGTTGTCTATTATTAAAATTTTAAATGGCGAGATGTTACTATTGCTACACTTGTTTTTTTTTATGGTTACAATTTTATTATTTTTACAGCTGATGGTTTGTCCATCAGTTCATTTCATTTGTTCCATTGTTGTCTTTCGGTGTTGCTAGTGCCCTATAGAATTGATATTTTAAAAATAATCAATTTATTAATATTATTATCATTAATATTATTATTATTATTATTATTATTATTATTATTATTATTATTATTATTATTATTATTATTATTATTATTATTATTATTATTATTACTATTATTATTATTATTATTATTATTATTATTATTATTATTATTATTATTATTATTATTATTATTATTATTATTATTATTATCATTATAATTAATCGGTGAAAAGGTTTAATTTTAAAATACTTGATGTTATTTGTGCTTTTATTTTATAAACGGGAAGTGCATTTACATTTTATAAGTGCACATAATAATTATAACAGTGACGCTATTTATTTTAGTTGTGTATCCTATTCAGTTATAATCCGATTTACATAAGAGTAAAATGATTTATAGAATGAGGACAATACATTTACAAAGGAAGAGAAACTAAACTAAATTAATTTCTAGTCAATTAAAAAGTTGTCTTACTCATAGTAGGCTTATAATACGTTGTTGGCGTCCATGCAAACGCCGGATAGTAAAATGTGAAGCACTTTTTAAGGTCCCTCGATGAAATCAATACAATTCGCCATAAATTATTTTCGTTCTTCCGTTTCCATTTCCTATATGGTCTGAAACTGGGAATGTAAGGAACAAAAATATCGAGGAAAAGGAAAATAATTGTGATACTTTGTTAATAAAAAACGATAAAGATGATAAACTATTTCGCGAATTCGTTTAATGTAATTTTCGGTTGTTATTTCGCGATTTCGTTCGTAACCCCAGTGATGCAAGACGTTACGCACAACGTAATCGGGTTCACTTTATTATTAATGTTATCATTTTCTCTTTTGGAATTCGGAGGAGATTCATTTTGGGCATTTTGGTTCAAAATTTATCAATTGATGCAAAACAACGCTGGAAACACGGTAAATGTACTTATTGGCCGTATTTGTGAATACCACAGGGCTCTCCATGATGTCAATGTATGTGAAGTAGAAGGCGCCTTACTGCTGTACGTCGACAAAACGAAAATAATAAACTTACGTTCTTTCTTCACAATGTCGTTTTGACAGTCGGTGGACAGTAACTTATTCATCCAAATGGTGCCTTGACAAGTGTGGAATATGAGATAACAATAATATCGACAATTCTCGCGAGCATGCACGAAGTACGAAGCCGTTTTGGCCATCTTGACGGTTTGAAAGGTTGGTTCCTTGGGGAGAGAGGGTGTTCTCTTGGGTATAGAGAGCGGGTGTGTAAGATTGCGATATATGTAGAAGACTACGTATGTGTCTCGAAACAAACTTACGAATGATCTAATTTCGGAGGCTTTCACGGCCGTAGTCAACTGTACTAAAAGCGAGGTTTTCCGGGGAAGAAACCAAAACAACAACAATAACAAAAACAACAATCATAACTGAAAGGTAGACACAGTACGCCGTAATATTATCATTATTTTAAACCTCCTTCTTGCTTATGTTACAAAGCTTGCTATTGCTTAAAGTGCAATTAAAAATGTGCATAAAACCTGTATTACACGGTGAAATTTTTTCACAAAAAGGCACCATTAAATAATTGCCATTGTTGTGTTTTACTAGATCCTAACACTTTTTAATGTGCTTTTTTCCTTGAATTCAAGAACTTGTATGAACAAATTGACCGTGTGGTCAGGCTTGTACATTGTGTTGAAATATTTACATGAGATTCAGCAATATTCAATTCAGAGATTCACCGCCAGTTAAAATACCATAACACTTACATGACAAAGCTCAGCAAAGTTCACAATAAAAATGTTTGTAGAATCATGTAACAAAATAGTAGTTGTAATGTGTTCACCAGTTGCCACCCAAGTAGAATGCAACCATAGCCTTTTAATTTACCATGACAGAATTAACGCAGTGTAACAAAATATGCCACTCGTTGAGTTGCACTACTAAAAAAAAGGCCTACTCGTACCCCAACAAAAACATTTTCTAGTAGAAATAGCTGCCTAGTGCAAATTAATCGTTGTGCAGGTTTACATTTAAATATAAATACATGTTAAAAAATTGGCCTAAAATCGCGACAAGTGGCTCAATATATTGTTTGTTTTATTTTCGCAAACAAAAATATCAACCCAGTAAATTAATTAATTTAAACTTTGGTTTCAAATTCTTTACGAAGTATCAATAAAAATATACTTCCATATCTAAGCATTTGACCATTGCTTGAAGGTATTTGCGTAGCACAACTATAAACACATAATACATTCCAGGCTACTAATTGAACAGAATATAAAATTACCGGAATCGCTCAATCATGCTCGTACGGATGAAACATATTTCAAAACCTAATTAATTATTTTCTTTTTCACCAAGAAGATTGTAAATTAACCTAGAATAGACGATACGACAATCTGAATGTCAATTTCCCTATTTAACGAAGAAAATCGATGCGTAGAAGCAGTGGTACTTGCTTGAATGTAGAAAATAATAAAAACGACGTGATAGCTGCGAAGTATGTAAATCAAGTCATTATTTATGTATACATTCAACATTATGCAAAACTTGCAAATGAAATTTCAGAGAACGGTATAAAGATCGACAAATTTGTCTTCGTAGTTGTTACTTATGGTGGTCAATGCCTCTTAATATGAGGACCTCGTTAAGTTATACGAGGCACGCAGAAACCATTCCTCATTGTAATTTGTAATTGTTTGCGCACTGGGGTGACATTGTTGTTGTATAAGAGGCCAATGACCTGACTCGGAAACTATTGGACAATCTCAACTGAGATCCACATTTATCAACATATTTGTTAGTTAGATTTTAAAGCAGAAACTGGTATTCAAATTTGGAACTCGACACATTTCCTAGACCAGGCTAGGAAAACAGTCGCATTTCTGAAGTCAGGATAAACAGGAGTCGCATTCTGATATCAAGATATTCTAATGAATTCAACGAAGTAATTTCATGGATCAGGATATTATAAGTTATAATGTTTCGGCGTGTTAAACTGTTTATGTAATCAAAATAAACCAAGGAGTAAATAAATGCGTCTATGAAGAATAGGCACCGGGGTTATATTACTTCGAAGATACCGAAATATGCGCATGAACATTCCAATTAAAAACAAAACAAATCTCGAACATTCATTAAGATGGCAAAATATTCCTTTCTATTCAGTTTTCCCAGTAATACACCATTTACACCGTATTTGACCTGTTATAAGTACTAGATAAAACTATCTTACGATTTGTTTTTAAAATGAAAACAATGAAAAGGATTTTATAAAAACTATTTGGTGAACAAAATCGAAGTATACACAGCATTGATAGCATTATATTATAATAGTGATTGCGCCTAAGTAAAATCGATTTAACTAAAACGTATTTTTAGCATGATACTGAGTGATCACCATTTCCAAAAACAAGCATCATTTCCCTAAATATTTTCCAAGTCCTTCAAAATATTCCCTAATATAACAAGTGAAGAGAATATTCCCTTTACCACAATGATCAAGAAACTTATAGCTAGGCTACTAACAGTAACAGTAATAACTTACTTAACGCAAGTAACTACTGTAACTCACACAGATAGACAGACAGATTCATACATTACATACGCACAAGATATTCATCTCGGGGATACGGGTCGAGTCGAGGATCTTAAAGATGACTCCAGTATTAGTCAGCAGTTGATTTCCGGAGTGAGTACTATGTCACTCATTGGTCGTAAATCTGATGCCTCGTTGAGCTAATTTCTGGCATACGCGTGAGTCATCATTGGTCGTAAATCTGATGCCTCGTTGAGCTAATTTCTGGCATAGGCGTGAGTCATCATTGGTCGTAAATCTGATGCCAGAATGAGTCGTCATAAGTAACGGTCGTATTGCTCATACCAGAGTTATTTCTCATTATTGAAACCAGGACGAATGTGTATCAGTCAAGGATGCTTTTGAGGACTCGGGTAATAATTGTTGTCCATGAGATTTCTGATGTAGGTGTGTCTAAATTGCACATATCTCGTGCCTCGGGTAAGTGATGGGGGGTGGGAGGGGGGGGGGGGGGAGGGGGAATCTGGTTCCATCTGGAATTTAGATATAAATGTAAGGTAATTTCAAACATTCCCAGTTACCAGTTTACAGAATAATTATTACATAGTACATTTTAATATAATTCATATTGAAAATGAACACAATACCTGCTCATTGAGACTAGTTGCACAAGTGAGTTGTCAAGCCAATAAAACGAAATGTGACGTGATGATAATTATGTCTTCTTGTGGCAAACCCTAAAAGCACGTTAAAAACAATTTAGCCGATAACTTTGTTCTTAACGTGGCCTGGGCAAAGGGTAGTCTCTAAAACGTTTTTACGTCAAAAACCGCAGAAAATGTTCATTATTAATAAATATCTCAAGATTGCGACAAGAAAGCGAAAATCTAAATCAGCAGCGAACTTTGCTTTGGTAAGCCCTACAGGTTGAATAAAATATTATAACCATTAGCGTAGTATTTTGATTATAATTCGATAATTAGTAATAAAATTAATTATTTATAAAAAACATACTGATTATAATATAAGTCAAGACTAAGCGCATTCAATGTGTAGGGCTTACTAAACCACAGTGCGCTGTTGATTAAGATTTTTGATTTCGAAGCCCATTCTTGTGATATAAATTAAAAATGAAAATGTGTGGCGGTTTTTGACGTAGGTGTATCCTTCCCTGTTAACAACCGTAGCAAAGAAAACAAAAGCTTGTATTTGAACCATCAGCGAACAGCTGGTGTATGAGCTACTATGACAGGCCCCAAATTGTTCACATTCTGCCAATAGTAGCGCAAACAGATTCACCTGATGCCAAGCACACTATAATAGCAAGGAAGGCGACACGAGAATTTTGAAAAAAATAAATTGTTTAGTGTTACAAAAAGAGCCCCCTTACCCCCATCATTATGACCCCACCACATTTTCGTTTCGGCAATGACGAAGATGTTGAAGCACCAGGACAATTATGTAAAACTTGTTCACTCACATCCTTCAATCATAACGTTCACTAATTTTTCTTGTTTGTAAGTTGTTTTTTTTTATTGAGTTTGGGTTGGTTTAGGCTTGGTTCAATCATCCATTGTTGTTAAAAGTTATCACTCGTCAATGCGACTCCTCAGATCAGATTAGAAGGGACGGGGGATTATTACTTTTGTGGCTCCTACTCAACACACGCTCAGTGTGAGGTTTGATATCTTCATTGGGAATCTAATTCACGATTCGCTTAAACTTAATAATTAGCATATCATCCATTAAATGACACATAAAAGCTCTCGAATCCCGCATATAAAAGTCATGTTACCGTGAAGTGAATGACAGAATGCTATATCATAGGCGTTTAGTGATACTTGATTTGGAGATGTCTTTGAGCGCTGTTGGGTGGTGTCGGTCTTCAGCATTCAGCAGTGGCGATGATACCTACTACAACCCTCCCCCCCCCCCCGGGCACGTTTAGGCCAGCTGGAGTATAGCGACGTTCATAGTCATAAAGTTTGTTACACAAAATAGGTCACTTAACGATCACTCCCTCTTCCCATGTCACACATTTCCACATATAAAATGTGTGACACAACATTTCCTCTATCCACTCCCTCTCTTTCCCACTCTATCATATAAAACAGTTGTTTTTAATTTAGACACTTCCTTTCAATGTCGTTGTAATGAATGGATTTTATAATAATTTCTTATCTTGAATGCGTTACCTTATGATGGAAAACTTCTCGCCTTTATCTGCAGGTTGGGAAATTGGCACTCGTATATACTCAATGCCCACATTCCCCCCACAATATGTGGAGTTCGAACTTGTGTGCAGAGTTTGCGCAAAGTTGTGTTGGTGGCTCAGTTGGCAATATAGAATTTTAGAAATACGTTGACAGTTTGTGAATGTAATCGTAAAACATAAGTGATTTGTTTGAAAAAAGACAATCGAAGAACTGTAATGACACACGCATATACGTGAGAGCGTGGGTGGCGTGTTCTGTTAGAATAAGCTATTGATTAAATAATAAAAAATAAACATTTAATATTAAAACCACAGATAACTAATAACTAACATAACTAACAAAGACAATACTTTGCTGAAATGGTATAATAATTATTTGTTTTCGAGTTTGGTGTTTTCGAACACTGAACAGTAAACACACTTCAGTATATTCCTGTGGCTAAGGGTGAGAACGTAATAAGACTCACAGACTTCACGTACTCAACAATTAATTGCTGTCTCGGAATGAGTGCGATTAATATGGTATAACGTCAAGGTAGGAATACACAGTAGGGCCTACACATACAGTACGCAAACCACTTAAATGTGTTGTAAGTTGTTGAAAAAGTCACAGGTGGGTGATCGAAACCATTTTATTGATATTTCAGCAAATGTATTACAAATTGTGAAATTGTTATTGAAATTTATTTTTACACCAACTGTTGATTGGAAGCATGACGTAACATCTCGTAGGTTATCAGAATTTTGAAAACTGTTAACAAAACTTTATTTATTTACTCAGTTATATTAAAAATGATTTACAAAGTAGACCCATAACATACAGATATTGTTGCAACAGCAATAAACATAGCTACAAAGATGATCTACAACGTAACACAAAATGATATTGGTTGGCAGATAGTTTGAACACTGTGTTTATTGGAAATTAACAGAAATATCCAGAAACAGTGAATAGAAAAACTAAACGAAGATTTAAGATCCGTTACATTACACCAACAAAACGAAACATGACGATTTCAACGAATCAGAAACTTCAGTGAGGGAATAATAAAAATAAATATCACGAACGAAATAAGCAAAACATATGAATAGCTCATCTTCTGTTTCAATCCTGATTCAGCTTTATAAGCGACAATATATTCTTGTTGTGATGTTAACTAGCAGAGGCTGCTGAGGGCGCACTAACTTGGTGTGTCTCTCCTTAGGGGTACATTGGGGTGTTTGTGCGGGTATTTGTATAGTTGGTAAGAAGGTTCCTTTTAAGTTAACCGAAGGAACACATTTGAGTGGAGGTTGTCGGCGTCGGGAATCGAACCGGTTTCTACTGAGAACCGCGAGTGGCCATCATGGCTACCTGAGATCATTTACTAATTTTTATGGTATTTATAACTGTATGGTTTTTATTGTATCTCATAGAAAATCAGCTCTAACAAATGGAAATAAAATACATAACTAATATACAGATTTCTTGTAATTTTTGACGCTAAAGCTCCAAACACAATTGTCGACATCGTGATCGTAATCGTACATTTTCTCATGCTAGATCGTTACGCCAATACGATTTTATTGTGAACAGCGAAATAAGAACCATGTTTTCCGGATTGAGATTACAATCCCGATACCGACAATTGTGGTTGGGGCTTAGTGTCAACAAGATTGTGTTGTTTTCTTTGTACGTGTATTCAAGAAGACGCTTATCACCTCGAGTAAGCTAACTACTGAATATGTAACACAGAAAACCTTTTCAATCCTCTCTCTTTGTTTCTTAGCTGTACAACAAGAGTTGGTCTCAACGATTATTTAAAAAACGTTACGACAACCCATACTCTTGAGCGAGCGAGCAACTGACGATAAAAGTCAACTATTACAGAACATGATTAATACTGCAGGTATATGGAGAAGAAAGCTTGTTACAACTTACCACAGTAATAAAGTATTCGAGATTTGTGAAGATTCGTGGAAAAGTGGCGGGAAGCGTTTCAGTTCAAGGTAGTCGAGGTGGGCAGCAGGCTGAGTCAATGGGTACAAAGAGAAACAACATGCGTGCTGAGCTGTGAGATGAACGTAACAAAAACTTGGACATAAATTTAAATGCGTAATGACCGGTTTCAAATTCATCGAGCAAACCCTACTCACCAAACAATTTACTAAATTGCTTACAATTTCAATGTATTTTAAATGAACTCCTCTCTGAAACAACCTAGCATTTCATTAATAACCACTTTAGAGATTCGAGTACTCGAGCTCGCACACAGCGATCTGGTCGAAGTTGGAATTCGCTTATGTGGCCAACGCTTCTAGCAGATAGACCAAATAAACACACTCCGCTTCTAGATGTGATGATAAAACTCTTCATGTTCAGCTTCTGCGTTACAAAATGAAAACTATTAAAATTTTAAACCACATTAGTTTAACTCAATTAAAAAACGTCAGCAAAAGTCAAATTATAGAGCCAAATAATAGCGATTCTCTACCTACAGCCTACAATAGTAATGCTAGGAAGACAATTGGATAATATCATCCTCTTCACAAAGAAGTTGTATGCGTGTAAGCTTTCCAAACTCTTTCAAAATTAAAACAATAATTATTCTACTAAAATGATTGTGAATACCCTTTCTCAATTGAAAAGCTATGAGCATATGTTGAGATTCATTTATTCATTAGTTAGTTCCCACCAGTTGGCCAGTTCAGGGTCAGGCAATCATTTGAACAGAGGATAGCTTAGATTAGATGCTTACAAATAATAGATTGCTACTTTCGTTACGATTTCCATTTACCAATCAATTGGGAGTTGTTTTATAAACCATCAGTGAAGAATATTCGAGCAACTAGCGTTGACTGGATCGCGATGATTAAGTCGTTGGGCTGAAAGAAAGTCGTCAACTTTTTCAACCTTAATTACAGGTCTTTAAACTAACGAATTTTTAATGAAATGTGAACGCAACGTACGCAATTTTAAGTGACGGACCGAAACCACCCATCGGAGCGTAGCGTGCGTCACATCTTGATCACGGTCGCGCGCAAAAACATTGGGGGGGGGGGGGGCACGTGAGCCTACAGTCACAGTCACAACTGAATAAAAACCGAATCACTATTTAAAATTAATACTTTGTTTTTGCTCATCTGAATTCATACACGCACTCATACATTGGCCTACACACGTGCGACAGTGAACATATATATAGTATACTGTATATGATGTTATAAAAACAGAATGTAAAAACCGACCTCGTTGGGAATCGAAACCAGGTATCCCACTTGCCAGGCGGGCACTATGACGTCTGTGCTAGAGATGGCGAATTACTCCAAACCCACCCAGAATCTCCGGCTGGGGTCTCGATCCCCAGTCGGAGCAAACTTTTATTACAAATTATTGCAAGTGCAATTTTATTACAATCTCTTCATGAACTATCCGTAAAGCTTTAGCTTTAAAAATCTTATCATACACATACCAAGTAATGTACAAGTGCTAGTGGTTTACCATGAGGCCTAGGGCCAGGGTCATTTCAAAACACATACTTGTCTTGCTCACATGAGCAAGCTAAAGTCGCTCCACAGTAACTTTGAGGCTGGGGACGTCACAGTTGGGCGTCTCGGAGCCAATCAGCGGGCTGTTTTCACCGATACTCTCATTTGGTTGGCCAAGCCTCACTCATCTGTGACGTCACCAGCCCAAAAGTTGCCGTGGAGCGACTTTATCATTGCACGATGTGACTTTGAAAGTCATTCAAAAAGCAACAAGTACCGGTCGTGTATACTGTCCCCTCTACATCAGTTTTCCTTTTCGATGTGTAGCTATACTAGTAGGACCATTCAGTCAATACGGGTAGAAAGAACTTCAGTCTCTCGGCTGTCAGTCTTTACGTGTAGAAAGCAAATGCGACAAATTAACTTTCCTTTTGTCGTTGTTTCAGGAGCCATCGCCAACTTTGACGCTCATTTCGTCAAAGGTAAGAAAAAGCGATGCGACAGCAGCGCCAACAAGACAAGGTGTGTGTCTTAGCAGCTCACTTCTCTATCTCTGCATTGTGACCTTGTTGACCTTACATGACCTTGTGGTCATATGCCAAGCTGACACTGTCAACGACAAGCGTATCTTAGCAGCTCACTTCTCTATCTCTGCATTGTGACCTTGTTGATCTTACATGACCTTGTGGTCATATGCCAAGCTGACACTGTCAACGACAAGCGTATCTTAGCAGCTCACTTCTCTATCTCTGCATTGTGACCTTGTTGACCTTACATGACCTTGTGGTCATATGCCAAGCTGACACTGTCTACGACAAGCGTATCTTAGCAGCTCACTTCTCTATCTCTGCATTGTGACCTTGTTGACCTTACATGACCTTGTGGTCATATGCCAAGCTGACACTGTCAACGACAAGCGTATCTTAGCAGCTCACTTCTCTATCTCTGCATTGTGACCTTGTTGACCTTACATGACCTTGTGGTCATATGCCAAGCTGACACTGTCAACGACAAGCGTATCTTAGCAGCTCACTTAACCTTATCTCTGCATTGTGACCTTGAGTTCCTAATTCATGCTGACATTGTCAAAGAAAAGCGTATTTTCACTTCTCCATCTTCGCATTGTGACCTTGATTGACCTTGTCCTAATCCAAGCTGACACTGCAAAAGAAAAGCGTATGTAGAAGCGCACTTTATTCCTGTATTCTACCTTGTTTGACTTTACCTGAACTTGTGTTTCTATGGCAAACGGACACTGTCAACAAAATGCGTATTTTAGAAGCGCTTCTATATCTCAGTAGTTTGATCTTATTTGACCTTGTTTGACCTTATGGACCTTACTTGACCTTGTATTCGTATTCCACGCTTACTTATATTATCTAAAAATGTGCGCCTCAGTAACTTTTTCTCTATCGTTTTATTATTAATTTAGTTTACATTTTAGACTTTATATGAACTTGTGTTTTCTATTCCAAACTTACATTATCATGGAAAAGTGTATATCAAGTAGCAGTTCTGTCTCTTTTTCATTGTATCTTGACAACTTACTTGACCATGTGTTCCAAACACCATAAAGAAGCAGAATGCGCTTAGGTTACTCCTCAACCTCCGACGTTATTTGACCTTGAGACCTAGTAGCCCTTAGATGAGTTTGTGAATTGTGATGAATCACTAATACGACGGCAAGTTACGTTGTGATGTCTTGTCAGGCAAAGCAAATCATCACTCTTGTATGCCCATATTTGCTTTATGTGATCTTCTTTGAGGTTTTTGTGATCCCATTCCAAGCTTACATATTAATATATAATGCAAAGCACAACAACCACCAAGTTTATGTGGAATATGCCTGACGATAACCAGAAATTACTTTTCGCAACAAGGACAATTTTCTTTAACTTTATTGACTTCTACTTGGCAGTAGGTATCAGTATTTATTTCACTTTATATATTATTTTGTTGCATACATGTTTGTTTTGTTTCAAGTTCAGACATGAGGACAGCAGTGTCTTACTGAAACAAGGTTTCTTCCTTCCTTCACTGCTTCGTTTCCTATCATGTTTTGGTCATAGACACTCCTCTACTCTAATTGCTGCACTTCTTGAACTCTACTTTAGCTCCACCTTTCATTCCCTGTTGACGAGTTCTAAGACAGTCCGGTTATGACCGTAGCAGCTCATTCTCTGTATTGATTTTTATGCTTGTAACCTCATTGAGTCATTGGTCATCAAATGGCCTCATCTTGTTGAACTTAGTGACGGTACAAGAAAACCATTTTGCATGGATCGTTGTAGGGTTTCTATTTTCGGATGCGGGATTGCTCATAGCTCGCACATTCTTACGCCCGCTAGTGTTCATCATTGAATATAATTATGTAATGAGTTGAGTTAGTAGAATTTTAAACATTTCTTTAAAATCGCTTGTGCTCAACTGACGCAAACTATCTATTACTATTAGACTTATCAATGCTTGTTGCTTATATAAACTGACTTTTGTGGAACTTTGCTTTCCGAGATTGCGTTTATACTTTCTTGTATGTTTATGTACAGCATTCTGAAGCAGCCAACTTTGCTCTTGCATACACAATAATGATGTCGTATGTGGACAATATGTTTGTTGTTTTCTGTGTGATCAGATTCACAGAATCACAATTCAGTAACGATGCTGTTTTCGCTAGTCACGTTCTTTCTGCATTAAGCTTTCCGTGCATGCTCTAAATTGAAGTTGAACGTAGTGTATACTGTATACAATAAGTGGAAAGGTTTTAACTTTATGAAGGTAACTGTGCAATTATAAAAGAATATTTTGTGTAAACGTGTGCTTGAAGGTGTACTAAAGACTTTTTGTAGTCTCGTAATTAAAAAGCTCAATACATTGAAAAAGTTTGAACTGGGAATGATGAGGTTATGTATATCGTCACGTTTCTAATATGTTAACAGTAGGGTTGTTATTTTATTAATACTCTATTATTTAATAATTGCATAACATTACAACTCATATTGATTACAATAGTAGAATTGCCATAAGTTCTTACGAAACCCCCTCTCTCCCAATTACAAATGTTTCAAAGTTGTTCAGCTTTGGTGAGGTTTGAATAAATTATAAAAATCGTCTTTCCAGTTAGGACTAAAGTCTGAGTAGGCCTATACAGAGTTGCTCCAAGAGACAATTATTTCGATACTTGTTGATGGTTTACAAAGGCTCTTACTTTAATAAGGCGAGACACCAGTAATAGGGTCTGAGGGAGGAAACGTGCCCCTCTAAAAGGCTGTGTGTCCACATCGTATGAAACCCCGGATTTCTTTCTTATGTTATAAATATGTCACCCCCTGGAGTATTTTGTGCTCTTTCTTATTAATGTTTCTTTGTTCTAATAGACTTTTCCGTTTTATAAATGTTCTGTGAAAGAAAGTGTGGAAGAAAGAGGTGTTGCAACAACGCATTACAAAAAGTTAAATAAGAACGTTTGAAAAACGGAGATATTTATTAGAAAAAAGAAAGAACACTAAATTTTCTGCGAGCTCACATATTTTGGTGTACTTTGTGATAGTCTGAGTTCCCACAGGGTATGAGGACATTCCACCCTTCTAACATAATTCTGACTCTACTCCTGTATGTTATTTAGCCCTACTTATTGACTTTGGTTTATGGAAAAATAAACTGAAACGACGACTGTTGTTATTGCAGTATATTGTAATTACGAGCTCTACGATAAAGACACATTATCTTTTGTAATGCGCGTTGTAGACGCAAAGATGAAAATAGTTATCAAGGATGAACAAATCCTCGAATGTTGACACGTGTGATGAACAAACGCATACAAATGTACAAATAAATGTACAATGCTGTACTGATATGTATATTCAAATCACCGATGTCTAGAGAAATACTTGGTGGAACTATATGAGTGAAAACCTAAAATGAAATAATCCCAGACTGACTGGGAAATGAACCCAGATCCCCCACTTACTGGGCGGGTACATTAATCAGTATTTCCTCAGAGCTCAGTTTAACATCAGTTGAATGTGTGTTACTACCATAACTGAATTACCTGTCGGGGCCAGATTTTAGAAATTTTGGTTTTCACTCAAATGTTGAACATACTTCGCCGCCTGTATAACGAACCTGCGACACTGTTTGGTGTTCAAATGCAAATATACCGTAATAGAAATGTACACACACTACACTTTTAACTTGGTCAGTTTCCGTACCAACCAGTTCGATGTAGCGATTAGTTATACCAAGTGCGTTTACAGCTCTACCTACTCTTGAGTCAGTTCCAAACACTATATACCCTCAATCTGAATTAGTCGTCTGATTTGCAAATGAAAGTAGCGTAAACGTGCAAACATACTACACTATTTTGCGTGTGCCTGTTTAAATCAAGTGTCTGCATTACTACGATGCGTAGATACAATAATAATTGACTTCTGTGAGAATTCCATCAACCCACACAATGTATGGCCGCCTGTTGCTGCAACGTAATTGAAGCTTACACTGTCAGTCTCATCTAACTATGTCGGACTGTAGTTGGCTACACCTCATTCTGTCAGTTTCGCGTTTAGATTAACCTAACTGTTTCGGTCTCGTGTGATGTATATAACCTAACTTTTACACAGTATCTTAATGCTACATATTTCGGCTCTATCCGTTTAATAAAAAGTATTCGTCTAAAGTGGACGTGAATTGATTGCGTACTTGTTGCTATCATTAATTCTCACCCCTGGTAATATCGAGGCTGTCGATGTTGATCCAGCTCTCGACTCAACAGCCACACGTTCACTTACACGAGGATGCGGGCGAAGAGTTCAAGTTAGGCGTTACCAACTATACATAACATGTTTCTAAGTACTCGTAACTTAAATTGGTCTTGATATGAAAGATTACTTGATTTTGATAGCAATCCTCATAACCTACCCATCGTTTATCATTTTACCTATACAATCATTTGTTCGTAAGACAATTCAGAGCTATTGGTTGATCACTTATGTCGACACCGTCACTGGATTGAGTTCAGCACTCTAAAAGTCAACAGCGGGGTTTTCAACAGGGGTTTACCTCGTTTTTTGAAATAACAAACAAAAATGAAATATCGAATTTCGATTATGTTATTTAATGATTTATAATTTGAAACAGAATATGCACGTTAGATCGTTTCAAATCAGACAATCTGAGATAATATTGAATTTCTCTGGTTTTATCCAATCGTAATGACCATTCGTATGCCTTAAAATGATGTACACCTTCATATAACTTCCAAATTTTGATTTTAGATGGCGTTTTAAGGAATTAAACATCTTGAATTAATGTATAGATACATTTTGTTTTTACATTTTCAAAATTCTTTAAAATTGTCTGCGAATAACACTCAACATAGTAAACAAACTAAAGACGAATAATATATGTTTACACGTGTATATGTGAATAGGCCTACGTAAAATATACTAATACCACTTGAGACCAAGCTGTCATGCATCTTTCTTCGCCAGTCCATTGAGTATAAGTAAGTAATTAAGTAAGTGTCATCATTAATAATGAGTTGATAGCTGGTTGCAAACAAATTACAATCTTTTTACAGGCTTGCCCTGCGAGGCTAACACCATTGAAGCAATTTTGCTGCTGAGTTGGTTTATATCTATAACTAGTTAGTAATAATAAGTTGCTATTAGCATAATTAAATAATTAACTTCCTCCTGCGTAACCGCTTCAATTACCAAAGGCACCCGCTATTCAGTAGTCCACCTTGAAATAATTTACTGTAATTTCGTGCAAAATTTAAGTTTATTAACCAATAAATCCATCTTCATTATCTTTGAAGCTTCTATTAAAGAAGAGCACTCATTCTTGTGTTTTTTGTTGAGTCAATATGAAATCAATCTCATCATCTGATCTCATTATAATTTATTTATTACTCTTGGAAGAACGCAAGTATTAAATAAAGCCCCAGAGTGGGAAGCAAACGAAAAACTGAACAATTGATTTACTACTCAACTTGGTGCAGCATATTATGTCAAAAAGGTTGATTCGTTTGATGTTTAGTATCACAGGTACGTCTATTAATCGCTTTAATCGTAAGATGAAGGTCATGCACAATGCATGAAGATACCGACACATTTTAGACTAACGTAAGAAACATCTTTTCTTAAATTCAACAATCGCTTTGCAGATTTAGTGAGATCTGTTTCACGGTAAGTGAGCATAATTATGGAGATAGATTCTGGTCGCTTACTTTATTGGTGGATAAATGCTTTTATAAATGCTAAACTATTCTTCCGCAATGCAAGGTAAACCGTTTGTATACCTGCTCCTTTTCATACACATTGACATACACATGGTCCGTATAGAATACACATTTACCTCTTCTTCTTGGTGGGGGTAGGTTTTATATAGTCTACTCACTCAATAACAAGAACTGATTTTCAGTGGAGGACATTTTATACAGTTTATATTGGGTGCAGTGACGGTTTACAAGTAAACCATGGCCCAGATTCCCAACGGTGCCTCTAATACGTCTTAGGTTAGGAAAATCCTAGTGCTATAATTTATAAATTACGCAATTGTCATTCTGGAATGTCATAAAGATAAAATGCAGTAACATATCAACAATTTAACTAAAAACATTTTCTTTGTGAATGTGTAGTAATGCCCTGCAATGCTTTATCTTGATTTGTCTAATTAGGATTTGTCTAACTTAGGACAACTTACAGTTAGGCATCTTTGTAAATCCAGGCTCAGTATTTCAAGTCAAGTTTTAAAGTAAAAAAAAAAAACAGCCCTAACCGGGAAGCGAACCCTGGACCTTCTGCATTGGATGTTAGATCGTTCCCCTCAAGAAACACCCTCGCATAACGTGGATCAAAGATTGTAAATGCCAATCAATCAATCAATCAATCATGAATGTTAATGTTGGTTGTAAACGTGAATCTTTTCTAAAGACTTCATAACCAGTCTCTTACCATCCCATCCTCCATATCTTATAGTAGGCCTACATCAAGGAAAATACAAGAATTATATAGGAAGGAGGGTGCATTCACGTATTGCGCATGGTGGCCACATTGGAGGCTACAATGGCATGTGATTGGTAGTTCATTGTTACTATGTTTCAGCTGGCGTTTGATGCAAATTCAACTGTTCTCTAACTTGAATCAACATAAACAAACTCTTTTGTCTCGATTACTCTTCCACAAAAGCATACAATTATCATTTTCGTACACTTTATTGGGGGATATACGGGTTCAAACTTGTCATCATTCCCCGTCAACAATATTATTCGTTTTCTATTGACAGGTAAATGAAACTTGAAATAGTACTATAGGTGGCCTCCAATATGGCCGATGTGACGTCAGGTGAATACTCCCTACACAGAGGTGCTATGACTCCTAGTAAAACACATCATCTACGCCGCATCTTGATGTATCTATTGTTATTTAGTATATACATCAGAGAGCGCTCAGAATTGTATATTTCAATACAGAACGAGAATACTGAACGCAGCCACTCGTTGGGAGGTTCACAACAAACGATTACTCAATACAGAGTACGACGCCAATATAATTATAGATATTCGTAGGAATACCTGTTATAGGGAGCACACCAGCTTGATGTGCCTCTCTTCAGATGACTAACTAACAGCCTCACGCACAATTATTTGCCGACGCAAACTTACCGTTCATTAATAATAGCGGACTTGCTGGTGCAGATAATCTTGCGGAAGTCCAGATGAACTTTTAGCTATTTGCGGGATAGTCGATTGAGCCGCAAATTTACGGAGCTCCCGCACATATTTGCGCCGGCAAATACTTTTGTGCATCCGGTTTAATCAATTTGCGGACGCAAGTCAACAGTTGCGTCCGCAAGTGGCTTTGTGCATGGGGCTGTAAGTAGGTATGTTAGGGTTTTGGGATAATGGGAAGGAATGTCTGAGGGCTGTTGTGTGGTTGGTGTAAATTCCGGCGGAGAGCCAGTATAAGAAAAAAAACTCGGTTAGGATTACCGGTAGCCGGAATCGAATCGGCGACCTCCCGAATTAGAGTCTCACCTCTTACCGCTGAGCTACCTCTATCGGCAAGGGTAATAAATAATACCTTGCTACCGAAACAATAATAATATCGATAAAAGGTAAGATGTCGAGGGTCATTTGCACCTTAAGTTGTCCCGAACTCTCGGTTCTACGAGCGAATACAAAAAATGCGTTTTTCGCATGTAAGTGCACCGTAGAATTGCACTTCGCATATCAGCCAGAGGAGTGCATCTCGGGATACGCGACATGCGAACCTGTTGTCGTAAAAGTGCATTATTCGCATGGTGGGACGCAGTTGCAACACACAGCTGCAAGGTGCACTTGCACTCCAGCCTCGCCCGAGTGCACTTGCACCAAGGACGCGGCCCGCGGACACCGGTAGACGCGCCAGGCCTCAACGTCTCGTCATCAATCAACACAGTGACGCACTAGACGCGTTAAAATTTACAAAAATGTGTTTCAATGTGTCGTGTTGGCTGCGACTAAACACGCAATTACATTATAACTTTTGGAGCAAATACAAAATTAGAAACATTTATTTCCCGAAGCTACTTCCTAAGAAAATGTTCTTTAGTTCAAATGGATGATCACACGTTACACTGAACAACATATAATATCAATGGGGATATTATAAAATGAAAAATTGTTAAAAGAAGGAGGTAGTGAGAGAGTCAACAGTGCCGCATTATGTGTCAGTAACATGAGGTAGTGCGAGAGTCAACAGTGCCAGATAATATGTCCGTAACATGAGGTAGTGAGAGAGTCAACAGTGCTGGATGATGTGTCAGTAACATGAGGTAGTGAGAGAGTCAACAGTGCCGGATTATGTGTCAGTAACATGAGGTAGTGAGAGAGTCAACAGTGCCGCATTATGTGTCAGTAACATGAGGTAGTGCGAGAGTCAACAGTGCCAGATAATATGTCCGTAACATGAGGTAGTGAGAGAGTCAACAGTGCTGGATGATGTGTCAGTAACATGAGGTAGTGAGAGAGTCAACAGTGCCGGATTATGTGTCAGTAACATGAGGTGGTGAGAGAGTCAACAGTGCTGGATTATGTGTCAGTAACATGAGGTAGTGAGAGAGTCAACAGTGCTAGATTATGTGCCAGTAACATGAGGTAGTGAGAGACTCAACAGTGCCGGATTATTTGTCAGTAACATGAGGTCGTGAGAGAGTCAACAGTGCCGGATTATGTGTCAGTAACATGAGGTCGTGAGAGAGTCAACAGTGCTGGATTATGTGTCAGTAACATGAGGTCGTGAGAGAGTCAACAGTGCCGGATTATGTGTCAGTAACATGAGGTAGTGAGAGAGTCAATAGTGCCGGATTATTTGTCAGTAACATGAGGTCGTGAGAGAGTCAACAGTGCCGGATTATGTGTCAGTAACATGAGGTCGTGAGAGAGTCAACAGTGCTGATTATGTGTCAGTAACATGAGGTCGTGAGAGTCAACAGTGCCGGATTATGTGTCAGTAACATGAGGTAGTGAGAGAGTCAACAGTGCCGGATTATGTGTCAGTAACATGAGGTAGTGAGAGAGTCAACAGTGCCGGATTATGTGTCAGTAACATGAGGTCGTGAGAGAGTCAACAGTGCTGGATTATGTGTCAGTAACATGAGGTAGTGAGAGAGTCAACAGTGCCGGATTATGTGTCAGTAACATGAGGAAGTGAGAGAGTCAACAGTGCCGGATTATGTGCCAGTAACATGAGGTCGTGAGAGAGTAAACAGTGCCGGATTATGTGTCACTAACATGAGGTCGTGAGAGAGTCAACAGTGCCGGATTATGTGTCAGTAACATGAGGTCGTAAGAGTGTCAACAGTGCCGGATTATGTGTCATTAACATGAGGTAGTGAGAGAGTCAACAGTGCCGGATTATGTGTCAGTAACATGAGGTAGTGAGATAGTCAACAGTGCTGTATTATGTGTCATTAACATGAGGTCGTGAGAGAGTCAACAGTGCCGGATTATGTGTCAGTAACATGAGGTAGTGAGAGAGTCAACAGTGCTGTATTATGTGTCATTAACATGAGGTCGTGAGAGAGTCAACAGTGCCGGATTATGTGTCAGTAACATGAGGTCGTGAGAGAGTCAACAGTGCCGGATTATGTGTCAGTAACATGAGGTAGTGAGAGAGTCAACAGTGCTGTATTATGTGTCATTAACATGAGGTCGTGAGAGAGTCAACAGTGCCGGATTATGTGTCAGTAACATGAGGTAGTGAGAGAGTCAACAGTGCCGGATTATGTGTCAGTAACATGAGGTCGTGAGAGAGTCAAGAGTGCCGGATTATGTGTCAGTAACATGAGGACGTGAGAGTCAACAGTGCTGGATTATACTTATATAACTTTTAGCCCCCCCTCCCCACATTATTGCATTCGAGGGGGGAGGGGGGGGGGGGGGAATTTGGTTTTAGTGCCTACCAGTAGATATTGTTCGTGTGGAATATATTTTGTACTATGCACTTATAACGTGTACGTTGTGGTCATATGATGTAGTTGGTAAAATGTAGTGAAAACAATGCGTGTATTGATAATGGTTTGATAATTCTATATTGTAGTCTTGTTTCCAGCCTCGTGGGGCAGTTGAGACACATATTATAAACTACTGGCCGCACAAGCTGTACAAGCTGCCGGGACTAAAGCAACGGTTATGTATTCCTACAATAATGGGCGTTCTTATCAATCACAACACGCAATGCTAACATCACGTATCACAATAATTGGGGAAACATTGATTCTAATCCCAATCGAGTTGTTTCACTGGCATAAGCAGTTTCTTCAGAGAAGTATTTACCGGTCTTTTAGTATTCCGAATTAAAAGAATCAATATTATAGCTACTCACAACAAAGTAATGTTGCTGCAACATAATAATATGTACACCTACCACAACGTGCGTCGGGTATTATTTTTTCTTACATGACAAGTATTTCAAAATAAAGCATTAATTGGTTCCAATTTGGCAGGTGCTGTACACATTAACAGTGGAAATAAAAATAATTGCCCAAATATTTTCTGATGGGTCTGTCTCTCTTTATCGGAGTCTTGATGTTTGAACTGATAACGTTGTGTATAAAGTGCTGGCCCCGACGCTGAATGTTAATAATTGTTCTGTTTTTTTGTTGGAGATGCGTGCTTAGTTTAATAACATGCTAAATTCGAGAGTTGTTAAGTGGGCTGGTATTTTGATTACATTTCGGCATACAGGTTAAAATACTCATTACAAAGACTGGATTATTCGTGAACCTAGTTGATCCTACACGTATTAGCACTTTGTATATGAGAGCAGTACATGGATATCATTCTTATTCTCTGCACGCGGCTAACTACTTATATTATATATCCTGTTACGCAAACAAGTTGACAGACAAGAGTGCGAAGAGCTTGACTCAAAGTAATTAAAAACGTTTTTTGATTCAGAACTTGTGTATACATATACATACCGAAGTGTGCTCCCTATATACAGACCGACTGTCGAATGCGTGCACGGTAACCTTGATGAAACTCGCCCATTCGTTGAGTAAATGGATACAATTAAATTTCGTCATCCAGAAAAAGAGCGATTAGTAAAGAGATAAATAAATCTCTGGTTCGTTTAATACTAGGTTGTTTTTCGTTTCGTATACGCATATAAAACTATTGAATAAACTTTAGCCTCGAGCAAATGAAACATAAAAGGTTTATTTCAAATAACTGAATGTGCGCAATTATTGTTTTGCCTTTCGAGTATAATCCAAACTATATTACGACCGAAACCCATTTTGCTTGAATTCAAAGTGATCATTATATCATATAGCAAAAACCGTAGGTGTTTATTATTAGCATTGCTAATAACCTATCGTCGGTATCGCGTAACCAATTTTCACCCTACAGAGAAAACACAACTTAAAGAATATAAAGTACGAATCACGAATAAAATAAAAGCAATCACACTATGGTCTTTGTTTGAAATGATGCGAAGATGGTTTGTGGTCACATTATTATTCATGAGAAGATTATGCGGCGGCATAAAAACCTCCCGTACGTTGGTGCCCCTGTACTGCCTAATGGTACTTCGTATTATTATTTCGTAAACAATTTTTAGATAAGTATAGACGATTTCTCAGCGCATACTCATCTAATTGCTGCTGTCTTGCGTTGATGGACTTTCTCATTACATTTCGAAGATAGGAAAGTAAGGTTAATGATTCTAATGCCCCTTACGAACATTCCATGTCATTATAGTCTTACCATAAACATTATGAGGTTACGAAGTAATCTGGGCGGCTCATGAATCTGTCGCTAGAATACTGGTTATAATAACACGTCCATTAATTTCCTAGTCTTTATTACATCCCAATAACTTGAACCACAGCTGCATGTATGCAAATAGCGGCTAGGTGGCCATGGTACGTCATGTAAGCTCACAGCTGCAAGTAGATGCTAGGCATGGCCATAGTACGTCATGTAAGCTCACAGCTGCAAGTAGAGGCTAGGTGGCCATAGTACGTCGTGTCAGCTCACAGCTGCAAGTAGAGGCTAAGTGGCCATAGTACGTCGTGTTAGCTCACAGCTGCAAGTAGAGGCTAGGTGGCCGTAGTACGTCGTGTTAGCTCACAGCTGCAAGTAGAGGCTAGGTGGCCATAGTACGTCGTGTTAGCTCACAGCTGCAAGTAGAGGCTAGGTGGTCATAGTACGTCGTGTTAGCTCACAGCTACAAGTAGAGGCTAGGTGGCCATAGTACGTCGTGTTAGCTCACAGCTGCAAGTAGAGGCTAGGTGGCCATAGTACGTCGTGTTAGCTCACAGCTGCAAGTAGAGGCTAGGTGGCCGTAGTACGTCGTGTTAGCTCACAGCTGCAAGTAGAGGCTAGGTGGCCATAGTACGTCGTGTTAGCTCACAGCTGCAAGTAGAGGCTAGGTGGCCATAGTACGTCGTGTTAGCTCACAGCTACAAGTAGAGGCTAGGTGGCCATAGTACGTCGTGTTAGCTCACAGCTGCAAGTAGAGGCTAGGTGGCCATAGTACGTCGTGTTAGCTCACAGCTGCAAGTAGAGGCTAGATGGCCATAGTACGTCGTGTTAGCTCACAGCTACAAGTAGAGGCTAGGTGGCCATAGAACGTCGTGTTAGCTCACAGCTGCAAGTAGAAGCTAGCTAGGTGGCCATTGTACGTCGTGTTAGCTCACAGCTACAAGTAGAGGGTAGGTAGCCATAGTACGTCGTGTTAGCTCACAGCTGCAAGTAGAGGCTAGGTGGCCATAGTAAGTCATGTTAGCTCACAGCTGCAAGTAGAGGCTAGATGGCCATAGTACGTCGTGTTAGCTCACAGCTGCAAGTAGAGGCTAGGTGGCCATAGTACGTCGTGTTAGCTAACAGCTGCAAGTAGAGGCTAGGTGGCCATAGTACGTCGTGTTAGCTCACAGCTGCAAGTAGAAGCTAGATGGCCATAGTACGTCATGTTAGCTCACAGCTGCAAGTAGAGGTTAGGTGGCCATAGTACGTCGTGTTAGCTCACAGCTGCAAGTAGAGGCGAGATAGGTGGCTCATAGTACGTCATTTTAGAACACAGCTGCAAGTAGAGACTAGGTGGCCATAGTACGTCGTGTTAGCTCACAGCTGCAAGTAGAGGCTAGGTGGCCATAGTACGTCATGTTAGCTCACAGCTGCAAGTAGAGACTAGGTGGCCATTGTACGTCGTGTTAGCTCACAGCTGCAAGTAGAGGCTAGGTGGCCGTAGTACGTCGCGTTAGCTCACAGCTGCAAGTAGAGACTAGGTGGCCATAGTACCTCATGTTAGCTCACAGCTGCAAGTAGAGGCTAGGTGGCCATAGTACCTCATGTTAGCTCACAGCTGCAAGTAGAGGCTAGGTGGCCATAGTACCTCATGTTAGCTCACAGCTGCAAGTAGAGGCTAGGTGGCCATAGTACCTCATGTTAGCTCACAGCTGCAAGTAGGGGCTAGGTGGCCATAGTACGTCGTGCTAGCTCACAGCTGCAAGTAGAGACTAGGTGGCCATAGTACGTCGTGTTAGCTCACAGCTGCAAGTAGAGGCTAGGTGGCCATAGTACGTCGTGTTAGCTCACAGCTGCAAGTAGAGGCTAGGTGGCCATAGTACGTCATGTTAGCTCACAGCTGCAAGTAGAGGCTAGGTGGCCGTAGTACGTCGTGTTAGCTCACAGCTGCAAGTAGAGGCTAGGTGGCCATAGTACGTCGTGTTAGCTCACAGCTGCAAGTAGAGGCTAGGTGGCCATAGTACGTCGTGTTAGCTCACAGCTGCAAGTAGAGGCTAGGTGGCCATAGT
The DNA here is from genome assembly GCA_945910005.1 of Isoperla grammatica. Taxonomy (NCBI): domain Eukaryota; kingdom Metazoa; phylum Arthropoda; class Insecta; order Plecoptera; family Perlodidae; genus Isoperla; species Isoperla grammatica. The sequence continues at coordinate 106,886,659 of OX246737.1, read as the reverse complement.
ACGTCGTGTTAGCTCACAGCTGCAAGTAGAGGCGAGATAGGTGGCCGTAGTACGTCGTGTTAGCTCACAGCTGCAAGTAAAGGCGAGATAGGTGGCCGTAGTACGTCGTGTTAGCTCACAGCTGCAAGTAGAGGCGAGATAGGTGGCCGTAGTACGTCGTGTTAGCTCACAGCTGCAAGTAGAGGCGAGATAGGTGGCCATAGTACGTCGTGTTAGCTCACAGCTGCAAGTAGAGGCTAGGTGGCCATAGTACGTCGTGTTAGCTCACAGCTGCAAGTAGAGGCGAGATAGGTGGCCGTAGTACGTCGTGTTAGCTCACAGCTGCAAGTAGAAGCTAGGTGGCCATAGTACGTCGTGTTAGCTCACAGCTGCAAGTAAAGGCGAGATAGGTGGCCGTAGTACGTCGTGTTAGCTCACAGCTGCAAGTAGAGGCGAGATAGGTGGCCGTAGTACGTCGTGTTAGCTCACAGCTGCAAGTAGAAGCTAGGTGGCCGTAGTACGTCGTGTTAGCTCACAGCTGCAAGTAGAGGCTAGGTGGCCGTAGTACGTCGTGTTAGCTCACAGCTGCAAGTAGAGGCTAGGTGGCCATAGTACGTCGTGTTAGCTCACAGCTGCAAGTAGAGGCTAGGTGGCCATAGTACGTCGTGTTAGCTCACAGCTGCAAGTAGAGGCTAGGTGGCCATAGTACGTCGTGTTAGCTCACAGCTGCAAGTAGAGGCGAGATAGGTGGCCGTAGTACGTCGTGTTAGCTCACAGCTGCAAGTAGAGGCGAGATAGGTGGCCGTAGTACGTCGTGTTAGCTCACAGCTGCAAGTAGAAGCTAGGTGGCCGTAGTACGTCGTGTTAGCTCACAGCTGCAAGTAAAGGCGAGATAGGTGGCCGTAGTACGTCGTGTTAGCTCACAGCTGCAAGTAGAGGCGAGATAGGTGGCCGTAGTACGTCGTGTTAGCTCACAGCTGCAAGTAGAAGCTAGGTGGCCGTAGTACGTCGTGTTAGCTCACAGCTGCAAGTAGAGGCGAGATAGGTGGCCGTAGTACGTCGTGTTAGCTCACAGCTGCAACTAAAGGCGAGATAGGTGGCCGTAGTACGTCGTGTTAGCTCACAGCTGCAAGTAAAGGCGAGATAGGTGGCCGTAGTACGTCGTGTTAGCTCACAGCTGCAAGTAGAGGCGAGATAGGTGGCCGTAGTACGTCGTGTTAGCTCACAGCTGCAAGTAGAGGGTAGGTGGCCCTAGTACGTCATGTTAGCTCACAGCTGCAAGTAGAAGCTAGGTGGCCATAGTACGTCGTGTTAGCTCACAGCTGCAAGTAGAGGCGAGATAGGTGGCTCATAGTACGTCATGTTAGCTCACAGCTGCAAGTAGAAGCTAGGTGGCCATAGTACGTCGTGTTAGCTCACAGCTGCAAGTAGAGGCGAGATAGGTGGCCATAGTACGTCATGTTAGCTCACAGCTGCAAGTAAAGGCGAGATAGGTGGCCGTAGTACGTCGTGTTAGCTCACAGCTGCAAGTAGAAGCTAGGTGGCCATAGTACGTCGTGTTAGCTCACAGCTGCAAGTAGAGGCGAGATAGGTGGCTCATAGTACAGCTGCACGTAATAGAAATTATATGCACCGCCAAAATGTTTTATTTTACAATTCGTAGTGGTGTGATACATCATTTGTCTTGCATGACACGAGTTGTTCACGGGTAATGAATGATACAACTGTGCAATGTTCCCGACTTACGTTGACTGACCCGCGCCAGGAGTCAACTTATTGATATCGTGGCGCACTCAGCGCGAAGTGTCGGCCGGCGTTTGCCATTTAGTCACGCGGAAAATTAATGTTATGACCACAAATTACCTACCAGTGGCGGCTCGTGACTGCGAGTGGGCGCGTGATTACACTCCAGTTCATATTATTATTTTCCTAACTCCTGTATAACCTTTTATCATTATTGTCTTTCACATGATTGCGCTGCTTTCCTTCTGTTTCTTTTGTAGTTGTCTTGATTAGCCTCGCTGCACCAGCGTTAGAGAACTTAAGACATTTTTTCGGAGTTTTGCGCCTGTCGTGTCGCAAATTGATCTATATATTTTACTATTGTGTACGACATGAAACTTTGCTCTGCTATCACGATGCAGGCGTTGCAGTCCTGTAAGGAATTACAAAGATGTTCAAAACATTATATCAACTAACTTTAGTTGATTAGTAATGCAAATAAATAGAATATTGAAGTAACTGCACTCAGTGATGATTTCAGGCATATCCCGGGGGGGGGGGGGGGGGGGGGGCGGCCGCGGAGCCCCCCCCGGCAGTTGTAAATGCCCCCCCTAGCAGATTGAAAAAATCACATGAAGGAATGTAAATTTGCAAAAAAAAAAATGCAAAATACAAGAAAATGAGGTATATTTTTCCACCTCATAATGACTAGGAAATAAATCGATTTCCACGAAAAACTCATCTACATAAATGTTGCAACATTTTATTTTCTATTTAAACGATGTTAGGTAAACGTAAGAATGGCAAATAGGAATCACCTCATATTCGAAAACTGAAAGGATGGCATCAACAGAGACCATAACCCCCTCCACCCCTGCCTTTTGTCACGGCGTAAAAAAAAGCCATAAAATGAGTTACTAATGAAGCAACACCCCAGATTTTTATCAGCCCCCCCCTAGGAAAAATGTCTGAAATCATCACTGACTGCACTCTTGCAGCCATGGAGGCCAAAACTGAAAATATTATTGTTTATTTTATCATTCAACAATTGAAAAGTTCAATGTTGCAACACAACTTTAATTTTGATGGGAAGGCTGATATGAATTCCGAACGCCCAGATAATTCAATCCGACAAAAATGCCTCCAAGATTGCTATACGAAGGTGTACGCGCGTACTTCTTACTATACATGGTTGTCAACGATTCGAATGACACTCGCTGCCTCATAAATTAACATGCAGATGTAAAATCAATTGCCTATGTAAATGGTGCCGTCATAGCAATAAGACACAATAATTAGTATAATGTCCCCTACTAAAATTCTTGCAACTTAGTGGGGCGGCCATAAATTAAAATGTATTTTTGTATTGATAACATTTGTATATAGATACAATACAATACAATGTAATGGAAATACTTCGCTTATGAGTCGTTCTCACACGAAACAAGCACGTATAACGGTTAATTGTAATTACGTGGTTATGCGCGTGTAAATTTAACATTAATCTAGAGACCTCCACCATCGTTCTAACGTGCGCTCCACGGAATTCGTGGATCTTATTATTGTTAAATGTTGTTTAATCTCCAAAGTTCATTTGTCCAAATGTTAATTACAGTCTAGGACTTGTTTACTGGGTTAGTGGGTCGCACAGACGAGTATTGTGTGGGAGGCTCGATAACTTGCATTAAGAACAATTACGACACAACTTCGAGTGTGATGCCATCCATTATCTTACTGAACGATTTCGATATCATTACTGAAGTGAAGTGGTCTACTCGGAGTGGCGTTGCTAGGGCGCTGAGTCCGGGCACAATATCCCCCCCCCTCGCCGCGCTCCTAAATGTGTTCAATTTAATTCCAGGGATATTTCACTTCGGAACATTTTCGTGTTCAAATTGTTATTTGAGTTATGGATAGCGCTTTCCATGGCTGCACTGGATGCATTGAGAGCGTCTTTAACAATTAGAACAACAATGTACAACCATACATCATCTTAGACGCATCTGTGCGCACTTATAGTACAGCCCATTGGGGATAATGCCAAACTAGACGAATTTTCAGATTTTGATAATGCCATTGTTTATTTTGTTCGAGACTGAATTGGGTACTTTAGTCAGTTTATAGTGTCATCATTTGGAGTGGAGAGGTAATTTCCGATTAAGGATTTTCGTTTCGATCCGTACATAATAATTTCTGTAAGTTTAGCGCTATAGTACTTATTTCCATTTAATTACTTCTGGTATAAATAAGTCTGTTCGAAAAATGTTCAATACATATTATATCCGACTTGGTGGCAATGGTCTAACTAACTATAACGACGGTTCCTGAGTTCGAGGTTCGAATCCTAGCGTGGGCGAGGCACCTCGCACGTTGCCCACTTATCAAGCAGCATGACCACAATATTAGACGTAAAACCGAGAAATCATCATCGTCAAATGATGACGCCATGATAATGTGTGGCCTCACTCATACCGTAACGTTATCAATCAATTTCTCGAAACTTATTGTTTTAAAATTATGAGTATTGGAACCGACACATCGGCGTCCCTGGACCCACCCACCCACTACACCAGTGTAAAGTCTAAACCCGCAAGTATTTCATTATACACTCAACACGTGAGAAAAAGATTGAAATGAGAAAAGTGAACTTGTGTAAAGTAAATCATACAAACTGATCAGGCTTTACAGTATCAAAAAACTGTTTGAAATGCAAATAAATTCTTTTGATTTTCCAAATCAGATTGTTTCCATTCAGTCGGCGTGCCGAGAATTTATTTTGCCATTGTACCAACTACCAAGAATAACAAAAAAGAAGTATAGCATCCCTTTATGGGTTCTTTGACATTCGTCTACCCCGATCTCCAAATCAAGAAACATAACAAGCTAGTTATATATAAGAAATGCAATTTGCTCACTGCAAACTCGTTTAAAGTCTTTGCCCGATGCAGCTGCACGTTCATGCAGCCAATTACAGCCTGAGCAACCGCACTGAGATCGATGTACCAGGTGGCCTCTCTCTCTTTCTTGGTGCAAGTGAAATAACTAAAGTTCAAGGACTACTTGCTCGGTTTAACAAGTTTCCTCCGGACATTCCGCCCAGCCTCCGCCTAAACCTAATGCGAGATCGCGTACAGTCACCAGATCCGAACCAAGATCTGTGCATGGCCATCCACATCGAACCACTCTAATTAGACATTCTGATCGTGCTGGGTAGGTGATGGATGCACCGGGCCGAGCCTCGTACATGCGATGCGACGGTCAGCGAGAGCTGTGCCTGTGGGAAGACCTACGCGGATCTGCGGACTGTTCGCCCACACAAGAACGAAATACGCGTTACATGTGATTATTTAAATATGTGGTTGCGATAAATTCTTGCCTATCTCAAAAAGAAAACATTTATTGAACAGGTACAGTTGAAATAAAAGTATTGTTCTATTGATTTAGGTGTGTATCGTTCTTTGGACGGTACGGTAACGATGCCGAGTCAAGCAAGTTATGTCTCTGCCTACATTTTAATCTTGGACGAAATCGAATTATTCCTATCCGAAACACCATAATGACGCTTTCAGCTGTGGAATGTTTCGTGCAGACTTTACTGGGGTCCGTAGTTCAGCCTCCTATCGTCGATGCAGTGGCGGCTGGTGGGGTTTACATTGGCGCAGCACCCAACACAATCGCAACACATATAGTCGCGTCGCGTTCACTTGCAAGGTGTTGTCGTCGCGGATTATGTAATAGTGAAGTGACGGGTGTGACAACTACCAACCTAAATCTCGTTGCATCCCGTTCTCCTGCCTCAGGTATTGTAGTGATACTATCACCGGCATGTTGTCAGACGTGGTGGGGTCGCATTCCATTCACGGTTGGTGCAGTCAATACAGTGGACAATAACAATGCAGCTATCGGGTAATCTCGAGTTGAATGCCGTTGAAGTAGACTGTGTGGAGTGACCGTCTTTTCTCAGAATTTTAGGGGACACCTTGCTTCTTACGGCGTCGCCAGTATAACAACATACACGCAAAGTGAAGCGTATCCATGTCTCAAACAAGAAATTTACTAACACAGATATCTTATGCAGAATGTCACCAAACGTTTAGTACCGAGATAAGCCGTTAATCGAAGATTCGCTCCAAACATAGATAATCCGTTATCTGTGTTCCGAACAAACATGGCGACTGCGAGATAATGAATATTCCACTAACTATGTTATGCTTTATTTTAATTGTCATGCATCACTAAAAAGTCACTGCATTGTCAAAAATGAGTTTGAAATATATTTTTATTTTCTGCGACGAAATATTATTTGAACGTCAGTTCGCGCGCCAAAAACGGGCGTACGCCATTTTTAGCGCTCCAGTTGTAGTAGCGCCTAGACCGTACTATATCTACGTACGACTCGTACGACATCCTCAGGTTTACCGTTATTGCGTGTAATTCGTGGTAGTGTTCGACACGGTTCACTTTCTAAATGAATAGTATAATAACTATCATATTATTTTCAATTTATTTAACTATTATATCACTAAAAAATACAAAATGTATTGTTGCATTGCATGGTAATTGGTAACCAATTTGAAATTCGGATCTAAGAACTTAGAATTGGGGGCTAAGAAAGATAACTGTCCAAAACCCACACAAGCGCGCACACAACAATTACAGATTTGTGACTTAGTAGTTGTGATCTACAGAGTTGACAAATTTTTGACTCAAACCGGCGCTCAAACACACTTTTACGTAGCAAGTCTTCATTTTATAAACAATCTTTGTAGCGAAACAACACAACCATGGACGACTTATCGGTAACGGTAAGGGTATAGTAGACAATAATATCAGTCTCGGAGATATTGTGAAATTAAATGATTATTGGAAGGCAAAAATAATGGAGCGCTGTTTAAACTAATTCACGGACCGAAAACAGGATAAATGTCAAAACAAATTTTCTTTATAAAAACAAAATATAATATGATAATGAAGGATGGGAATTTCCCTAGGCATGAGATGTGATCAAGTTTAGGTGAAGTCGGACACATTTTGCACCTTCGGCGACAAGCTTACGCAGTCTGCGGCTTCCTTGCGTTCCCACAACCACTGGCGTGCGTAGATCTTGCGTGTACTCACATGTTTTCACTGTAACCATCTAGAAACACGTATACGTATTTCGTTCTGTGTCTTTTGTACGAGGCTTTAGATACCTATACAATGTATTATAAGAGTTAGAAGATAGTTAGACCATTGGACCAATGAATATTCTAAGAGTCCGTTGATTGGGACCACCACTGTCTTGGCTGTCACAGATGAATCACAGTGACCTGATGCCTTATTTGCATGTATAGGCGGATACCGTGTTGAGTTTACCGATTTTAAAGTTGGTTTTATTTTAGTTTTGGCAGCATATTTTTCTCTGTCACCTTATTAATCCCCAGGGGTTCCGTTTTATTTCTTCCAATGCTGACGTCACCGATGATGACGTATTGGTCCAACTAATTATTGATATTTGACATTATATATTATTAGCATTTGTCACAACCACCTCCGTTCGTTGAGTGGCTGATTTGCTATCACTGGTCTATGACGTCAGTTAGAGAGAGAAGGAGATGGAACTTCACCCTAATCATGTATTTTATTTTTTCAAATGTTTTATTCTCATCTTATCAATGTTATAATTGGTGTAACTACTTTTGTGGAAGTGGGTATTATGGTAAGTGAACACTAGGTTGGTCTGCACGTTACAAATCATATGAGCGGAGCATCGTAGCGCAATGGCGCCAACTAGAGGTTATGCGAGATGGTGGATGGTGGCGAGCGTGACAGCGAAGATGTCTAGTTTACACTTATAAATATTCATCGTTCACAGCTCGAACAGCGAAACGAATTTTACTGACTTCTGTCTTTTGTATAGGTGGATATGAAAAACGAACAGAAAACACACTGTCAAACTTAAAAATAAAGATGTATTTCTTCATTCGAAATAATTGTCTCTTTAGTGGTTTGTAATTTTGTTTACCGGTTTCTAAGTTCAAACACTTTGCAAACGGCTGTTAGTTCTGTCTTGCTATAGCGTAGTGCAAAACAACCCAATTTCACTAAATAAAGGCTCATTTTGGTCAAACGTTCTAACCGCTACACTATACTTATCCTATTAGCCTCGTCCTCGCATGTAAGTGCGACCCAACACTATAATAGCCACAGCCCACATTGTTAGAATCTGACTTATGACGTTTTCCAATGTGCTGCATCAGTGCGCAATGGCATGGCTATTATATTGTTGTGTATTGTTGGTTTAATTGTTAAAGGTAGCCATTGCGAAACGCCATTAGAACACTTTGCTGTGTACATCGCTCATATTAGCACTCTTTGAAATACAAACCATTCAATGTCACAAGCAAACAAGGCACAAAGATGCAAGGAAGTACCGACCAAAGTTAATTTCTAATACATGCAAATAGTTTTGTTGATGCATATCTTCGTTGTTGCTGCTGGCTGTATCGGAGTATATGAAAAACAACAGAAAACACATTGAACTTAAATACAGATAAAGATGTGATGTGGTACAAGATGACCTCGGTTTAAAAACAGATTGTTTTGTATACGCTCCCAAATGTACGTCATTATACGTTTTGTAAATAAATCTTTCATCATCATTTATAACTCGAGACCTGTTTGTCGCAATGTCCAGGTTTGTGCAAGATTAGTACCGTATTGCTCTGCACTGGGCAAGGTGGTGAACTGGGCACCGTTCTGTACTCACCGTGGCGTCTCACAGATCTAGATTTGAGAATGTCGGTGAGTGTTGGAGGATTGGACCCCTGCGGTTACTCTCAGGTAGATTGATTACTCCTATTCTCCTAATTAATATTCCAGTACACTGGGCAAAACCTCGGGCACAACTCACAAGTGTGAGGTTACGAGTCGTGTCATTGTGTAGTAAGTAGTTGAATCGGAGCGAGCGGGTACAGACTTCCGCACGACTTACGACGCCTTGTGTGGGGGTACATTAACTCTGCCCTCCTCCCCCCTTCCTCCACCCTAACATTGCATCTTGAAAGTGTTTCCATATTTTTTTCAACATGTTATTAGTAAACACCGTTTTTGCAAACCAGTATCGCTTTTTATACCTGTTAGGTTTCGGAGTTACGCGCATTTCAATGTGAAAACGCGTGATTGGGATTTTTACTTAATTGGATGTCCATATTTTGGCATAATTGTTGCATTTTTTGCACCCAAGTATTGATTTTTCCACGTTTACTTTGTTATGAATGAATGCTTTGCTATAATGTTTCTGTTCATCGAGTGAAGTTTGACGGAGATGCCATATTGTATAAGTTTTGATAGCACCAAGCACCACATAAAAGATTGCCCGAACTTACACTCGAAGACAAATATTCTGGCTAAACATTGCTATATGATGATATGATATCACAATCAGTATTGCTATTTCACTATTTGTTAATTGTAGTTGTGTTTCAATCAACAGATCATAATCGATCCCAATGATGCAGCACGACTCCGGTCTACGCCAGACGTATAAATGATTGATGCTGTAGCTCTTTTATAAAGTTCATCCTCATTAGAACTGGGAGCAGCAGATACATCTGTTTTAAATACCGGTGTTCTTTTTTATGCCCTACTCATCTACGAGAAAAACTATTATTACGATAATTGATGTAATCAGTAAATGAATCAAACAATACTATAAACAATGTGTTGTTGGTAAAGCACTCAAAATTGATTGACATAGAAATGTGCTTATAATCAAACCACGCATGAATTTAATTTCATTTAGTTCAGGGCTTCTCAAACTTTTTTGTCCGCGACCCAAAATTTCTGGGCAAAAATCTCGCGACCCCGTCTTATATCGAACCTTATTTGCATAGTTTATATTGACACTGAAATAGATGGTCGTTTGTTAACCGATACTTGCAGCGAATCCCTTCGCTCTGTGAAAATTTTTATAAGCGGATGCAAGAGTAAGAAAGTTTCCCGCTGAGCCTCTTCTATTATCTTTTTCTAATCGATCTACATATATCTCAGATGTCTATACATTTTTTTCTTTAAAAGAGTTCGATTCTATATACACCTTAATTTCCATTTTTCGTAAGCTCGGACCCCAATTTGATTCCTCGCGACCCTGCCGAGGTCGCGACCCGTAGCTTGAGAAACCCTGTTTTAGCTGATAGTAGACTTCGACACTATATTACCATAACAATAGATAGTAATTATATTTATAATATGTATCCAGTGAGTGAAGCCAACGCGAGTTTTGTGCGACGCTTTTTTTATGGCTAGCGACAATGGTTGTACGAAGATTACGATAAAGCACACTCAAGTCGTGGTTTAGTAATTAGTTCCATCCATATACCATTGAAATTCCAAATTATAAGTTTCAGATGAATACAGGTGAATGCTCAATGTTCAATGTTTGCGTGCATGCGAACCATTGCTTGTATCGAGATACCGAAAGAGAATAAATAACTTTGTGGGCCTGTTATAATATACAGAGAAGCTGTTTTAGTCGAGCAATTTCCCAGCATCAGTTGCACCACACGCAACCATAGCAGCTGCTGTTTCAATGCAAGAGCGCCTGGAGGCTTGCATGAGATCCGCCGGTGTATGTGCACAAGAAACACACAAACACAAGCAGTTCTGCATTTGCATGCCACTGTTCCATCTCTCCGAGTAATTATTCCCTTTTTGATTTAGCCACTGATCCAAATTAGGAAATTTTACTTAAAAAAACTACAGTCACAAGGTTGGTTGAACATGGTTTGATGATGATGATATTTGGCGATTTACGTCCCATGTTTTTGCAACGAGGCTATTCAAGACGATGAGTGGGGGATTATGAGGATGAAAAACGCCACATGCCCAAGCCAGGATTCGAACCTGGAACGCAGAGACCGCGGTTTACCAGACTAACGCCTAATGGACCGTAGCCAACTGAGCTGGCTAGCAGGGTTTGAATAGTGGGCATTGGATACGTTACATTTTGTTACAATTTTAATGGCGCCTTGACATCCCCTAAAAGTAGCGATATTAGTTAAACACCAAATAACACCAGATAGCTCCCAGTAGTAACAAAAGCTTCCAATTTAGCACCAAATATAACGAAGTTACATCAAATAGCTGTGTAGCGCCGAATACCAGAGCCCCTATTCCTGAAACTTGTCACTTTCTGACATGTCACTGTAAGTGATATCTACGTTTAACACTGGTAGAACTTCTTGAACAAAACCCCACCACGTACTTTACGTGATATTTACTTAGTTATACGTACATATCACAAAAGATATCAATTATGTCACAAAGTGACAACTTTCAGGAATAGGGTCCCAGGACTCATGCACCATTAGTGCCCCCAAATAGCTTCAACTCTCATAGTATCTCCAAGTAATACCATTTGGTTTCCTGCCCATACACGTGAATGTTTCTGAGAGCTGTTTGGGTTAGGCATAGTGACCAATGATAATCTCATTTTAAAAAATGGCTTTGAGGATTATAATTTATAAATTATAGCATAAGGTACCAAGACAGTCAATTAAATTATTATCTCATGAGTAATTAACCAATGACGCACTGACCAGGTTTTTTGTGAATATGGACCCATAGGAATGAATTTAAAAAAATTAACAAACACACGTTTTTGTAGTGAAAATAAAATTATAGGTCACCATCTTGTTACTCCATTATAAATGCATTTCATTTACTGTTTTATCCGGGATCTTGCTTAACATTTGTAACGTAAACCGTTGCGTTGTCATCTTTTTGAAGATATATCGTTGCTACTAGATATTTAACATATCTCGCCGTAGGACAGGTTTTTCTCATAGAAATATATGTAAATTTATTACACAGAAAAAATCGAGTTGCGTAAAACTACACAAAAACCGAACCGTTGTAATAGACGTTGTTTACAGATTTGTTAAAGATCTTTCTAGCTCTTCCTTAGAAGAATTAAATTGTGTAACCAAATATTAAAAATTGATTTATTGGCACGACAAAAAAAATGTATTCATAAAATTACTACGCCGTTTGAGAAAGTGATTTATTGTTATTTTAAGCTGGCAGTTTGCAATTATTTTGTTAGTAAAGAATACATCATTAATGTATATTTAAGATTGTTGTTACTTGTAACTAATAACTAATCCATAACACAAGCAAAATAGAGCACAATGCAGATAATTTAGTCGGGATATACCTCTCGTATGTTTACAAAGCAAAGTGCGTACACGCAACCTGTAAAACACCTAATTGCCTTGTGTTATACCAGCTGGATGAAGCTGAGAAATCAAATTTGAAGCAACCAAGCTCACAAAATGTATCGGTCAGGACTCAGGATATAGATGGTTCAGCAGTATAGCACGTGCGAGACTTCAATCCCAGAGGTCCCAGATTCGAGTTCCGTCACCAGCAATAATTTGTGATCCTGACGGAAAGTTTCCTAAAACCAGCTCTTAGGTTTTCCTTTACAACATCCAAATACCCTGATGCACCCTACTGTTGTCACCTCAATAACACTGACAACTCCATAGCAAAACTGATAATGATATTCTCAAGTTCATATTGCTGAAACGTTCTAATCGTGACGGTGACGATGATTGTGTGATATATATAATATGAGGACAAAACACGTCACATGACATCGCAAGCCATGTTTTGAACTGGGCACATAGCAACGATATGTTTTTTCCCAGGAAACATAGATCGCTGAGGTATATTCTGTTAGCTAATGCGACCTGTGTTACCTAGCGTCGGCCTAGTAAAATACTATGATTTCAAATCATAATCATAATTTTTCGTAGGAATCCCTGTTATAGGGTGCAGACCATGGTTTTACCTGATGCTTCTTATAGATGACTATATGTTAGGGTGTTTGGATTGTCAAGAAGGAATGTCCGAGGGCTGTAAGTAGGACACAATTCGCCTTTACGACTGAGGAAACCTCACCTTCAGCCATGATTGCCGGTGGCCGGAATCGAACCGGCGACCTCCCGTCCCGAGTCTCACGTGTTACCACTGAGCTACCTCCACCGGTTCAAATGATAGTGCGCATGCGTCATGTCCATCCACCAACTCAGATCTCTACAACAAAGACCGTGATTTGTTAGTGCAAAAATATCCCGTCAGTAGTCGTTTTTCATCTCCAGCGTTTTATGGATTATTTTTGACATTCGGGTCGTAGTTCAGCCGTATGATTTATGGGCGGGGGATTTCTCAAACTATAAATGACTTACGCACCCGAACTCCATTTTGATTGAAAGGTCTTCCGTTATCGAACGAACTGGCAGAAAAGCACAAAGATAGATAGATAGAAGAGCAGAAAGACATTCGGACTTGACAAATGCATGTTAGTTTTTTCTAAACACAAATCCCTGCTTGGTTCCGTTCGGGTCCCACCCGGTGTGTTAAAGTCTTATCAAATCGGGCACACTAGATTAAACTTCAAATTGCGATGCTTGAGGGTTGAAGAATGGGAGCATATTCCCCCATCAAAACGGGGGCAGACACAGTATCTACCTTATAACATGGAGATACTTTTCATTGAATCGGATTGTCGAGTAAATAGTTTAGTCCATGCAAATAAATGTTTGGCTGCAAACTTAACACATGAACGAGGTGGGGCAACCTGGATCATACAGCGGTTGAAATAATGCTTCTATGATTAGGGTGTGTGCGGCCACAGGTCCGGTCCCAGCATGCTATGGCCCAGGGCCATCATGCCATGTGTGATCTTGCTTGCCTGCCTGCCTGCCTGCCTGCCCGCGTAGGTACAACTTACAAGTTACAAGTACATACACCATAAATATATCATAGATGTTCACCTTGAAACCTTGAATCTAAAAACCAGTTACCTTTACATTCGGAAATTATCATTGTATTACCTGTTTTTTTTTTTGTGTGTGTGTGTGCCTGTGTTGCTCTAATCATTGGAATACCCGATGGATCGTAACTTGGTTAACGACGCAACAGAGATACTAGTTATTACATAATGATTGCAGTTGACTGGATCAACACAAAAACATGGTTTAGAAAAGAAAGCTATTTGTGGAAGTATGTGTTCATTTATTTTAGGCGCAACCCACACGGGTTTTAGTGCGTGCCATGGGTCCCCCAATTTACTGCATGTGGCATGAGCTTGCTTGCGTTGAGGAGAGCCTTCAATTGCGCTTTCTCCAGCCGCCGCTCAGGAGCAAACACACTATTCTTGTGTTTTAGCTGCATGTGTGTGGTACACAAGAGAGATGGTTGTCATTGATTGAAGGCTATTGAGAAGAGACTCAATATAGCATGTGGTTTGCTCCTGTCTATCAGACACCTCGTTACTCCAGAGAATGTGGTACACACTACATGAGTAGTTCATACCAAAGCACTTGGCGAGAACCACGAAGATATTTCATACGATACGACATTTGATGTTGATATCCTCCAACAATGATTTTCCAGTGGATATATCATGAAGCACACTACACCTACCATAACATAATGTGTGTACACGCTTTATAATGAGAATCTTGAACTTCATTCTTAAAATTCCCTCCAAAATTATGTTTTTCTTGTCGTTTATTAGTGACAAAGCCTCCTTCCTACAAAAAATAAATCAATTCGCCCACACCCGTAAAGTCCGCGCTAACCACTGAGCTACCACAGTCAACCTGAATAAACATCATATTATGCACTTCTTGTAGAAATGAATGTAAGCAATGGAAACTATGAAGGTATTACCTTATAGAATAAAATGAAGACGTTTTTCAAACTCTAAACAAATCGCAAAGAACGTCGCAATTAAACGCTGGGAGGTAGAAGACGACGCCTCACGTGCTCACGTTCAGCGCGTGCTCACGTGCGCAAGCGTTATTGACAAGGGTAGCGCCGAAACTGTCAATGAAATGACTGGCGAAGAAAGTCAATACAAATTACAAACCAATAACACTCATGACTCGATTTGAAGCCGCCGGGGGAAAATGAAGGGAAATGAGGAATTACGTTTTCCAATGGGGCAAATGCTAAAGTTGATAAATGTTTGTTTTATGTTGATGGCAACTGCAGAGCAATAAGTGATGGTTAGGTCGATCACACACACAGGCATAATCTCTTTCTCTCTCTCTCTCTAACTCTCTCTCTCTCTCTCTCTCTCTCTCTCTCTCTCTCTCTCTCTCTCTCTCTCTCTCTCTCTCTCTCTCTCTCTCTCTCTCTCTCTCTCTCTCTCTCTCTTTTCTCTCTCTCTCTCTCTCTCTCTCTCTCTGATCGATCAGTAATGTCAGTAGGTTTCCTCCAATAAGTCGACAATTAGGCAGTTGTCGGATTCTTTTAATAAGGCAGAATTTAGTCACTTCCGTCGGCTTCTTGCAGTAAGGCGTAAATTTGCCACTTCCATCGATTTCACGACGTAAAATATTCAAGTGATTTAATTGTCACTTTATTCGAGTACGGCGTAAATATTACATACCGCGTAAATATATGCCTATTGGAAGTGGGGTATGGTATAACTATAAAGACAGGCAGTCCCCACCGGTTTTCTCTCCCTTCTTCATCACTTCTGTTGCTAAAAAGTGATCTCATATCTCGCTAGTTGGCGTCTATATGGGCACCGCACGTTACTCTATACTGGGCCTGGAGCACTCTTTGTGTTGGCCAGAGAGAGCGAGAGCGAGAGCGAGAGCGAGAGAGAGAGAGAGAGAGAGAGAGAGAGAGAGAGAGGAGAGAGAGAGAGAGAGAGAGAGAGAGAGAGAGAGAGAGAGAGAGAGAGAGAGAGAGAGAGAGAGAGCGAGCGAGCGAGAGACAGCAGAGCCAGCTTCGGCACTTCAGGGATGATTTGTGAACTTGATAATTATCCAGTACTTGTCCGGTTCATGGCCGCGCTCAGGTAACGCAACATAGCAACATACCTCTCCGCTTTTATTGTTTCATTCGGGGACTTATTCGGTGAACAAGTTCTGGATTTATCAGCGCTCCTTCGCTCTTCACGGACTTTGGCAATGTAACTCGCTCAAGAAATTGTTATTTTTTTGCTTACGATTTTGTCCTAACCTGTTTCCGAAGGTCAATAATACCAGTTTTATTAGATATATTGACCTTATAAGTATTTAGTGTTATTGTCCGAGCTCAATAATATAAAACATTTTCTAAGGCCGCATATTTGACAGTGAAATACATTTTTTTAAAAGCTTAGTCACAAAGATTTAAAATGTGTTTCTTCAAATGTAACGGACGTCGAGTGATTCTATAATGCAACCTATTACCTGGACGAAATGCTAGTCAATGGCGAACCACTTCTAGAATCAGAAAAATAAAGATATTTCTCTCTGTATTTATATGCATAAATTAAAAAACCCGCTTTTGAAGATGACTATGAAATCCACTTTTACATCGGATCTTGGAAATTGAAGAATTATTTCAATGTTATTCATTCAATATACAAACTGTAATCTACTCAGTGACGAAAAGTTGCTCTCCTACTCCCTGGAGCGTTCCGTATTATAGTTGAATATTATTACATCATTACATCATTAGTTCCTTCTCGGTTTGTCTACCTAACTGCTACACCTTTAAACTTTGCTTAATTAAGTGTACATAAACGAAGCCAACAAAAAGCGGTTTGCCATCTTACCCATGATGCCAAGTTTGCATCGTTCGTTGCAAGACCACTCCACTGTTTAATGCACTAAAATAATTACTTAATTATTACCACAAAAACTCTTGCGTGTACTTTCAAATAATATAAAAAAACAAAATAAAAGGCGTACCTCACATTTGTTCGCTAGCGCCACAGGTGGGCTAGTTTCTTGACAGCGTAATCTGTGTACTTGCATCACCAGGACGTTCGAGGATGGGCAGGCGAACTAATTTAGTTCGGCTTTTTATTGAAGATCTAAGGTGTAATTATATGTATATTACTACAGGGCTAATAATAGAAACGACAGCTGAAACGACGATGCAATACTATCATATAATAATCCTTTCTTCTCTTAAAATATCACTTTGTTAAGACTAATATAGATTTGCGTCTGCAAAAAGTAGACATTTTTTATGGTCGGTTCTTCAGATTATTTTAAATTATCAGTTATAATTGATTCCACGCGAACGGCTGATACGTAGTAGAGGTATTTAAAATCACGAACTTAAAAAATGCGATTTTTTCCCCGTTACGGCAGATGTTTGGACCCATCTTGACGCTGGCTGCAAATTAAAATGAATTTATAATATTGCTTGACGACAATCTTGTGTGGTTGAGGTGGTGGCACGCTACACATTATTGCTTTAATTGTCAACACGTTCTTGATTACCCTATCATCATAACCGCGGCCA
>OX246737.1:106836462-106869455 GCA_945910005.1 Isoperla grammatica | reverse complement strand
ATGATAATGTTTTGTAATTATTATTGGTTTTTGAAATAAATTATTACGTACGTAACTATAAATGTTCCAGAAGTACTAATAAGGTTGATGTTCCAGAAGTACTAATAAGGATGGTGTGTGAGTTAATTCAAGACACATGGAGATGCTCAATGAAAATGATAGAAAACGGAGTGCACAGCGCACTTGCTCACAAATTATGTCAGTTGATAAATTATATAAGATAATCCAAATAAAATGTATAAAAACCCATAAACATATTCTATTATTATAATGTTCACCAGTGACTTTCAGTCAATTAAAAAAAATATAAAATAAAAACAAATTACTTATACATAACTAATTGAGAAGTAGAACCACTTGCAATTCAAAACTACAACACACTGCGCAAACTGTGACTTAATTAGGCTACCTACTACACCATATTTACTATGAAAACAACTCTACATTCTAAGCGTCTTTGTTACCGCAAAACTATTATGATCAATTTCCATTTTTTACTATCATCGTAATAAAATGTTGATATTAATTTAAATTTGTACAATACACCTACTGGCAGCAAATTAGAAAATTTAAAAAGCCCATTACGGAAACAATTTGCTGTTAGATAATTAGGCAAGATAGTTCTTCACATCCTGCTCTGCAATTTAACAGTTTGATTACGGATTATAGGTGGTCGGGGAGGTGAGCACATTGTAGGAGACAATAGACTGGACTACCGCAATGTAAACAGTGCTAACAAGCTGACGGAAGAATAGTTTCCAAACGGCGCAAAGTAAATCGCATGTGGTCATTCGTATCTAATTATTATTATACATACGCAGAATAATTATCGTGTTCTATTAAATATGTATAGTGACTTCAATCCCTAAAATATGCACATGACTACACATAAATTATAATTAATTTAACACTTATGTTAATTTGTTTACTAATTGCAAAAATGATAAAAAAAAGAGCTTTGTTATTTTACGAAGATATATGAAAAGATACATAACTTTTTTAATTTTGTTAGTTGCAAAAGGTGGAAAAATATATTTTACGGAATTACGAATTAATTGCAACGCTGTTTTAAAAATTTGAACGCTTCTACGTTTGTATCTTGAAAAAACAGGACTGTTCCTGGTCAAAACGTTGAAATAAAAAAAACGTTATAATTGATCAGCAAAAAATGTTCTATTTTTCCATATACTTCTGAGCTCCCTAATATGTCTTACAAAATTGCAAATTTTTAAATTGTCTACCCAAAAATAACACAAACATGGCAACGGAAAAATGTTCGATAAAGGTTGTAGCATGGGACAGGATTTACAAAGACACCTAACTCCTAAGTTGTCTTGGGTCAAATCTTAGCCATACAAATCATTGCTGGGTCTTACTACACGTTCATTCATCAAATATTATAAGTGTATTTTTGATGTTATACAAAGATACCTAACACCTAAGTCTAAGATGTCTTAGGTAAACTCTTAGCCATTCAAATCATTGCTGGATCTTACTACACGTTCATTCATCAAATATTGTAATTTATAAGTTGTATTATTGATATTATACTATATATTATGTTTATGAGTTTGCAGAACGACATATGCAATATGCATGATTTAATTAAATCAATCTTCATGAATTCAGGCCCTGTTGTTTGTTACAGTCTAGTAACCGTAATTGATATTATAAAATAATAATGGTAATTTTCCCCAACTAATCTTGGACGAATGTTATGATCGGATGTACAAAACAGTCAAACAATTGTGTCAACTCAGGTCCAATCCCTATCAGACGGTGCAAACAGTTGTGTATTCAGACACAATATACACAATACACATGTCAAGCATTAACTTTGTAACAACCTAGATTCAATCATTCCATCTTTTTGGTTGTGTTCCTACGAATACAATACAGGAGTACTTTGATGCCGCTTTCAAATAATACGTAATGGTAATACCAATAAGTAATACATAAATAAAGTAGGCCTATAGTGGTATCATGCTGATAATAGAATATTGTGTTGTGTGGCTCAGGTCCGTAGAAGCTGCCTATCTTTCTTGGGCAAAGTAAAAATTTCTATGGTTGCCCTTTGTAATTTTAGTTTCGGTCAGGCCTGCGAGAGTGCAGCACAGCACACGCCCGTGGAGTAATGGCTAGCGATTTTTCTTACGCCACCCCCACCCCCTTTCTTGTTCGTAGTTTTATTGACTTTTGGAAACTTAGTACATTTGCTACGTAGGGGTACGGTAGGGGAGAAGAAGAAACTAACTTATCTTTCTCTTTTAATACCTTGCGCTGTGCTGCAGTCCACGTCGTGTGCATGCAAGCACACCCGTCCGCCAGGAAGAGAAGGCGCCAACTTATTTATACAGATAGATTCAAATCGCGCACCGGCTGTTATTCTTTCTGACGAGAAAACAATTTCGAAAGAGGGGTTACACCGATTTATTAAATATGTATAAGAACGCGACTTACCTAGAACTTGCCGCTGTAGCCCATACCCAAGCTGGTTTTATTGAGTATTGATATCTATGACAATGCGGTTGCACAGTAGAATGGCAGTGATATGATGACGATGGAACTGCGGACATGTATAACGACGCCGACGACAGATTGTTTGTTATTGTAGCCGTGCGCCGTGTTGTGTACGCGCTTGACCATGGTACATTGAGACACAAACCGGTTTCTTGTAAAGCATTGAACTACAGCACAAGAGTTGGGACTCCCTTGACCTTGGAAGTTATAGAATTCTCCTGACGATGAACTATGAGTGAGAATAATGCAATTCAAGCATTAACCCATTGGTGTAGTGTAGAGGGGGGGGGGGGGGGGAAACACTATTTCTATCGTCGGGTATTTCTCTCCTGGAACAAAGTGGGAGGAAATTGAAAGTTATAGAATTCACCTGGCTATTAACTGTTATTGAGTATAATGATAATTCAAAACAAACATAAACCCGTTGTTGTAGGGGAGGGGTAAGAAGGGGACACATTTTCTATTCCCAGATATAATTGATTCGGAAACGAAGTGGGGGAGATTGCGTTTAGATTTTGTTTACTCAAAGGAGATGGAAGTCAAATTTAAGTACCAGTTTTTTTTTATCATCATCTTCAACGTTATCGGTAGTACTACCGTGTTGCGGTGGTTTGTTTGAATATTTTGGTAGACAAACTGAACTCTTCGATTCTTCTTGAGTATTGTTGATTTGTTAATCCACGACACATGTAAAAACAACACATTTAAAATCAGTTGGTATGAGTGTATAATCAGTTGATTACTATAATTATTGAACAATATGAACCTTAAAGATGAATAAATATAAATATAAACGAATCATATAAACCTGAACGATGAACCTTGATCACAGAGTACAGTGTTGACAATTCCACTGCCATACCGTTCAGACAAAAGGTACGTGACTAGCTCCATCAAATGCACACATTTTCATTGATCAAAGGTACTGTCAAGTGGGGTGTAATTTTTCAATGTTAGGCCTACATTCAAACAAACCTCAAACTGCTGAATATCAGCTGGAAAACCTGTTGTTCTATGTGTACTAGAGTTTAGAGCCCGATACCCATCTAACACATTTCGTTTTTTACTGAAATGGGAGCCACGTTCAATTACAGTCCGTATAAACTGGTTTAATAATTTATGACATATCCCATACATAGTAATTACTTGATGCTTAATGTGCTTAATTTATAAGAGTATGTTCGTAGGTTATTCCCCTTCAGTGACTTCGTATGGTGTCTTCGCTCCGTGTATCCGTGTAACCCCACGAAACGTTTCGCGAATCTAGCATGCAGTCCTTCGTGTAGCCCCACTCTAAGGAGATGATGATAGATGGTCCAGAAGCTCTCTATCTCCAACACCCACCGCCCAACGCTCGACCTGCCACGCCGTAGCACGTGGCGCACGTCCGAACTAAATCACCTTTATACCCCTTAATCTGCTGTTTCAAACGAGCATGATTAGGTGAATAAGCCACGTCTAGGAGGAGAGGGGGGAGAGGGGGGGGGGGGTACGATCACATGGCGGTCACGTACTGATCGATACAATTATTTGTGAGCTTTTGAAACGTTACCATATAGATTCCATGCAAAATAAATTGGAAAACTTACCTCCCATGCTATAAGTGCTTTGCTTGTGTTGACAGAATGTATTGACCATATTGTTTTAGATGGACAATAATTGTGGTTAATTTTCAGTTTTCTTATTTACACTGCCACTGCGTATATTTGTGCACCGTTTATACGCATGTCGGTATAACAGCGGGTTTCTTTCATATCATCTCTTGTAGAACTAATCCCACAGTACATGAATGTTCAATATATTATCACGTTACATAATTATATCACTAATTCTATTTCTATGCGTGCATGCATTCTGTATAATGCTTTTCAACCGAGGCACGCTTATATATTATATTGTTGTGTGAAATGGAGCCAAAATGCAAATACAAAAGCAAGCATTTATTAAAGTCGAACATTTTATCAAAACACCACCATGATTAAAATAAACGTCGTTTACCTCCTCTATTATAATAACTGTTGTTTCGTGGGCGGAGGGGGAAGGAGGGGGGGGGGGGGGTATGATGTATGAACTTTTCTGCTATGATGGTTCAAAATTCACCATCTATAAATCCATGCTAGAGTCATCACGCAATAAAGAAATTTCTAAACGTAAAATTAACCTTGCCCGAATATGGGATTGAACCTGCGCAGCACTAGAAACAGGCTCATTCCCAGTAATAAATAAACAAGCTCCAGAACTTGTACCTAGAGTAGTACGGAGTAGCCCCCATGTAAATCAGTGACTTCTATCCTGAAAAACATTCCTCATTCAATACAACTAAATCCCTACTGTTACTTAAACACCGATACTTGCATAACTCGTGCCAATTCGATGAATTCTGAAATTCAGTCTATGACTGCAAAGTAAAAAAAATCGGCTATTGAAGCCGCTGTTATCCACATTATCCAGATGTGAAAAATTAACTTGTATTGTTTTTTTCTGCAATGTTCCAAAGATAAAACATTCGAATCTGGACAATTAACGCATACCTTCAATATTTACGCATTATATCCACGTTACGGATTGCTTGCTGCATGATGACTGCTGTGTGAAAGTTAAGTTAGTTCGTTATAATATAACAATCTTTGTTTATGCGATGAAATTTGGAATACGAATTATTTTTCGTCCACCGGTATAAAAACAACCATTTGTTTTGTACCAGTTCAGAAAAAATGAATTTACCGAAAAATATTGTTGTTTTTTTTAAATAAATTCATTTCAACAAAGAATGGTGTTTGAATGAAGAAACGAATACATTTTTTTTAGCTTGAATCTTGCATCGAGGAGTAGTTTTCTGGACGTAAAATGTGATATTGTTAGTATATTCGTTGTTCAAAATTTGTATTTGTTTTATGAACATAGCATATGTAAGGTTCACTCATATGTGTTTCTTTATCTGGATATTAAATTATTTCCTTCCTTCTTGTGTCTCTGAAGAGAGGAGCTTCTGCGTAGATCGAACGAACGTCTCGGAGACGCTAGCTAGAGCAGCAGAGCAGCAGAGCAGCTATAGAGCCAGGTTGCATATTAGGCGCCGCGTGTGTGTGACAGGTCGCGTCGTGTGATATACGCGCACATGCAGGCAATACAAACAGTCACTTTCCATTCACTTTTCATGCCAAGAAGAGATGGCGTCGCGATAGCCTCGCTGCTCTGCCTCCCGCAACAGTCACCCTCATTTCATCTATACCGATTCATTTCGACTTTCATTCAAATTAAATCTGGTTGCTATAATTCATTTTCTTTAGAGCTCAGTTACAGACTTCGCCAAAATGGACATTGTAGTTGAACAACAAAAATTGTTTACCGACAACACGGATTTTGGGTAAATTGAAGCTACCGCCCGCTGAAAAATTAAGAAGAAAAAATGTTGAGTATTTTCACAGCTCAAGGTTTCTGTTTGAAAGTTAAAAATGTGTGGTGCGCGTATTATAGAAAATTGAAAACTGTACTGAACAGCCTTATTCTTACGTGTGACATAAATGACAATTACGTGTTTGAGCAGATCATGTTTTATGAAATCCAGCCATCAACGCTATCGCATCCATCCTTCATAAATAGATTCACAATAGCCAATTGTGTTAAATTATTTCGAAGTAACGCGTGACAAAACAAACAAAAAATAAATATAGGAAGCGTGTTACAATATACGTTATATTTTAGCTGGTGAATTTGGTGCGTAGAAGGATGTATGTCGCCCTTCCTTGTATAAACAAGTCTTGCACTCCTTTGTGGCGTAAAAGGGGAGTAGGGGATTACTAATGTTCACAGAATATTGTTAATTTAGACTACTCAAGATAAAATATTCAAACTGTGCCTACTATTTTATGGCAAAAAATAAGTTTCATTACTACTTCACAGCCGTCAGCAAAGGCAAGTGTTACAAATGCTTTATAGCTGAGTATTTACATGGTCAGTTCCAAATATTCAAAATATAACATACAAAACTTGTACAATGGGATATTTTGTTAATTCTTGTGAAACAGTGTCACAAGTGTAGGTTCACGTGTGTCCATGAGACAGTCCGAGTGATCTGTCTCCATTACTTTGTCAGCCGACATCTTGTTCCAACAGTCTCAAGTCCGTTGGTTGTGAGATCATCTCCATTCCGCATACATATTGAAAACCGTTTGAATTTTAAATCGCGAGCCGCAGGTCTACATTTAACAAATGGTCGATATGCGAAACGCAGAGAAAGTCAATAGATCAGAGTCGTAGACACCGACATAGCTAGTAGATTGAATTGGGGCGAGGCTGTCCCTAGCGACCCTTACGTGAGTACCTACTCTAAGGGGCGAGAGCAAACTCACAGATGCGTGCTCACTGCTCACTGCTCACTGCTCACTGCTCACTGCTCACTGCTCGGTGGCGCAACTACATGTTATACAAACATACGCTCACGCACTGGCTCAATGTTCAGTTTAACGGCAAAGGATAGTCTCACTGAAAAACGGCAACAAATTAACGTTCTTTAATTTATATTTTGAAAACGATACACAATATTATTGAAAAAGTAACGATTGAGCAAGACGTAGTTTCGGGAGAGCTACAATCTGGATTAAAAAAATTTCAAATATTGCTATCATTACGGTAGTTGTTTGAAAAGCCAATTAAGGAATTAATTATTAATTGGCTTTTCAAACAACAACCGTAATGACAGCAATATTTGAAATTTTATTAATCCAGATTGTAGCCCTCACGAAACTATATCCTGCTCAATCGTCACTATTTCAATATTGGGTATCGTTTTCAAAATATAAATTAAAGAACGTTTATTTGTTGCCGTTTTACAGTGAGACTATCCTTTCGCCTTAACCTTCTGCATTTCGTCTTGGATTCAAAGTGGTAAACTGCTCCAACTATATAGTTTCTATTTGTAATAAATACAGCTAAATCTAATGCTCAAATCAACATAACTATTGATATACATGTAAATTTATACCTGGGATTCAAACCTGGATGTAAATATATTACGTTTGCGTTCAACTTTAGTTCAATCTTAATTCCAGGTTTGAAGTCGTATATAATTGTAGCATAGTAAGTTTTTTTAGAAAAGTTTACGCTTGAAGGTTGTCATTAAAATACAATTGTATATAGATAGCTTACAGCGGTGAATCCAAGATTGAACGAAACTAGTTGAACGGTGTATTACAGCGTATACAGTATATTTTCTTTACCTCACATTTTAGTCGGTATATGCTTTCTGTTCTGACCTTAACTATAAGGTATAAGATATAATCTATGATAAGAGCTCAGTGACCATCCAATATGCACCCGTTTGCAAATTTGTTTTTGTCGTTCAAAAGTGAACACTATTTATTTAAAATAACTCTTTAAAAAATGTGTTCTTGATTGTGTATTTTAATTGAAAATGAAAATTTTTGCGTTGGGCGGGAAGAGACGAGATGTTTTAAACCGAGTGGGTATTTACCATTTTTTAAGAAACCATTTTTTATTGAAATGAAAATGTAATACAACTTCTTTGGTAATAACTTGTGAAGATCTTCATATTACGCTCGCCTTGCAGAAATGTCCTTTACAATTGTAGATAAAGGATACACGTTGTAGAAGATCTTCTGTAGGAAGAAGAAGCCTAGGGAGGGAAGAGTATCCAGCAATATTCGTCGTATAACTGATGAACTCTGTCAATTTGGCAGTCAAGCTTTCTGTAGCAACAGGAACCGTGTCGCTTGCATGTTAGGGGTTGAAACAATATCTGGGAAGTGCTAATTGCTATCCTCACACAACCAGTGCGCCATATTTGCAGAAGTAATAACCGGACGAGTAGTTTACGAAACTATCACTAAAGTACATATACCACATTGTTCCAGAATCCAGGTAGCCATCGTCGTTTCAGAGTCGATAGGTGACGGATAGAACCTTTATGGATTTGTTCTATCCAACTACAAAATGATTTACAAACAGGACAATAAACAGTTATAACCATACACAATTAAACCAATAACAACAACCGAACAAGATAAAATCGCCAACATTTTATCTATTATGATACATTATTTCTGTTCTATTCAGCTACAAAAATGATTTACAAAAGAGGACAATTATAATTACAATTACACCATAATTATACAATTAAAACAATAATATCTAATTAGACCAAACAAGATATAAACTGAGTAATTCTAGTTATTTTCACATAACATTCATATTGTATTAAAACACAAATAAACACACGAACAATAACCACGGTCAAAAAATAAAACACTCACCAGTGCGTAAATTTTCGACAGCGTCCGCTGTCTTCCTCAGACGCGAGGGAACTAGTAGTTGGTGTTGGTGTTTTATTTTTTGACCGTGGTTATTGTTCGTGTGTTTATTTGTGTTTTAATACTACTCCCGGTCTAATAGTCTTGGTTCTTATTCATTCATATTGTATTCATCTACAACAAATAATATTTACAAAAGAGGAAAAGAAATACGATTATATTTTATAGGCTACAATTAAAACAACAATAACCCGCTCAAAGAAATTAAAAACGGCAAACAAAAACTGTAACATTGTTTTGTATATTACGCACAGTGATAAGGGGCTCGGGTCGGGAGGGACCCCCCCCCCCCCCTCCCAATAGTTGTCCTGTGGCCGCGTGTGCTGCGAATGACAAGTACAGAAAACAAAGAGTGCTCGGCCTATAACAGCGGCCTATAATAATGAGAGCGGCTGGCTGCGCTGATCGATCGGTTGATGGATAACACTTGTGTACGGCTACTTGTTTCTCGCCAGCATCTTGCAGGTCGCTGACCCCACCACGTGTTACGTTATTACATACTTATCTCTTGAGCAGTCATCAATCATACGGTGTCGTTCACTACCTAAATTAACTGAGTTTGGTCGGTGGGCTCGGAATTATGAGTTTTTCACTCAGTTTCAGTTATTTTTAATTGTTGTTTTAGAAACGGAAATAATTTTGAAAACTAACCAAGTCACATTTTAGCCATAATAGAGTTTTTGGCAGGAAATATTAATGTTTGATTAGTTGGGTCAATACTCTTGTGTAAAAACAACCCTCTTCATCCAATATTTCTATTTTGCTATGACACTTAAAAAATAATTGTTTGTTTTAGAAATAAATATTAAAAACAACTCAAGCAAGTTGTTTATTTTATTTTGTTATTATTGATTCACACCATTGCATATTTAAGCGTTTCTGTGACAAACAAATACCAAAAGCGTCCCACTTTGACCAAACACAAATTAATGATGTGAGTGTTGAAAGCACTACGAAGAGGATTTCATGCTGGGAATGTTCAGTTCACTACTTGAACGCGGGGACGCGACGCAACATGGACGCAACATGGACGCAATACAAATAATCGGGGACATAAACCTCACTTTGGTTGTAAACTGTATGAGGTGCCATATGGCAACGCAAAACTTCCAAACTTTATTATTAACAAACAGTTGTATTTCCTCTGTATTCAAGTACAAACAGTTCCATACATGCACACCTATATATATCTTTAGGAGGATTGGTTCATCCACATTGAGGAGAGTACACAATATACATGATAAACTCTCGTAGATTCCCGCTATGGCTTTCACTTCGCCTTGCACTTACGTCGGATGTGTTGATGCAAGTTAATATGAATCGGGAGTGGCACTTAGAACCGGGACGCTGAAAGTGTACCTGAAACCAAAATTTTGGAATTATGCCTATACCGACAATATTCAGTCAAGGTTATAAATTGTGTTGTATTTTCGTGAAATCAAGTATTTTCAATAATATCTCAAATCCTCCATTTCTTGAAGTCGTAACGCAATTCATTAAACGTCTGTTCCACTTTCTAAAACACTTAATTTTTACCTATAGATAATATTGTTCAGAATATAGGCTTTCACTCGCGTTTTGAGCAAAACCCCTCAAAACTCGGTTCACTTTTATCCCACCCTGTTTTGCAAACGCAACAGCAATTATTTTAAACGTGTGTTATATCTCCGTTCAGATAAATATCCCGCCTGTTTGTGCTAAAATTTTGCAAGTTCATCTCATCCCATGTAATCTTCCCTTTTTTTGTGCACCTCGCCTTATTAACATATTAACACGGAGGTAAATAATCGCAGGTGAAGATAAATCGAAACCCCGACACGTAATTATTCAAGACGCACGAGTACTCGTGAAGCTGTCACGTGAACGCATCAGTATCACGTGAATGCGTCACGTTAACACGTTTTCCCACACAGAACGTCGAGGTTTGTGCAAAAGACGTGAGATCGCGGTTCACAAGCACAGATGACAGGAATTTCCTAGGCCGTCCAAGAAGAATAATAAGAAACCGTGCACGCATCTTCTTGATCAAGCTTCGTGGCCAACCGCTCTGAGTGTTACTTGCTTGCTTAAACAAGTTTGGTAATTGGTGTCAGCCCATGAGAAAAAGAGGAGTGTACACATTACTATAAACAGGTTATAAACAAATCGAATGAAGTTCGTGTATGTATTCGGTTGAATGGTAGCATATTTTCAAAATCAC
This sequence comes from Isoperla grammatica, assembly GCA_945910005.1. Lineage (NCBI taxonomy): Eukaryota > Metazoa > Arthropoda > Insecta > Plecoptera > Perlodidae > Isoperla > Isoperla grammatica. The sequence continues at coordinate 106,858,406 of OX246737.1, read as the reverse complement.
AACACCTTCGAATACTTTATGATACATGTTCTGCGTTATACTTAGAGCACGAGCACACATTGGACAATCTTGAGCCGATAACACTTTACGGATTATGTAATTACTTAGTTTGTATATTTATGTAATATACAACAAAGAGTAATGGTGTTTCTATATTTAACTAATATTTTACTTTTTTAGTTTCTCTAACAGCTTGGCATTAGAGTAACATGAAGACAATAATTATAAGCTATAGTCTAGACTGTTTGTAAGTATATGGCAGTTTTTGTGAAACAAGACAGTCATAGTTGCTACTTAAATTAATGGAAAATAATATAAGACCTAATTACGATATGACACAGCAGCATGAAGATTAAGGAAAAGCAATATAGTAATTAATAAAGTTACAATTCTCTATTTCTCTATCTACTAATTCACTACCTACAGTAAAGCATTTCTTGTAATAGTAATTAAAAGCTTGATTAAAAGCTAAAAAGTTTAAAAGTTAATTTAAAAGCGAAACGTTTGAAATGGGGGGGGGGGGGGGGATTAATGTTTTTTGGGGGGGGAGGATGTGGTCGACGATTGATGATTTATCTTGTAATGGTGAAAGTGCCTCGGCAGAAAAGGGATGTCACATTGCGTCACCAAATTGAAGGGCAGTTACTATTGTCACAAGTTGGTCCTTCCTCTTACTTGCAATGATAATTAACTTGTGTAATGTGTACTTCCATCAGTTCAATTTCGTTTGATAGATGTGATTGAGTGTTGCTAGTAGACTGCGATGGAATTAATAGTTGTACGATATTGCTTACATGTAAACGTATGCATCATTGAAATCACAACATTTCTTTTATATAATTGAACACATTTTTAAATTTTTTATTATTATTGATAATAATTTTAGGAAAGTTATCAGTATTGTTTTGCTGTTGTCGTCCTTGTTTTTTTTTATCAGATTTCTAACAATTCAAAATAGTTGTTTAATTGGTTTATTAGTCTGAAACTGGGAGGTCAGAGGCAAAGAATGACACTATTGTCGAGTCGATCAGAACTTGGATCGCTTCGCTCGTTCATCCATCCAAATATTTGGTTAACGCAATCAAGCTTTTGTTAAATTAATCAATGTGGTAGTTAGTTAGAAGTGTTCGCTACCTCGACCAAACAGGTTTCTTCGTATTTGAATAAAATAAAGCAAGAAGGTTTATCACCTATCTCACAACGCAAGGTAAACCGTTGATCCCAGCACAAGTTATGGCTCAATATCACTTGCATATCAACACGTAACCATTACATTGGAGATGATCATAATATATGTTAAATATGGGTAATTGTGTAGCATAGCGGTCCATGGTTGTTACTTATTGTTGTTTCTCACTGGTCCCGATTCCTGAGGCATAGATGAACGCATTATTGTAGTACCAACATATTGGTTTGAGCCAGATTACCGTTATAAAAATCGGTAATATTTATATTTTGGTAATGCTTCTTTTTCACAGTACAAGCTCGTACGTTCACTTATTAAATTCAGGCTCGGTTAGATTATAGGTTGGGTTAAATGTTCGTCATGATTAATTATTGATCAGGTTAGGTTAGGTTATTTTACGTTTGTCATGATTGGCGGCATTTAGGATCCGTGGTCGCATTGGGACTATTATGGTTATCACGTGGACCGCTGTACTATACACATTTACCATAAAGTGCATCAAACCCTCACAACCAACCACAACCCTCAACAACAACCAAGGCACAGATAAAGACAATTGGTTGTCTGACCAAGGGAAGGAAGGGCTGATATCAAAAGTGTAATTAAGCTCCTATATGGTTGGACGCGAACTCCAGGGTAGCAAAGTAAGGTCGGCGAACATTTCTGGCGCAAGTAGTGAGTACGTTAGTGTAGTGAAGTCTTCTTACTACCCGGGTAGCAAGGTAAGGTGAGGTCGGCGAACATTTCTGGCGCAAGTAGTGAGTACGTTACTGTAGTGAAGTTTTTTTTACCACCCGGGTAGCAAGGTAAGGTGAGGTCGGCGCACATGTCTGGCGCCAGTAGTGAGTGCGTTAGTGTAGTGAAGTCTTCTTACTACCCGGGTAGCAAGGTAAGGTGAGGTCGGCGAACATTTCTGGCGCAAGTAGTGAGTACGTTAGTGTATTAAAGTCTTCTTACTACCCGGGTAGCAAGGTAAGGTGAGGCCGGCGCACATGTCTGGCGCCAGTAGTGAGTGCGTTAGTGTAGTGAAGTCTTCTTACTACCCGGGTAGCAAGGTAAGGTGAGGTCGGCGAACATTTCTGGCGCAAGTAGTGAGTGCGTTAGTGTAGTGAAGTCTTCTTACTACCCGGGTAGCAAGGTAAGGTGAGGTCGGCGAACATTTCTGGCGCAAGTAGTGAGTGCGTTAGTGTAGTAAAGTCTTCTTACTACCCGGGTAGCAAGGTAAGGTATGGCCGGCGCACATGTCTGGCGCCAATAGTGAGTGCGTTAGTGTAGTGAAGTCTTCTTACTACCCGGGTAGCAAGGTAAGGTGAGGTCGGCGAACATTTCTGGCGCCAATAGTGAGTGCGTTAGTGTAGTGAAGTCTTCTTACTACCCGGGTAGCAAGGTAAGGTATGGCCGGCGCACATGTCTGGCGCCAATAGTGAGTGCGTTAGTGTAGTGAAGTCTTCTTACTACCCGGGTAGCAAGGTAAGGTGAGGTCGGCGAACATTTCTGGCGCAAGTAGTGAGTGCGTTAGTGTAGTAAAGTCTTCTTACTACCCGGGTAGCAAGGTAAGGTATGGCCGGCGCACATGTCTGGCGCCAATAGTGAGTGCGTTAGTGTAGTGAAGTCTTCTTACTACCCGGGTAGCAAGGTAAGGTGAGGTCGGCGAACATTTCTGGCGCAAGTAGTGAGTGCGTTAGTGTAGTAAAGTCTTCTTACTACCCGGGTAGCAAGGTAAGGTATGGCCGGCGCACATGTCTGGCGCCAATAGTGAGTGCGTTAGTGTAGTGAAGTCTTCTTACTACCCGGGTAGCAAGGTAAGGTGAGGTCGGCGAACATTTCTGGCGCCAATAGTGAGTGCGTTAGTGTAGTGAAGTCTTCTTACTACCCGGGTAGCAAGGTAAGGTATGGCCGGCGCACATGTCTGGCGCCAATAGTGAGTGCGTTAGTGTAGTGAAGTCTTCTTACTACCCGGGTAGCAAGGTAGGTAAGGTATGGCCGGCGCACATGTCTGGCGCCAATAGTGAGTGCACGGTGGTGCGGGTGCGTGTTATGTCCAGGCGGCGTCCGAATCGAGCGCTGAAACTGGACCGGTTGAGATTTCCCCCCCCCTCGCCCCCTCCCATCACCCCCTCCCACAACGGTGCGTCGATCGTCATGCCATCTTTTAGGGCGGCCTTGGAATGAAATAACGATTGAAACTCGAACAGCCATGAGAATGTAATATGCGATCAGGAAGAATTAGCATTGTTGTCCGTTTACCTCCCTCCACCAATCTTCATCGACTTCTCTCTCGGCGCTGTTACAGCATGTTCCGAAACTTGTCCGTCCCTATCGCGTTCACAATGAAAGCCTAGGTTTAGGACAGAAAAGAGAATATTGCACAGAAGTTTGTCAACCCAACGTTATTGGGGATTTGAGATTATGATATAAATTGGCAACAAAAAGAAGTTTTCATTCGGACAAAAGATGAAACGGCAAACAGAATATGTTTGCTATAGTTAGAAAAAAATTGTTTGTGGTTTATAGTTTCCTATAAGGAACCCACGTTTTGTTTTTTGTTCTATTCGTTTGGGGGCCACTTTCTGAAAGAAAAAAGTTTGATTTTGATATTTTGGAAACTTAACGCCTGACGAGATCAGAATCAATTAATTGACCGTCATCTTACAATAAAAGAGCGGTACAGGAAACATTTCAATATTTCATATTATAAAAATGAAACTGTGCGAATTTTCAATTTAAAAAAATGGCGTCGCTGGTGTTTCTGGATACATATTTGTATTGTGATAGTGAAGCTCACGTGTTCACAATGTTCACTTCACCGACTGCCCCTCATCTTCGGTTACAGCACAACAACCGGCTACAGACGCGACACTCAACCAGAGTAGTTATGGATGTTGGCTGGCACTGAGCATTCCGAGAAAAACCCTTTGTTCTTTTACGACCGAGCCATTTCTTAGATCTACCATAAATCATTTCGGAAACCTATTTCGTGTAAATTATCTGTGCGGCGTTGCTCAAGCGTCTTGCTGCTTTATGCCGAGTTGATCGTAACGCTGATGATAACGTATTCAAAGATGGCGGCGGTGTTGAAAAGAGGTTGACCTTAGTGTACGCACAATAAGTAACTCGCCTCCGTGCGCCCGGAGACGTGATCGGACCTCGATCGCTACCGGCTGCTGAATTATTGGACGTCCTCGCCACCGATAAGAGAATATGGAGCCCCCTGAGCACCACGCGTTGTTCTCAGAAGTACTCATTCTCACCTCCATGAAGTTGGCCCCTCACATTTGCCCCATACATTTTTTTTTTATTTCAATCGTTAGAACTTCGTTTGATCCCGTTTGATCCGTTATTGTTTTCGTTTGAACCCTTTCGATCACGACGCTATGGCGTCGTGTTTATGTGAGGGGCCAACTTCACGCTGGCCCCTCACATGTGCGAAAACACGAATTTCTCAACGCCTATCGTTAGAACTTCGTTTGATCCCGTTTGATCCGTATAATAATTCGTTTGAACTCGTCAACCAACGGCGTCGCGACGCTTTCAATATTTTAGTCTGGCCCCTCACATTTGTCCTATCCAACATTTTTCGACGCCAATCGTTAGATCTTCGTTAGATCCCGTTTGATCCGTTTAGAGTTCCGTTTCAACTCGTCAACCTACGGCGTCGCGACGCTTTCAATATTTTTGTCTGGCCCCTCACATTTGTCCTATCCAACATTTTTCGACGCCAATCGTTACATCTTCGTTAGATCCCGTTTGATCCGTTTAGAGTTCCGTTTCAACTCGTCAACCTACGGCGTCGCGACGCTTTCAATATTTTTGTCTGGCCCCTCACATTTGTCCTATCCAACATTTTTTGACGCCAATCGTTAGATCTTCGTTAAATCCCGTTTGATCCGTTTAGAGTTTCGTTTCAAGTCGTCAACCTACGGCGTCGCGACGTTTTCAATATTTTAGTCTGGCCCCTCACATTTGTCCTATCCAACATTTTTCGACGCCAATCGTTAGATCTTCGTTAGATCCCGTTTGATCCGTTTAGAGATCCGCTTCAACTCGTCAACCTACGGCGTCGCGACGCTTTCAATATTTTTGTCTGGCCCCTCACATTTGTCCTATCCAACATTTTTCGACGCCAATCGTTAGATCTTCGTTAGATCCCGTTTGATCCGTTAAGCGTTCCATTTCAACTCGTCAACCAACGGCGTCGCGACGCTTTCAATATTTTTGTCTGGCCCCTCACATTTGTCCTAACCAACATTTTTCGACGCCAATCGTTAGATCTTCGTTAGATCCCGTTTGATCCGTTTAGACTTCCGTTTCAACTCGTCAACCAACGGCGTCGCGACGCTTTAAATATTTTAGTCTGGCCCCTCACATTTGTCCTATCCAACATTTTTCGACGCCAATCGTTAGATCTTCGTTAGATCCCGTTTGATCCGTCTAGCGTTCCATTTCAACTCGTCAACCAACGGCGTCGCGACGCTTTCAATATTTTTGTCTGGCCCCTCACATTTGTCCTATCCAACTATTAATGACGCCAATCGTTAGATCTTCGTTAGATCCCGTTTGATCCGTTTAGAGTTCCGTTTCAACTCGTCAACCTACGGCGTCGCGACGCTTTCAATATTTTAGTCTGGCCCCTCACATTTGTCCTATCCAACATTTTTCGACGCCAATCGTTAGATCTTCGTTAGATCCCGTTTGATCCATTAAGAGTTCCGTTTCAACTCGTCAACCTACGGCGTCGCGACGCTTTAAATATTTTAGTCTGGCCCCTCACATTTGTCCTATCCAACATTTTTCGACGCCAATCGTTAGTTCTTCGTTAGATCCCGTTTGATCCGTTTAGAGTTCCGTTTCAACTCGTCAACCTACGGCGTCGCGACGTTTTTAATATTTTAGTCTGGCCCCTAACATTTGTCGTATTCAACATTTTTGACGCCAATCGTTAGATCTTCGTTAGGTTCCGTCTGATCCTTTAGAGTTCCGTTTCAACTCGTCAACCTACGGCGTCGCGACGCTTTCAATATTTTAGTCTGGCCGCACACATTTGTACTATTTAACTTTTTTTGACGCCAATCGTTAGATCATCCTTTGATCCCGTTTGGACTTCTGTAATTATTATTTTATTTATTTATTTAACATTTTATTTATGTATTCATTTATTTATTTATTTATTACGTGTTTTTCTTTCTTTAGTTATGAGTGCCGAATCGTTCCTACACAGTATTTATAATAGGTATGTTTTTGTTTCGTATTATTATGACTTTTAAAGTTAATTATAAATTTATATGACCGTTATTCATGTATTTCTTCATTAGAAACATTTTATTTTATTATAGACAAACATGATGCTTATGTTAGTGGATTAAGGATTGGTATTATCATGACTTTGATTCCTTTACTTCTATTTTTAGCGTCTATTTTGTTTTTAGATACAAAATGACACGTGGTTTATAAGTGATACGTTTCAGAATTTAATCAATTCTACACAAAATGCTCACAAGTAAAAGGCAAATTAGCTGAGCTGAGCAATTCACTTGTAACCTTCTTAGAGTAATAGTTGCAAATTGAAATGATTTTGCGAATCCAAATTAACAGTAGGAGACAAATGTGGGTGAATTTGTTGTGAAATACAGAAATAAAAAACCAACCCTGACTAGGAATTGAACTCAGGCCTATCCCGCTGGTGGTCCGGGGGTTGAGGCGCCCACCTGGCAAGTGGGAGACTTGAGTTTGATTCCCAGCCGAGGCTGGTTTATAATTTCTGGATTTCACAATAAATATACTATATACATATGTATATGTTGGATGGTTCTTCAACCTTTTTGTCCGTAGTAATCCTGACCATGGTCAGTTCATGTTCATTTAGTTATTGTGGTATAGCGAATAGTTAGGAAAGGTCCGCTGACCGAATGATTCAATCCAATAATTCGGCTTGTGAAGCTGAGACTGAGACAAAGAAACATCGGAAAAAACTTCTGTGTTGATCGCTTGTAGCAGGTATTGATGTGGTAGTCTTCTGAATTAGAGTTTTCTATGCTGCCACTGAGGCAATTTCGTCGGTGTTGGCGAACCTTACACGGAGCGATGGGTTTATGAAATTAAACGAAATAATAATGCCTAAACACGTGTCAGTGTCAGTTGATCAACAATCTTTTATATTCACTTTAGTAACTACATTCCATGTGTGGGTTCACAAGCTTAAACGCCAGCGTAAGACGTAAGATGTAGAGCCAAATGAACATATTCGAAAACGGAGGATTTGCGTTTTACGTATCCTGAATGGCCAACGACTTGACGCCATACGTCGGCGTTAGGGCTTGTGAAACCAACCTATAAAGCAATGTTTCATGCCTAGTTTGTTATAGTTAAATACACTTGTCATTTTGATTTAACAAAGTCGAGATAGTTGCTTGAGAGTTGCTTCGAGTGAACGATTGATACGTGAACGTCGATATATGGGTACTGTACGTTGGATTTTGGTAATATAATTTTTGTATTGGAGAAATCGAGTAATTTTTAATATCATGACAGAACAAAATAAATGGGACAGTTTTTACGCAGTGCAATTGCTAGTCAAACTACACAAAAACAACACAAAATTAAAGGCGTATCTCAAATCTCAATTTTGGCGCTAGTCGACTAGCTGGCAGACTATAATCCGACGACTAGGATGTTTATATGGAGATTTTAATAAAATTTTAATTATAATTAGACTTCAAAATTTTAAATGTACCCAAACTAGTCGAGTTTGGATTCAAATGAATGCTTATAAGTGCAGGTTGACAGTTACTATGGTCAATGACTTCCTCTATCACATAGGGGTCACTCATGGTAGAACGATCTTACTGGGCTAGGTATGACACTGCGCATGGGGCGGCGGCAGCCTCCGGGCATGTGACGTCACGCTGTGACATGCAGCGGCTAGATGCACGGGATGTCTCAGCGGCCGGATACGCCGGTCTGTGTTCAGATGTCAACAATGACGTTTGAAAACATCCTCATACCAAACTAGTGGTCATTAGTGAGAAGCTGATTGAAGGGTGAAAGAAAATATTTCCTTCCCCACATTCTGTAAACATGGAACTCGCGCTGCACCAAAAGACGGTTTAATTAAGTGCCAATCTCTAACATAAATTTGTCATCCATTGGACAGAAAACGAAGAAGCTTTACGCTTACGCTCTTTCAAATCAGTAAGTCTGTTTCTCTCGAAGTGAGAGGTGCTACTATTACTGTGCTAGTTTAGGGTTGTGTATTGTTAACTGTCGCGAGTGCTATTTTTCATTCAGTGATTTAAAATTCACATGTTGGCATTATTTAGATATTTTTTTACATTGACAATATGATAATATGCGCAGTATATGGGTGTAGAAATAGGCCACGTGATTCGGCCGGTGCACAAAATAACAGGAAAATTTAATTTTACTCGTTTCCGAAAGATCCAGAAGTGTGTTCTAGATGGGTAACATTCTGTAGGCGAAGTGACAATAAGTTTAACGTGAAGTATTCCAGAATTTGTTCTAATCATTTTGAAGAAAATGCATTTAAATGGAATTTAAAACATAACTTACTAAACTATTCACCTACAAATGACACCGAAGCCCATCAAATATGGATGGAAATGCTGAAGAAAATTTAAAATTGTAAGTTCCTGTAGTAATTATTATTTATTTTTAATTGATTTTCATTGGAATTTAATCCTATATCAAATAATGACACTTTGATAAATGCGCATGTCAAAAATAAAAAAAAACAGCCATTCGCTTGAGATGAGGGCACAAATTATATGCCCATGAAAGGAGCATTTCCCTACGAGACAATGGCGTATCTCGTGAGGGGGGGGGGGGAGGGGGGCGGAGCAAACAGTAGGTATTTTTTTTGTATTAAGTTAGTTAATTTAGTTAATAAAATGCAAGGATATTCGTTTTCATAGAACTAGCTGAATACCCAGTTATACTGTTGGTATTTTACTCGTCTAAGTGAAGAGAGAGGCCCAATTATCTGTCTCTCAGTGTCTATTAGCGTGTGTCATCGCCGTACGCAAAGACTGGAATACTCTATCGTCTTACATTACAGGAAAAGTGTTGTGCCGCCTGGCCTCAGCCCACCTGGCTTCAGCTGAAAACTCGTGTAATTATTATTAATGTTATTATTATCACTGTTATTTTACTTACTGCTTCCATTATTTTTATTGCAGGACCTACTATTAGTTTTCTTATTACAATTCTTAGAATTGATTGCATTACTAACTACAATAAGTTTGTACGTTCTGAAGAATACAATAACTTGAAGTTATCAAACACAAAACATACATTTGTTGATTATTTGTGCGCGTATGCATGTTTTAATATACCTCTGTACGGTAGTGTCGTTACGCATATAGGTGCACCACTATTGCCATCCAACAAGAAAATCTGAATATGATAGGTTGTGCAACTTGTGCTCATCACACAGCGCCATTCTAACAAAAACGGAAATATATTTAATGTTTAGTAGCGATTGTACACTGAGCGCTCGGCTGGCACGGCTGGCTCTTGTCACAACGTGACGTCATGCGCAGACTGGACCAATACGCGTGCGCCGGAATGCCAGACCTAGTAAAGTATCGTTGGACCATGGGGGTCACTAGAGGTCAACAATGAGTCACAAATTAAGATGTTACCAAAAATATATTTTAAATAATAAAATCGATATAATGGCATATTAATTTTCAAATATTTATTTATCTGAATGTCATCGATGATTCTCTCCTTTCACGATAAGTACCCTTCCTATGACCTAAACATGTATAGACCACATCAATATCAATATTTTAGAATATGTTTTCATAAAGCTATTTTCCAGAGTAGTTAGATTAATTATAATTTGAAACTACAACGATCTCTTATCAAGTTACGTGTTCATATCGCTGTCACTGTGGTTAACAGAGGTAGATGTGAATTGGTATAGCTCTTTCCATTGCATTCCTTGCAGGCAGACGAGCAATTCATTCCCTACTAATGACAACTCTTTTTTGAGTCTGGCAATCACTTTTACAACACCGTATAACTTTCATAAGATCATCTGTGGTTGGTGCTAAATCAGTCAAAATCGCAATGGTCTTCTATTTGCAAAGATATTCAATATAACAGCCCACCATACAATAAACCAACAGTGTAGATAACATGGAAGTTGATGATCGTAGATCTCAACGAGCTGGGTGTAATATTCGAAGGATTGTTGGAACGAGCTGCGTCTGTTGTAGATACAAAAGATGATTGCAAAATTTTAAGAACCTTTACAAAATCAACGTACTTGTAATTTATTGTTCTACTTTTGCAAACAAATGGACGTAAAGCCCAAACATCAATGAATGGTTCCAATTCATGGACATGGTAGACAAAAAAGTTTATTTAATCTGAACATACGGAAAACAGGATGCTGTTTCTGCAATCTGTTTCAGAAATGTTACCTTATCTTGAAGCAGCAAGTAGGTACGCTTACACGAGAAGGGCGCGATTATATCTTCAATCGATGAACAAACTCGAAAAGGATCATCCTGATAGATGCCAGGTCTTTCAGAACGACTCGCATGTGATCCATATATCTGATCGATACTGCGCAGGTCGCTCAGTTGATCTTATAAGTGTACAGAGTTTTAATTTAGAGAAGGTCGAGGTATGACCTCAACAACAACAATCAAACTTCATCAATCAGTTTGAGTCTCTCTCACCAGTGCCTAAGAAGATATTTGGGTTTTACGTCCCATATTTTTGCAACTTGGCTAATCGAGACGTTAATTGGGTGAAATATGAAGAGGAAGATGTGAAGGAAAGGGGCAGTAGGAGGGCGATGAGAAAAAGGGAGGGTGTGGACTACATTTTGTCTGGCTTCTCCTCCTCGATCTGTTCAGCTAGGGTGGTCCTACCAGAAGCATATGCTTCCGCCGGTATAGGTCTCGGGATTAACAAAGCACACACATCTGCCTGTCACGATAAGGTAACAGTCCCTGGGTAGGTAATGCCTAAATGCACCGATGTAAACAAAGATATGCAAGCAACCATTCGGATATCATGTAAGACAAGTGAGCAACACATTGACTCATCGAAAGAGAGACAAGAAAGAGACGAAAAGATAACATAACAACCCTTTGTTTCTTTAATCACATGGATCCATTCCAAGATACTTATCCCTATGAAGCTAAAAAACGGGCCAAGTAGCAAATGTTAGTGTCAACGTGGACGAAAGTAACAGTGTTTGTACACGGTGGCCCATACTTGATTCATTCGTGACAGGAGAAAATGTGTCAACGGTCACTTTTAAAAGGAAATACTTTTTTGGATATGGTTCGCATGAAGATCAGTGACGACGTAATCTAAATTGATCCTCGGATTTTATTTCAAAGGTTTATTAGCAACCAAAGCTGAAGAAGATGGTATTTAATCTGTTTTATGTATGAACTATGTAGCCAACCCTAGCGGGGGAAGAAGGCAGTGGTAAGCATGCATGGCGGAAAGAAAACTGAAAACCTTAAAAATCTCCGCCACTGATGGTTTACGGGAAATACTGCGTCAGGAACACGTTTGTTAGGGCTGAACCGCGTCCACCAACTTTAGGAGCTGTTAAATAGGTACCACAGCGTAAGCGTGCATGTACAATCAAATAAATGCGTGGAAAGGAGTAGACCTGAATCCTATTCAATAGATATGGGTTAAAAAGAAGGGAAAATTATACCAGTGTGATTAGCACCAGCTCTAGATAATCTTCTGAAATTTGTTGTAAAACTGATTGCCACTCAAAGAGGTGTGCTCGTTTGCCTGAGGAATGTAATGAAATCTGCTATACCATTACACTAACTGTTATTTAACATTTTACCTGCCATTTACCATTTACCGATATGGACCTGTAAGTGTAACTCGGACATGCAAGTTGATATTAGATCGTTGTATTCAAATACAAATTCATTAAACTATTCTGAAAAATAGCTTTATGAAAACATATTCTGAAATATTAATGTGTCCTCATACTTTTAGGTCTAGTATAAAGCCATATTTTTTATTTTTCCTTTTTTGACACCATGTGTTCTTTGTCTGAAACTCTCTAGTTTTGTTTTATATATTATTATGTGTGCTTTTATCATTTAATTATATTATTTTCATTTTAAGATTTTTATTGTTCCTGAACTGACGTTTTCCCAAATGCCCGGTGGTACACAAATTTGTCAAATATTGTAACTTTAGTAATTAATATTTTAATGCTGTCATGTACAGTTTATTGTGGCGAAAAAAAATATCTATCTATCTACCTATCGTGTAAGGAGGGAATCATTAATTATGCGGAGAAAAACATTTTTTTAAAAATTGATACGCCGTTACCTTAGTTTAACAATTTAAAGTGTATTCCTAGTGGGATCTTATTAATAATTTGTAACTTATTAATGACCTCTGTGACCCCTGTGTGATAAAATGAAGTCGATAATCATCATAAATGTCAACCTGCAGCCATAAGCATTCATTTGAATCCGAACTCGACTAGTTTGGGTACATTTAAAATTTTGAAGTGTAATTATAATAATAATTTTAATAAAAGCTCCATAAAAAAAATCCTAGTCGTCGGATTTTTGCGGATTTTGACTATGTTAAAGAGGATGTTTTATGAAGAAAATGATTTCAAAAACACTTATGTTGCAATTTGTCTGAGGTTAAATCCAAAATGGCCTGGATCATAAGAATTCTATGGTCATACATTATATCAAATACATATCTCACTCAGCTTCTATCACTCACGTTTAGTGAATTGAGCTAAATATAAGAGATGACAATAGAGATGATATGATTATATTTATTTATTTATAATTGTGTATTAAATCAGAGTGACAAAATAATGAGCGATTGCACTTAACACCATCTAAAGCTAGTTGTCGGTTGTGTCTATGTAAAACTCAAATATTCAAAGCGTCGCGACGCCGTATGTTGACGAGTTGAAACGGAACTTTCACGGGATCAAACGGGGTCTAACGAAGATCTAACGATTGGCGTCGAAAAATGTTAAATAGGACAAATGTGAGGGGCCAGACTAAAATATTGAAAGCGTCGCGACGCCGTAGGTTGACGAGTTGAAACTGAACTCGAAACGGATCAAACGAGATCTAACGAAGATCTAACGATTGGCGTCAAAAAATGTTGAATAGGACAAATGTGAGGGGCCAGACTAAAATATTGAAAGCGTCGCGACGCCGTAGGTTGACGAGTTGAAACGGAACTCTAAACGGATCAAACGGGATCTAACGAAGATCTAACGATTGGCGTCAAAAAATGTTGGATAGGACAAATGTGAGGGGCCAGACAAAAATATTGAAAGCGTCGCGACGCCGTAGGTTGATGAGTTGAAACGAAACTCTAAATGGATCAAACGGGATCTAACGAAGATCTAACGATTGGCGTCGAAAAATGTTGGATAGGACAAATGTGAGGGGCCAGACAAACATATTGAAAGCGTCGCGACGCCGTAGGTTGACGAATTGAAACGGAACTCTTGATGGATCAAACGGGATCTAACGAAGATCTAACGATTGGCGTCGAAAAATGTTGGATAGGACAAATGTGAGGGGCCAGACAAAATGATTGAAAGCGTCGCGACGCCGTAGGTTGACGAGTTGAAACGGAACTCTAAACGGATCAAACGGGATCTAACGAAGATCTAACGATTGGCGTCGAAAAATGTTGGATAGGACAAATGTGAGGGGCCAGACAAAAATATTGAAAGCGTCGCGACGCCGTAGGTTGACGAGTTGAAACGGAACTCTTAACGGATCAAACGGGATCTAACGAAGATCTAACAATTGGCGTCGAAAAATGTTGAAAAGGACAAATGTGAGGGGCCAGACTAAAATATTGAAAGCGTCGCGACGCCGTTGTTTGACGAGTTCAAACGAATTATTATACGGATCAAACGGGATCAAACGAAGTTCTAACGATTGGCGTTGAGAAATTCGTGTTTCCGCACATGTGAGGGGCCAGCGTGAAGTTGGCCCCTCACATTAACACGACGCCATAGCGTCGTGATCGAAAGGGTTCAAACGAAAACAATAACGGATCAAACGGGATCAAACGAAGTTCTAACGATTGAAATAAAAAAAAAATGTATGGGGCAAATGTGAGGGGCCAACTTCATGGAGGTCTCATTCTCACCGCAAGGGGCCACTCGAGACGCGCGGACATTGCCAAATATGGAGTACAACAATACTGGGACATTATGAGAGCCGTCGTCATGTCACTGTCTCATTGTGCCCTCAGGGTTGTAATCTATGGAACTTGATATAGACATCCACGATGATATTTGGGCGTTACGCCTCCTATTTTGGCAACGATGCTAATCGAGATTATGGGTGGGTGGATGCTGGATGCTTTGGTGAAAAACCGCAAAAAACAGCCATGACAGAAACTATGATTTGCTAGGCAGCTATAGAGTACTTAAGTTCTAAACCACGACCACATCAACTTCAATTCAAACCCTGATCTGCCATAAGGACAATGCGTAACAAGAGTTATCTCAAGAATAAATTTATATATTTATTACATACTTCATCATATATTCAGACTATCTCAAGGTATTTGAACAATGTCGCAGCCCACATTATTGTATTGCACAATGCACTGTACTTATACTTACTAGTACTACAAAACGTGAATTGTGAATTCTCTTCAAAGTGGAGTTTTGCATTTTTTTTTTTTGCAAACGTAAATCTGCTTCGTCTAATAAGTAAGTATAAACCCTGTGTTCTAATTGGAATGTGAAGGATCGACCAATTACACTGAAGACCACACAAACAGTATAATGTAACATACATTTGTTAAAAAATAATAACGCTTATTTGTTCACCATTAAAATCTGTTCTTTGTGAGGAAGCTAAGCCAAGAAAAGGAGTCATTATGATATATGAAAAGGGAAACTTGATACTTGTTATCGATATTTTATGCTGCTGGCCGTCTGTTGGTTGATGGCAGAGTCGAATTGAAGTAATTACGACGTTCGAATGCGTATTTTAAGAAATCCAAGATGGCGCAGGATACACCGACTTATTGGGATCCAAAGCCAAATTATTCCTTCGCACTCAAAACGTTAAGTAAAAGTAATGTAAATTGTTAATACAAAATGTAGTATTTTCGGATTATAAATTAAAAGTAGTTAATTACTAGTTTGTATATTCACCTAAATTTTCAAGATTTGTGTTAAGTATTGCCGGAACCGTAAAGTGTGTATATACTATTTTATATAGTAAATGTTTGTAAGCAAAAGAAGTGAGAATGTTTTTCATAATTGTCACGTTGTCAAGTAGTCCCTTACTCGTCATTGGATTTTTTTTTATTATTTGGTGTTTAACAATGTACTCGACAGCTGTGGGTCCAGCAAAGGAGGGCAGGGCCATTGTTGGAGGAGGAATCTTAAGTCGGAGGGAAACGAACAGGGTCTCCTTTTGACGCCTCTTACGACTGGCAGAGTCACCCTGGGCAGTGGCGTAAAGGAGACCCCCGCCGCCCCCGCGAAGCGGGGGGGCCCGCTGTCTAGGGGGGCCCGGCTTGCCAGAAGAACAGATCTTGTTTTTTATCATCAAATTTTAAAAGTTGTCAATTTGGACCTATTCTTCTCCGGGGCCATACGGGGAAGGAAATTGGGGAATGGGATAATTTAGAAGGAATGTACTTATGGGTGGATGAGGTTATGGGGTTCCTCTTTTCTGTCGTCTTACAATCGGCACTGCCTATAAGCAACTATATTGAATCCTGAATATATCGAATCATCCACGGGTCCGGAAGGGGGAAAACTATCATATTATATCTTGTATCATTGTCTCATTTTGAAACGTGTTTACAGACGTGTAAAACGTCATATATGAAGAAAAAATTCGCCTTCGGCGAATTGACCTCCCCCGGCTGGGAATTTCGCCTAAGACGCCCTACATGCTTAGGATGTTCAACCCCCCCCCCCCCTCACTTATTCCTCGATACGCCACTAGCCCTTGTGTGTTATTTCTTACTATTCTGGTCACAGTAGCAACATACCGAAAAATAATTTTCAGACATTAAATTAATTTTAAAAAATATATATATTTGAGAAGCAGCTCTCTCAGTAAGCTCAGCATAGAGTGTGAACTGTGAGCAGATCAAGCAGTTGAACATATACGCCATTATCGACAGCTTGGCTTGCCAGTATGCTCGTCGCCGAGACCACTTGGTGTGGTATTAACAATTTTAAGATGATGATTGTGTGGGGGTATTAGAGCTCAAATAATAGTTTATTTCGTTATGTAATAGATTTGGCTATTAATTAACCCCATATAGGGGGCCTGAAAGGATTCTTGCGGGGGGGCCCGGCGATTTGCGTTACGCCACTGACCCTGGGCCAATTCTACCCCGGGCTCAGGCGGGAACTCGTCCTTGGCAATTACTGAACACTGATCAGCATCGCTGTATAAACGTCTTCATTGGCGCTTATTTTATACTGGGATGGGCTGAATTTTGATTGTGTTCTCCGTTTAGTCTCTTTCGATAATACTGCAACGCTTCATTTTATCCAAAGAGATGATCACCTTGAAATAATACATTGGTCAACTTTAGTTGTCTTTATGAAATAAAGTGCATGAAGTCAGCAACGTACAGTTGAGTTGGCCATGACATACATTGTTGATGAAGTAATGACTTGAAACTTACTTTAAACCAAAATATTCGTTTTCAGAGTTAAGTGCTTTATTTACTAGTCGGCCGGAGCCTCAAATGGGAAGCGGGATGGGATGGATGTAGGGATAGGGAAACACTGGAATAATTTACATAAATTAATACCATCACATAATAATATACAATAATATGATCAATCAACATGGATCACCTCACGCACATTGCAACCCTTATAATAAACCCTCTGCCCCTCTACTTCTAACAAGCTCCCGAGTTCAAGAAACAATAACGTTGCTGTGGAGAGAGCACGATTCGCAATTTGAGATATTTTTTTGTGAAAGAAATACACACAAATAAGGTTTAACATTCATCAAGGCAGCATAGGGTGCAACTTTTGGATGTAAATAATATCTGAATATCGCATAGTTGTCACTAGACAATCAATGAAGGATGGTAATTGATCAAACGATTTATACACACATTATTTTTAAATCGTTGGAAAACCATTATTTAAAACTATAAAAGGGAATATGCATGTTAATTTTTGTCGTCGTTACCAAATTAATGACGATGTTATGAAGTCAAAAATATTTCATTTTACCATTTTCGTAAATATTTTCATTCAAGAAAGTGAGCTGAAAATTTCACAAATAATTATGGCGGGAAAAACAGGTCATGACGTCAGAACTGACTAACATCAATATGCCTATCACACAAAGATAATCAAAGATTGTATTTGTGCCGAATATTTCACTTAAATTAGAGTATTTATAGTATTATTTGGTTCCATAATGAATAATAATTGTTTGCAACAATTAATTTACACAATTGGCATGATTATTTGTAATAATGAAACATTATTTCAGTGAATAATAGGTTTGTGAAGAGATCGGACAACAATGAATACGTTGTCTTTCCGATAATTGTCTAGTGTTGGAAGGCGGTGATTGGCAAACATATTCATACACAGTGATGTTTACTCAGTTATGACGTAACCATCCGTTTCACGATAAAAGCCCGGGAAAGAAGAAATGCTATACTTTGTAACGTTATAAAAATCAAACTGTGACGTTTTGAAGTGCGAAAAGTAGTTTGCCGGTATTTGTAGATGAGGGCCTATCAACTTCACATGATCGAACCAATATCGGGAAATGTGGTATATTCCCTATTATGAATACAATATCACCGGTGCTATATATATATATTTTTTTTTTACTAATGTATAGTGTTCTATAAACAAAATTAAATATAATGTACATTGCGGTTTCAAGATGAGATGTGATGTAATGGATTGGCATAACGGCCAGGACAGAATTTTATTATCATTCATTTCTAGCAACGGCCTCAGGCTAGATTGAGACTGAAATCCCCTTTTATCAAAGAAAAAATAAATGTAAAAAAAAAAAAATATTATTATAATCTATTTGTTATTAAAAAACGTTACCTTAACAATAAAAATAAAATAATAATAACAATGATATCCCATTTGTTATAAGAAAAAAAGAACAATAGATGATTTTCAGAAGTGATCTAGGACTTTTAGACGGAGTTAATTACGGTCTTCTAAATCGTCAATGGCAACAATGCACAACAATTATTACAAAATGCATCTTGACATTTGAAAACTAGTTGTTATTGGTGAGCATTGTTGCCATTGATCTACCAAGGACCCTTATGATAGAAGTAATCAAGGTCCTGTAGATCAATTCTGAAAATCGTTTGTTTCGCCCTGTTTCACTACGAAGAGCGCGGTGGTAAGGTGTATAGACATGCAGACCATGGATGGACCATGGACATACAGTAGCGAGGGACTGAGTGAGTTGGCAATATGTACGATTCATCGCGACAGTGTCTTATTGGACGTGGGAACCCTAGTTAGTCATAACTGGAATTGCAAACTTTATTTATTTTATATAATAATAGCTCCCCCTCGGGATACCGTTGCCGTGCGACGCAGGTCATACATTGTGCCATCTTTGCAGCGACAACAACGAACAGTTATCTAGACGTCGCGACGCTTCACAAGGTGGTGTTGCCCAGCCTGAGGTTTAGGTCCGGCGACAATTAACGATCTATAAATGATTTAGTCAGTATTTTACTATAATAAAAAAGTAAAAAAATAAAAATAAAAATAAACAAATAAATAAATAAATACATAATAATAATAATAATAATAATAATATTAATAATAATAATAATAATAATAATAATAATAATAATAATAATAATAATAATAATAATAATAATAATAAAAAAAATAAAAAAAATAATAAAAAAAAAAAATAATAATAATAATAATAATAATAAAAATAATATTAATGATAACAATAATAATAGTAACGTAAACAATAATAATAGTAATAACAACTAACAACAACAACAATAATAATCATAATAATAATACTAATAATAAATGATATTCCATATTTTGTTAACAAAATTCAGTTACCGTCACAGGTTCGGAGAAGTAAAGGAAACCTGGTTCACCCCCTCCCCGACAGCATCCCGAGTGCGAGGCCATTGTTCGGAAGCGCCCCCCTCTAAACGCGGTGTCACGAGTTACGAGTTGGCGCTCAAGGCGTCGCCCACAACCTGCCTCAATATAACGGATCGGATCAGCTCGTCTACGATACGATCACAGACCTAACCTGCAGGTCAAGGCGAAGAAGACTGCCGGTTATGATTTACTAACATGATGACCGGCTAATTGTGTTAAAACAAACACAACACTATATTGAATTAGCTATAAGAGACACACACACACACACACACACACGCACGCACATACACACATGCACACGCACTCGCACTCGCAGCATTAATTGACCCACTTCCCAATAACCCTTGCAATACAATCGATTACGCAATCACAATTACAAAACAGTTCAGTTCAGTTCAGTGCAACAACGGTACTTGTCTAATGTACTATGAATGCTCTTGTGATGATTTATAATTACATAGTGAATCTTCTAGACGATTCAAATTGTTTTATTTGAATCAATAAATAATAATAATATAAATAATAATAATAATAATAATAATAATAATAATAATAATAATAATAATTATTATTATTATTATTATTATTATTATAATCATAAGAAGAATGATAATAGTAATAATAATAATAATAATAATAATAATAATAATAATAATAATAATAATTGTTGTGCATTGTTGTCATTGACGATTTAGAAGACCGCAATGAACTCCGTCTAAGGGTCCTAGATCACTTCTGAAAATCATCTATAGTTCTTTTTTTTATAGCACATGGGATATCATTGGTATTATTATTTTATTTTTATTGTTCAATGTAACGTTTTTTTAATAACAAATGGAATATTATTATTATTATTATTATTATTATTATTATTATTATTATTATTATTATTATTATTATTATTATTATTATTATTATTATTATTATTATTATTATTATTATTTTTATAATTATTATTATAAATGAATATTCCACATATGCCTTTATGTGTGTTGGGAGTGGGCCCGCAAAGAGGGCAACGGTTGTGATTGTGAAACGCGTAATGTAATAGTGCGGTTGAGTTGCGCATCCTGTGTGGTAGTATAGCTACTGCGCGCGCACATGTGTCGTTGTTGAGTTGGCACCATCTCACACGTGGTGGCCACGCGACAGTGTTTACCGTCCCATATGCCCTTCTTGATCGCACACATCAACTTGATTTTTTCGATTGCAGACGAAATTCAAATTAGGTCAATATGTAATCACTCTACTATCTCGTGTGCTTTAAATCAACCAAATGACCTTTTGAAGTTCGTATGAATTAACTGTTTATTTGAATGATTGTTGGAAATGGCTGTTTGTGAAGTTTAACTGATGTAGGCTATTCTGCATGGAAGAATGTGCTGTATATGATTTGGAGGTCGAGACAACAAAAATAGTTTACCTCAGCTTATTAACGCTCATCTGAAAGTTGATCCAATCCTCACACCAGATAACATTGAATAGGGATGAGAGGGGAAGCGATGGATGCCTCGGACGAAACTAAGGGGTTTTATTACTGCGTATGCTGTTGTACACTCAATTAAAATGATAAGATTTGCACCAAGTTTCTCGTACGGAGATGTAGAAGATGTAAAAATACTTCCTTCTTCCCCCGGTGTACCAAAAACCAGAAACTATTGTGTTTGATTTATTTTTGTATGAGTGCAATAAGTGTTTTTCCCGCAGACGGTTATGTTGTATCCTGATGGGAGGGAACACTCTCACTTCAATCGAATATTGTATCCGGCTTGTAATGAAAGGAGGGGGAAGGGGGGGGGGGGGGGGGGGAGGGGGCGTGGTTGTCGTTCTGCTGCTACCTGACGTGACATTACTTACATGGTACGCGAGTAGGTGAAATTACGTGGGTAATTTCTGTGTGTGAGCGCTTGGTAGTTGCTACCCTCTGGTACGAAATCTAACTCAGTGAAATTACGTGGGCAATTTCTGTGTGTAAGCGCTTTGAAGTTGCTACCCTGGTACGAAATCTAACTCAGGTATAATCACCCGAGTTAGATTTCGTACCAGGGTATACCAACTTTCAAGCGCTCACACACAAAAATTACCCACGTAGCTTCACTTACCCGCGTAGCATGTCAGTACTGAAAACCAAGTTGTGTGATGAGGAGAGGTTGAACCGGCCCCGAGCTCCAGTGCCGGACATGTCCACCAGATCATGGGTTCGAGCCCCGTACGAGTCATGTATCACGTCACCATCGCCACAACCCCTAGTCGGCGCCAACCAGCCTGGCCTTGGCCCTCCAAAGCGCTGTTGCACTGCAATACAACAAACCCGAAAACATCGTCCGCCCGGCAATGACGCCATTACCATACTTGTCACTCTAAGATGATGAATGAAACGCATCGCATCATACTGTAATACTGTACAGCGCCACAGCGGCTGTCAGACTGGCTTCTATTCCGATTACTAATTATTTTCAAGCTATGTTTCTTATATATGTATATTTCTTAATACGCTACTGCTCGCTGACAAGTGATTAATGGGTTTAATTTTACTGTTTAAAATTATTTGTAATGGCGATTTCCTCGGACTGTCAGTCTTGTGCTTGGAGTGGTTACATGACGTCAGAG
>OX246737.1:106626462-106831462 GCA_945910005.1 Isoperla grammatica | reverse complement strand
CTCCGAGTCGTCCATGGCCGCCTCCGAACACAGCTGTGTATGCGCGGGTGTATGCACGCTCTGCTTCTATTGCTGCTCTGAGTCTCCATGGCCGCCTCCGAACACAGCTGTGTATATGCGCGGGTGTATGCACGCTCTGCTTCTATTGCTGCTCCGAGTCGTCCATGGCCGCCTCCGAACACGAGCTGTGTATGCGCGGGTGTATGCACGCTCTGCTTCTATTGCTGCTCCGAGTCGTCCATGGCCGCCTCCGAACACAGCTGTGTATGCGCGGGTGTATGCACGCTCTGCTTCTATTGCTGCTAGTACTGTGCACCGGTCTGGCTGGAAAGCACGCATACTCGGATTATAGATACCCAGCTCAATATTACAATGCGGACGATTTCCGGAACACTCAGATCAACGCCGACCCAATGGCTACCTGTCCTGAGCAATATCACCCCACCATCATTAAGGCGCTCAAAAGCGCTGCTCAGAGAATACGACAAAATATGCAAAAAACACAATTTGCCTATTCATGAAGATGCTGCCATAATGTACCGCGGTCGCTTGAAGTCGCGGAATCCATCTTTGAGACAAGCTGCCAAACTTCAAGAATCTAACTTTGACAGTGCTATGGAGTGGAAAAGAATGTGGTCGGAATTTGCACCAAACTCGCCAATTGTAGACCCAACGACTCCCGTTCCAGGCTTTGATCTTCCTAGACACCTGTGGACCAGACTAAACCGCATCAGAACCAATCATGGCCGGTGCGCAGACTCCCTGTTCAAATGGGGCGCGATCCCATCCAGCGCCTGTGACTGTGGCGAACCTCGCCAGACCATCAACCACATTGTGAGGGATTGCCGCCTGCGCTCTTTCCAGGGGGATTGGTCTGAGATCCACAGAGCGACACCTGACGCGCTGGCCTGGTTGGCCGGCTTAGATTTATGTTTATGATTTATATTTATGATAACTTTATATGTATATTGTACTTTGTTGAATCTTAGCTGTTGCTTCCATACGATAAATAAAATAAATTGCTGCTCCGAGTCGTCCATGGCCGCCTCCGAACACAGCTGTGTATGCGCGGGTGTATGCACGCTCTGCTTCTATTGCTGCTCTGAGTCTCCATGGCCGCCTCCGAACACAGCTGTGTATGCGCGGGTGTATGCACGCTCTGCTTCTATTGCTGCTCTGAGTCTCCATGGCCGCCTCCGAACACAGCTGTGTATATGCGCGGGTGTATGCACGCTCTGCTTCTATTGCTGCTCTGAGTCTCCATGGCCGCCTCCGAACACAGCTGTGTATATGCGCGGGTGTATGCACGCTCTGCTTCTATTGCTGCTCCGAGTCGTCCATGGCCGCCTCCGAACACAGCTGTGTATATGCGCGGGTGTATGCACGCTCTGCTTCTATTGCTGCTCTGAGTCTCCATGGCCGCCTCCGAACACAGCTGTGTATATGCGCGGGTGTATGCACGCTCTGCTTCTATTGCTGCTCTGAGTCTCCATGGCCGCCTCCGAACACAGCTGTGTATATGCGCGGGTGTATGCACGCTCTGCTTCTATTGCTGCTCCGAGTCGTCCATGGCCGCCTCCGAACACAGCTGTGTATATGCGCGGGTGTATGCACGCTCTGCTTCTATTGCTGCTCCGAGTCGTCCATGGCCGCCTCCGAACACAGCTGTGTATGCGCGGGTGTATGCACGCTCTGCTTCTATTGCTGCTCTGAGTCTCCATGGCCGCCTCCGAACACAGCTGTGTATGCGCGGGTGTATGCACGCTCTGCTTCTATTGCTGCTCTGTGTCGTCCATGGCCGCCTCCGAGCACGAGATGTGTATGCGCGGGTGTATGCACGCTTTGCTTCTGCTTTGAGTCGTCCATGGCCGCCTCCGAATCGACTTCGTCCATCTACGTGGTTAATAACATTTTGTATTTCTTGAGAGAAGTAGATTTACTTGTTAATCCTCGTTCATTAATTTGCCTCGTTGCCTGCGATACCGCTCATGTGTCCACTGAGAGCCATCAGCCAAGACTTGGAACAAAAACCTGTTTACCTCCGTAATGTAATGGGTTTTCGGCTCATGTAATTCCATTCCACAATCCACGAGGTATTATTGACCTCCACCGAACCTGCCACATCGCTCTCTGACCATATAAGAAGTAGGATACATTACGGCCGCTACAAGAAGCATTCTTACGAAATGATTTGGTGACGAAATCTGTAATATTAGAATACTCGTTGTTCGGGATCAAATATCACACTAGTAATGATGGTAAAACATGATTCCGGCCAACTCGTGGCTATATTTTTAACGATCTCTTGGCTTTAATTAGACTGTTTTATATGAGATAATAAAATCTCGTTCAAATGGAAATAACGAAGGATAATTAAGTGATGGTTGGACTTGCTCGTATAGTTGTAAGACTGTAGAACGATAATTAGGAAATTGAATAATAACACATTGCGCTTTGTGGGTGTAATAAGCCTGAGTATTGATGGACAATCAAACTATGGCCCGCGAGCCAATGAGGCCCGCGTGGAATAATTTGGTCGGCCCACGAGAGGAAATCAAAATTAGAAAAATAATGGCTCTTTCACGTAAATTGCAAAATTGTATATGAAAATAATTATATTAGAGAGACAAAAGTAGCCTACTTATTTTGAACATGGTCGAAGAATGCAGACCACGTTCTAGCAAATTAACTTCATTGCAAAATTCCGCCCTGTACTTATTGTTATCAGTTGTGGCTGCTGGCGGGAAACGTTTTAAACCACACTTTCATTATTAATAATACTGATGGATGAAATAGAGGTTTAGATCGTAACCATCAAACGTAGCATCCTAAAACATAGAGTATAAACAAACACCCGTTTGACAGTGACAGAACTTGTTTGTGATGGGGTTGATTTTGATTTTACCAAATTGATAAAACGCCGACCAACTCTTTTCTAAAACAAATGTAAACTTCGATGTAATCTCACTTCACTTACCAAATGTTTTGTTTTGCGCCTGTTATCGTTAATGATGGTGTTATTGGTGTTATCATTATAATGGTGGTATAATGGTATTATTATTGACTTGCACATTGGTTTAATACTGTCATTTTGGCTTTGAGCACCACAAGCGCTCAAATGTCCATACTAAGTATACGAATGTCCTCACACATCCGAATTATTCGGTTTGTGTCTAAACAAAAATCACTGGAGAGACTATTTAGTTTGTAGTACTGCAACCAACAACATATGAGTTACCTCCTCATCCACAGATTATAGTTCCGGTTTTAATAGGCAAAGTGCTCATCCGCATACTAATACGTAAAGCCATCTATCTATCTACCAATTGTAGATCTCGTAAATAATTAGTGGCAGAATTGTCTACGTGGCTGAGTTAATTTTGAAAATTAATTCGCGTTAGTTGGATCTCACATACCATACCCATAATTTTTATAAAGCAATTTGCTCCTGTTTTTATGTTGAGGATTGACCTTGAAAACTTGCTAGTTAGTGTATACGGCGCCAATGCAAATTGTTGAATGTAATCATATACTTAAACCTTTCTTTGTTGCTTATCTTCGAGATGAACCTTTTTGGATACAAAGAGAGGTTAAACCCAAAACCAACTAGTAGAACCAAACAACCATAAGTATAGGCTAAGTTATTACGCAAAGTATGTGTTACTAAGGCCTTCATAATTCTTACTAGATATATTATTTTATAACGGTAAAGACATTTAGTGTTAATTAATTAAATGACTCTCCATTATAATACATGAACGTGACCGGTTGGTAAACATCACAATCATTATTTGTTGGCATTTAAGAGATGAAATATGTTGCATAAATTACGGTGAGAATGTTTGCGGAGAAATTGGTGAACCCTGATGAGTTATTGGTTCTCTAATCGTTGTAACGTATTTTCCGGTTTTGCGAGATAAGGTTTAATATCAACATCTACAATATGAAGGTATTTGCCAGTTTGCTAAACAGTTAACTGATGATCCGTTATTATAAGGATAACATTGAGCTATAGGTGATGTGCCCGAGTAGCGCATCAACCCTATAGCAAGGCCAAGGAGATCTTCAAGTAACAACTGTAGGTATGAAACAAGCGTCTTATACCGCCTCGGGCTTCAAGTTTATTACAAGCAAGTTTTCATTGAACATCGGTAAACCGGCTTCGGTCCGACAACTAAATGAGGAGGATTCAGGGCGAGGCCAGTTAGCTAGAAAAACACTATAATTCTTGCCAGTTCTGCGCTCGACAATGCTCAGATTTGCTCAAAAATGACCTTGATTTCTATTGTTTGACATAAAACGAGGAGATTTACACGAAATGTAATTGAAATGAAATTACATTGATTTATCATTTCAATCAACGATAGTCTTGCACATTCTCCGAGTGCGTTGTTGCCCAAAGTCACTGCCAGTAGCGTAGCCAGAAGGGGCAAGGGTGGGGGGGGGGGGGGGGGAATGTCCCGTATACCCCATCTTTTATGGCACTACTCCAAAGTGGGGTAAAAAAAAACTATGTCATTTATACAAATTGGTTGAACAGTCACAACAAATTATGTTCTCGCAAACCTAAGCGTAAATTGAATATTTGATGCGGGCCCATTGTATCCACTGTTTTCAGTATCCTGCGAAACACAACGTTCACCAATCATGGCGTGACTTGTACTACATATAAGCTGAAGATGTACTTATTTCATAGATAAACGTATACGGAGCCTACACCACCGAAATCAACATTTGGCCATAGTGCGTGCGATTGTTATGAGCAAATAAGTTTTAAAATAATTCAACTAGCAAAAGAGACGTAGGTGTTTCTTTGCTGATATGTTTTAATTGTCCCATATTACCCAATTTTGATTGCGTCAAAATCAAGATCTTCCGTGCCCGTGCGTTCGAGACGAACCCTTCTTAAAAGAAAATCAATACTTTTGTATTTATGTCTACCCACCCACTCCGTTACTAGAACTGATTTTCAGTGGTGGACATCACACCATTAATCATTTGCCCCGTTGCCATGACGGCTCCCAAGTCACCATTTTGAGAACCGCTGCTTCTATACAGGACTTAACCCTTATGCCTCGACCTAGTCGTGCACAGGGCATTGTCGTTTAGCGTGCCCGTAGATTGGGCTCCATCGGCACCTCCTCGGGCGGATTAGCCATGTCAAATGATGATACGCTATTTGAACGCTTCAGATTAGTACCGAAATAGTCCAAGCAACGAACAGTTTGACCCGGAACTAATTGGTACAGAATTTGTTTTGATCATAAGTTGTTACTTAGGTGTACCTGCATGCACATAAGAAAATTTACCGCTGTCCAACACCCCTAATTAGCGTAATTAATTAAAATGTTAAAACTAATTAATGCTCATGGTATGGTTATTTTTTAAGATTTTTCAGAATCTATATTTTTAGCATATCAAACAACCTATTCGGTAATTTAAAAAAATTACTTACATCAATATAAATATCCCGGTAGCCATTAATTAATTACTATTAATTATAATAGCAATTTCAATTAAATGCTTCCCGTGTAAAATTGGTGCGATTGAATATTGTTTTGTCAGTTTCAAATATAAGAATAACAACATACAAAACTTGTGTAGAAACTTTACCGCAATGAAAATATTATTTGTATGACAAATTAGCATAATTAATAGTTAATTATTACATTCAAAACTTATATAGGTACATATTTGAACATAGGCAATATGGGTATCAAACGAAAGCTGCTGATACGTTGATTTTAGTACCGATACTCTCAGGGTCATGCAAGCAAATTTCCAAAGTCTTTTAGGGGGGGGGGGGGGGGGGTGAGAAGGGGGGGGGGGGTTAAATAATTAATAACGTCAAACGTATCAAACGAAAGCTATTAATACGACGTTAATAGTAAAAAACTTTTCAAGTGATAAAAGACAATATATCCTAGTGTTTGGCTAAAAAGGAGTGGGGGGGGGGGGGGTAAAAATCGTCCTCATAAGTCAATTGTGTGTCTGATTTGACACTCATTGAGCCATAGATGTTAATAAGTTTAACTAATGGTTTTGTGATTGATACATAGCATTAACTGTATCGTATATATTCGTCTAGACTACTCTAGAGAAATCTTATAAAAACCTATATGTAATATATAATCATGTGGAGCACATCAGAATCAAATGTCATAAGACCACTGTAGCATTTGATAGCTACGACAATGAGCCATCTCCTAAGGACATCACATTGTTTAAATGGAATGGTGGTAACAGATGAACTACAATCCAGAAGGAGTCAAACATATCAATGCCAGTCAATATAGAACATAGAACAACTCTCAACCCAATTAACAAATGAATATTCACTAAGCCTTTTACGACGAGACTTGAAGCCAATAACATCACAGTACTTTAAGCACAAGACGACGCCGATGTAGAGTCGGCTAACCAGAGAACAGCACCCTCACTGATGATTTTACAGAGTGGCCAGTAATTGTATGCATTTCAATCACGAAAATCCTTTTTATGATTTCATCATTGAATCAGAGTTGAAAGCTGGTGCCAGCAAACAGAAAATATGGAATATGCGTTATACACAACAACCAGGGCTGTAGTCGGGCCTGGGCGGGCCTGGGCGCCGCCCAGGCTAGTGTTTTTCAGCCTGGGCTTAGCCCAGCCACACTTTTGTCTTTGCGACCTAGACGCTTTGGCTTATTAATGAAAATCGGCGGCAATTATTATGCTTACATATCTAAGCATAATAGATGCGTGATTTTGACATAAACAAAATGAAATAGTAAGCTACATGTATACTCCACAAAATATAAGTACATTAGAAATGTTTGGTTATAATTTTGTCTTTTAAACAAAGTAGTTCCACTGTGACTGTATGTGGGCATTGCCGCCCCCCCCCCCCCCCGCCCCTCCTCCGCAAACAAGGCGCCCAGGCTGATATTAATTTACGACTACACCCCTGACAACAACCAAGCTAAGATCAAGAATTGGGTTCTTCTTTTCCCTTCATTCGCGTAATAAGTGGATGTGACACTACTTCAAGAATGTTTAGAATAGGTTAAGCTTTGCCATTCAAGACATTTGCATAAGATTTTTTTTAATTAATATATTTCCAACAATCCCACCTCTCCTAACACAAAGATTGTTGAGTGCAGTGGAAAAGCAATCGGCATGTTGTAAAATGATAAGAGGGAAGTTTACACATAAATTAAGAAATGCTAACACAGTATTCAGCATGAGACTTAACAACCTACATTATCAGCATCTCCCCACCACATTTTATTATTAGTATCATCAAGTACAAGTTTAGCTATGTAACAACTCTTAAAAAAAAAAAATCCTGTACCAACCGACAAGCCACCAGCCTCACTACATATTTTTTAAATTCTATGATGTAATTGTAAAGTGGACTGCTCTAACTAACGATGCAACTGCAAGAAGGTGCATCCGTTCTGAATGCTTGTACGTTGTTGTTTGAAAATTAATGTGTGATGTGTTTAGCTGATGACCCATTATCGTAGCCATCAAATACTTCAGTAGTTATGATATTTGCTTTTGATGTACTCCACATACTACACAACTCTTCAAATGTTTTGTCTCTAGACCTTTATAAGGTATGTGATGCATCAAAATGCCCTTCATCAATCTCAAAGCAAGACTTGCTTGTAACAGTGTTACTTATTTCATATTCTTTCACTTTCATATTATTTCTATACCATTTTCTTCGTGTATTTGCAAACATATTATCCCCAGGAGCAGAATTTTCAGCTTATACCTTGAAATGCCCGAATAGTCAAATACATCTTGTGGTAGTGTGCTTAATTTGAAAGTTAATACAAATGCCTACGTAAAAAAAGTTAACGATTACATATTATATCATAATGCAACTCCTAAAAAACTAAATTAGCTATTGCTAAATCATCCTCTGATGACTCTCCAACGCTCGAGAGTCGTTGGAAAAGCAGCAAAGGATCAACTTCGATTGTATCTCCATCAACGTTCGCGGTTTTAAATTTTTATGTGGTGACAAGAGGTAACAGAATAAATCTTACAAATCTTGTTTACATAGGAATTGAGTTGAGTTTATAATCCGTTGTAATAATATTTGCGATCACTGTGTTCGACAAGTAGTCATAATTATCAAGAACTAAAACTTTGTTTGGTTACAAGGACAAAATCTTTGCATATTACGGTTTATTAATGATTATTGATTAGGTACTCAGTAAAAGAAACTATGCGTGGTAATAACACTACCCATTTTGTTAAATTCGTATAGTTGAGCCTGGAGTTTTGTATCAGAGTAATCGGACCTCATATCTAAGAAGTACAATCAAATATTGTCAAAAATCAGACGCAAAATTGGGTTATGAGAACACTTTTTACCGCCCCCCCCCCTCCCCCTCCCACCCCCCCTATTAACCAAGCACTAGGGTACATTGTCTTTTATCATTCTAAAAGTATTTTTACTAATAACAACGTATTAATAGCTTTTGTTTGATACGTTTGATAATATTTTTTATTAACCCACCCCCCCCCCCCTTCTTTCTACCCCCCTATAAAAACTTCAGAAATTTGTTTGAATGACCCTGAGAGTACTAGCATTAAAATCAACGTATCAGCAGCTTTCTTTTGATACCCATATTGCCTATGTTCAAATATGTACGTATGTAAGTTATAAATGTAATAATTAATTATTAATTAGCTGATTTAGCCTATAAATAGTTTTTTGATTGCAGTAAAGTTTCTACACAAGTTATATATGTTATAATTCTTATATTTACAACTGTCAAAACAATTTTCAATTGTACCAATTTTACACGGGAAGCATTTAATTGAAATTGTTATTATAATTAATGGTAATTAATTAATGACTACCGAAATATTTATATTGATGTAAGTAATTTTTGTTAATTACAAAAAGGGTTGTGCGATTTGGTAAAAATCTAAATTCTGAAAAATCTTCAAAAACAACCATAACATAAGCATTAATTTGTTTTAACATTTTAATTAATTACGCTAATTAGGGGTGTCGGACAGCGGTAAAGTTTCTTATGCGCATGTAGGTATACATAAGTAACAACTTCTGATCAAAAAAAATTCTGTACCAATTAGTTCCGGGTCAAGCCTATTTTTACGGTTCGTTTCTTGGTCTAAAATGCAGTAGAGGAGGAGGCGGTTCCCTCCTTGGACTCGCTGCGCATCAATCAATGGCTCCAGACACGCGCACGCACACAAACTATCACTGCATTACGTTCGTTCGGCAGTGAGTACAAACTAGCTTCCCTTCCTTCTCACAACGTTTCTCAGAAAAAGGGAATCCAAATGAGGAAATCGTTACCTTTATGTCCGTAACGCTTCGCCATTGCCGATACATCTAGCAGATGTTCGACGTGACTTTTAGGTTTATGGTGGAATTAAACCTATGTCGTTTCTAGGAAACGCTCTGTACATTGCACGCGCATTATAAGCCCACGTGCATGTGTGATGCACTCCGCTCGCAGTAACATCACTGCCGGAGGGGACCAACGTAACCTACATGTGAACAGTTCCCTTACGGAGATTGACATACTTCGCTACCATCTCAAGCTATGAACCTTTGTCAAACCTAATAGTTAGTCTGAAAAATGTGTATTTTGAATTAATTTAGTCCCAGTTTTTCAATTGGCCATTGACGGGGCCGTTAGCAGACGGTTCATTATCTGCATTGGGCTTGTTGGGTTACAGATTACGGACCGTCAGCTAACGGCCCCGTTAAAGACCCGTTAACCGATTGAAAAACCGGGCCTTAGTCGTATCGAGCAGGGCCGTAACTAGGGTATGAAAATCATCCGTATATGTTTGGGCAAAGTACAATGGAGGGTCTGGGGGAGGCCTCCCCAGTCAGTGCGGGTCCGGGCGCACAGCCTCGTAAATGTTTTGATTCTTATAGTGTGATTGGAGTGTTTTAACGAGTTTTAGGCATGTTTTGTATAACATTTGTTGACTGGTGTGGCATTAACGGTGGTATTAGCAACTAAAAATGGTCTACTCTGATGGTATTAGCTAGTAAAAATTGTATTTTTTACCACCCGGGCTACCAATCCTTAGTTACGGCCCTGGTATCGAGCCTAGTACCACAGCTAGTGCACCCCCAATATTTGCCGTAAATTGCCGATCATCGAACCCAGGCCACAGAGCCTCGTGTCCAGAGACCGGTTAGTGGTTCCATCCTAATCCTCCCACTCTCGAACCCACAACCGCAAGATACGCTACAACTACACGATGTGATGTCTCAACACAGCGGCGATTCCTGCACTATCGTATTCAGTAGAATGACTGCGAGATTTTAAAAATAGTAACTTGCTCACTAATGTAGGTTAGAACTGACGTTGCCATAGAAAATGAGAGGTTGTATTTTTACACAACAATAATGCATGAACCAATGTTGTGAGTAGGATGCAGAAAACGCTCATTGGCTTGCATGGTTGGAACTATGGACTCGCACAAGTAACATTTTCACTGTTATTACATTTTCGTGTCGTGACTACTTTCGACGCTAGCTGATAACACGTCTGCGTCATTTCAGGTGTAGTTTTATCGATTAATATGCATGTAATTCGTTCATTGGTTGACCTAATGCAGGCGAGTATGGCCCAGCACCGAGGTCGGCCATAAAACACTTTACTGGCCACATATCTTCACACTGACGGCCACAGTGTTACGTTGGTCTGCAGACAAGAGTGCGGTCAGTGGAGGAACCGTGTATTCGGCCCCACGCACACCTACGTATTCAAATAACCAACGTCGCAACGTTTTATATTGGTAATATGTGTCAGTTGTTTGTCTCCATTCTCGGCTGAATTTGAATGTTTTTGATTATTGATCACATTTTCCCCTCCCACAATTCAACTCAGCTAAAGATATTCAAATGGAAACGAAAGAAAGTTTTACTTTAGGGTGGCTTGCGTGGTAATTATAGTTTGCGTGTTTTACTTTCTCATAGTAGGTATTGTAGCCGAGCATACGGCTGATGGGAGCCGCAGACTAAATGAGTAGCTGATCTCTGTAGTCTTACGGTAGCCGGAGATTAGCATTATATTCTAATAAACAGACCAATTATTTTAATGGCAGTGCTGCTCCTTAATACTGTTTGTTAACCAACTGCATCAGCTATTCAAGTTAATGTATTTAATAAGGCACGGCTAATCTTTATTCACCCATATGGTAAACAGATTGATAATAATAAGTATGGGCCACACGCGTAATGCAGTGCGTTGAATGGCTCTCATGTTTATGCAGTGAGGGTAATCGAGGCGGTTAGATAGAAGCCGCGACATCGTTATTGCCAAAACGTCTTGTCGGGATGTTGGATGCAGGAAATGGCGAGGGCTGGTAAATAAACCGATTGAAAGTTAGATAATAACGCCACGGTAAAGCTTTCAAGTGATTGGGGGAAGATTTTTTCCAAGTTTGCGGACACCACGGCGCCGGTTACGCCATCTTGATTTTCTTTCCTCATGAGCTGAAAAAAATCGATTTGTTCCTCGCTCTAGCTTGGCAGGTAATGAGGTTCACTGGCTCTCGGCACGCACCACGCACATGCGTGGACGGCGACACCCTATTTTTAAATCTGCTGTGTGTGTCTGTGCAATACTCTTGTTTGGACCCCTTAGCTTGACATCCGGTAGGTGGTAAACTAGTACACATGTTATTAGACGCCCCCCTCCCCCCTCCCTCCCCCCCCGCTCTACTGCCTTCTTCAAATGTCGCAATACCCCTGCTGAGGATGCTGTGACATGACCTCCTAGCCCCCCTCCCCCTACTGCCGCTCCCAACCCCACCACTCACTCAAGCACGTGGACCTAGACAAGCGCGAAAGCCGGAAAGACAGGTAGCACCATCTAGCGAGCGTTGCGGCAAGCGCTGAGAGTCGGAAACCACGAGGTGGACGACAACTGCCATCTAGTGTACTTTCAGAACACTTTCACATGTTGAACTTCTTTTATCAACCGCGCCGGGAGGCTTTTGTTACCGACCTCGGTTTGTTCCCTTACTTGCCTTCACTGGTGCTAGGTGGAGTGGGCGTGCCATCTATGACAGCAAGAATAACTGCAATTTCTTCTTGTCAAGGGAACGGTTTCGCTGGTTATTTGTCTACATGATGGGGGTAATATCTAAAGTTTTTTCGTACGGAAGTAAAACGTAATAAACACAAACTACCATCAAGTAAACATAATATCCAATCCATCTTATCTCAAAGGCCAGCGTCCATGTCCATTGCGAACCATTTTATTGACCACTCAAAACATACTAGATGCATTCTGGTGGCAAAAAAATAAAGCAGGAAGAGTTTAGT
This sequence comes from Isoperla grammatica, assembly GCA_945910005.1. Classification (NCBI taxonomy): domain Eukaryota; kingdom Metazoa; phylum Arthropoda; class Insecta; order Plecoptera; family Perlodidae; genus Isoperla; species Isoperla grammatica. The sequence continues at coordinate 106,819,140 of OX246737.1, read as the reverse complement.
GCGCATTGTTGTTTTATTGTCAAAAAAATTAAAAACAATAAAATAAGGAGGTTGCAAATGTGTTTGTTTGAGCTTCTTATAGTCGGCCATATCTTTACAATGGTTCGAATATCGAGGTGAAATAAACCTCAAAGCGTGGCGTGTGTGGAAAATGTGGATCCACCCTGCCCACAAGATTTACAGAATTTACAGATGAGATAATGTACAGTACGAACGACAATGAGAGGCACCTGCGTGTTCGTACGTTGGTTTTGGGTTAATAAATCGTGTCAATGTAATTGATGTTATTTAATATGAACAAAAGTTCAAAAAAAAAAAACGTATTTTAGGCGTACTTGAAATAAAATTCACACTCTAAATACATCTGAGAAGGCACAAGGTAGACAGGAGTAGGACTGAGTGGATTTGAATGTTTCTAAAAGCAAGAGGAGCGACACGGGATAACTTAGTAATAAGGTAGCATGAATGATGGACGTTGACGGAGTTTTAGAGATGGGTTTTAGGATAGGGATGTATAAAACTATTGCTATTTTAGCAGGTATATAGCTGCTGTAAAGTATACGTCAGCCTCTCAAGTGGTTTGGGGGTCTATTACGGTGTTTCGATTGCCAAAAGAAGTCCAATGTATAATTGAGAAACTTCTTTTCAGAAACCCCTTTACGACACATGGAATACTTGGATAAAACTTTCAGTCATTTAATATGGATGTACACAAGGACGCAATCGCAAGAAAAACGCTGCCTTGTGTTGTCAAGTGGAATTGAAAGTGTTATTGCACCGTGGAGAGTGGGGGGGGGGGGGGGGGGGCAGAATATTTAGCAACTCTAACAGTTGTCCCATGTCAATATATTTTTTCCCTTTCAAGAAATAAATTAGCCGTATTAGAATTTAAATAACTAAAACTGAAATTTAAATTTATTTCCGTGAACTTCTTTGAACACAACATATCGTTTGTCATGGGACCCGGGGCTGTAATCAGTAGCGGATTTAACGGTCAGCCGGGTCAGAGGATGCTGACCGGGCCCCGGCCAATCCGGGCCCCCCGCCCCTTAGCGACCCACTCAAAAACACGCGAGCTGAGATCCATTCACCATAGGCATTGTCGAAACCCACTATAGCAAATACTACCAATAAAACTATATTTCAAAAAGAATGTTTCAAAAAGAATGATTCCGTTTATAGGGCTCAATAAAGCCTTCGCCCACTTGTTTGACGGTACACAGCGGCGGAAACAACCCCACAGTTCAACAATGGAACTTTAATCCTGCCGCTTTACGTTGAGTCACGCTAATTTATAGAAAAACCAGGAAATATTCGGCAAATATGAGGGTTTATATTTACAACCCAATAACTGTCTATATGTCTATAAAATGACGATTACTTGCTTTGAAACACCCAACAACCTCTTCTCTACTCAGTATCAGTCGGTTTCTGTGCCTCGTGTGAAACAGTCCAGTGCAACTTAGTTCGTGTGACAACTGTGTTATTTTAATTTAATTTAAACGAAAGTAAAATGTGAGTGTGGTATTCGTTTGTTAAAGATGAGTGAACAGACAAAATACAAGCATAAGACGATACAAGCATAAAAGCGAAAAGATAAAGAGCACGCACTTCTTGTAACTGCCGGCAATGACCCTAAACAAAAAATATTAAGTTTTTGTGTTGGCAATAATTCGCGTGTGTCAATTGGCGCTGAACATCAATTAAACACGTCAAAAACTCGAGTGAAACTCAAACCCCTTTGGAAATCGGAAATCAAACCTCATTACACACATATAACAGAAAGCCATAACCCCTCAAAACAGCGCAAAACCCATTTCCTCTAATAATGACGATACAGTGAATGCAAGAGTTCAAGTGGAATCACAAAAACCTAATGTAAGGAAAGTGTAGATTTTGCGTTGTCTCAAAACTACGTGTCCTGCACCAAAGTAAAAAAATTGCAGACCAATCTAACATGTTTGAGCAAACTTTTCTTGACTGATAAAGCTCTGTTCTGTGGATCAGTTTTTTCAAATGATCAACTTGACATTCTTATTGTTAAAAAGCCTTTTCAACCCATTGGAATTGTGGCATGCCATATTTAATAGATCTTAAAGACGACGGCAATCGTAGTTTTTCGTCCTTTTACTATTTCAAAATAAATTCTACCAACGAACTATGAATTCTATATACACTATGAAACAAACACGGCTTATTGTCTTGCGGATATGAATCGGAAAAAACTGTCGAGAGTTCGGACTTATCTCAACTGTTGGAGCTTTTGCCTGGAAAAACTCGAGAAGGGGGTGTCATTTTAAGAGCTTGGTGAGTAATGAATTAGTGTATTATGCTATATACATATATTAGTTAGTTTGTTAAAAAAATATGCCAAACGGACGGGGCCCCTTTGGTAAAATGCTGACCGGGCCCTTTTTCTTAAATCCGCTCCTGGCTGTAATGACAACTCATGACGCCGCTTCCCTCCCATGTAGTCATATTTGTTTATGTTATTGTGTTATAGCACGCAAGCGACTGATTTGCAGTTAGAAATTTCAAATTACATCAATCTAACATTACTGTTCTATATTACGGATCACTAGAAACATACTAAACAAGCAAACTTTCTTTGATAGTGTCAACATAGTAACGAGCTACATACATGCACATATCTTTACGAATCATTGTATCGAAGCCATTCACCAAAGTTAATGATCGGGACCTAAGGATGAAGATGAGGTTTGAGTAGTTTCGGGGTTTGATGGCTACACAAGTGCAAACGAAGTGGGGGGAATTTAATTGAAAGATGATGATGATATTTGGGGTTTAACTTCTCATATTTTTGCAACTATGCTAATCGAGACGATGTGTGGGTGATTATGATGATGAAAAAACGCCACATGACATCCGTGCCCGAGCCAGGATTCTAACCTGGAATGCAGAGACCGCGGTTTACTAAGACTACGCCTAATCGACCGCGGCCAATTGCGCTGACTTTAATTGAAATGAAGGAATATTTCAAAATGGGAAAAGGATTAAATAATGCATAATATTTATATAATAAATATGTATGGACATAGTATGAAGATAAACAAGGGTAATTCCCCTGCAGTTGAGCAATATAAGGAACATGACTTGACTGTATATAGATGCCCGTGTGTTTGAAGATCTTCTTGATTATAGATCCCTGCGCTTAATGGGATCGCCCAGTGAAGTCAAGACACAGTTTATTGAGCGAAGACAACAACTTCGTTCGCCTGTACTGCACTTTTGCACTGTTACTGCACGGTCAGCTCAGTTCAGTTCAGTTCAGTTCAGTTCAGTTCAGTTCAGTTCAGTTCAGTTCAGTTCAGTTCAGTTCAGTTCAGTTCAGTTCAGTTCAGTTCAGTTCAGTTCAGTTCAGTTCAGTTCAGTTCAGTTCAGTTCAGTTCATTTCAGTTCAGTTCAGTTCAGTTCAGTTCAGTACCGTGTATTGCAGAAAGACGCAATTTGTTTTTCTCCACGCCACGCCGTCACGAATCATTTATAGGTTATGGTAGGCCCTCTCGGCTAAAACTTAAGCAATATTTAGTTTTCCTCGAAACGTAAATCAATTGAACGTACTCTTATAAGCCACAATTCATTATTAGATTTACCTGCACAGTGGAATATATAATCATAAATCATCCACATCAAATAGTTTCTATATCAAATCTCAACCATTTCTGCCGCCAAACATTTCTGCACTACTACTATTTCACTGACTCCAGAGACGGTGCAGAAAAACATGAACTATCTGCACTAGTTCTGTTGCACTTTTGCAGGCGAACGACGTGCATGATACTGCACGACGAGAAACGATAGGTGAAAAAGTGCTAAAGTTCAGAATCGTACAGAAAGTACAGGACAGGCGAACGAAGCTAGTGTGTGTTAGAACAGTTGTGACCTGAGTGCAAGCGCTATGCAATCTATTATTCTAAACAATGCCGACGAACCTGCTTGAAAATGTGGTTTACATAACATGTTCGAAACCCGAACATGTATTTGATGTTTGATATATTGTTCTTCATCGACATTGGCCATTTTTTTTTTATTACAACGCTTATATTAGCTTGCTTTGTTTGTCTGTCTGTCTGGACGGAATCTTTGAATCGATATTTCACCTACTTCTAAATGTCCGATCAAGCTGAAATTTTTCGCACACACGTATTCTTAATGACAATACATGAATCAACTGTCATATTTACTAAATTATCAATTAATTCATCATAATTAATTAGTTAATGTTTTATATGTGAATCGATATTTCACCCACTTGCCAACGTCGAATCGAGCTGAAAACAATTAAATAAACAATTAAAAAATTAAACAATTAAAAACATGATAAAATCAAGGTTAGTGGATGATGATCTTGTGTGCATCAATGAACCTTGTTATAACATTTGAAAACTGATTTTTAATTGCAATTGAAGAGAATGTGTAGCCTAGGCCTAGTTACTTTGCCAAATTCTCCCATAGCCACATAATCCCACTTTCCGTAAGCATTGTTGGCCAACCGCTGGATCGTGCATGAACGGAACTGTCCGAAATTCAAGTTTGTAATGCGAGCACGCTAGTTTGCGAGTGAAGTTAACAAGTACAAGTACACAAGTATGCAGTCTTCTAAACTCGGACACGTCCAGTGAGCACATATTCGATTGCAAGATTCTCTAAGACTAAAGAGTATAAAATAATATTGCATGAAATAATATTTTTTTTAAAGCAACGCTTATATTTAAATGCACTTAAAAGTAAAAAATAAATTTTCGCCCAACAAATTTTTGCCTCACTCGGAAAATAATAAGCGTTGGGCGCTTTTCCTGCATAAACAGCAGAATACTGTAATCTATGTCAATACCGAAAGCGCCAAACGCTTTTATTTTCCGAGTGAGGCAAAATTTGTTGGGCGAAAATTTATTTTTTACTTTTTAGTGCATTTTAATATAAGCGTTGTTTTAAAAAAAATTATTTTTTCATGTAATATTTTCCAAATCAACCAGCTATAATATATTCCGTAAAATATAATTTGAAATCATTATCTAGCATATTTTGAATATAATTTTGTATCGAGCATAACTTGTGTTTATATGGTTATCCTTGTTATTAGCTAATGAATAATCTCCCGCCGTCGCCGTCTGACAATAGAAGTCAATTCGCTCTTTAAGAACTTATTTTTCACAAAGCATTGAATATTTTTGTACAATCTCTACAATTGTTCCGTCTTTTAGTTTAATATTACACTTTTCCTACATTTATGAATCTTTTGTAATCCATAATAATACTGCGTCGTCTTTTGTTATGTACATTTATGTAGTTCTTTGGCAAAAACACTAAGTAATTATTATTATTTGTTCAACAATTGGCAGGCAATATGTATTTGCAAACACTCATCTTCAATTAATTTAATTAAGTAAAACGAGCACTACTAAGATAAGTCGTATGTCTATGATAAAAGTGAACACTACTACGATATGTCTATGACATGATTGAGCAGTTTATTTTGACCATAACAGCTGTGGTTATTTAGGCCTACTGGATAATTGAATCGCCGGTGTCTGGATTCCAGTAGGGCTGCCTTTGCAGTATCGCACGACTCATAATAAATAATGCACACCTGGCGATTCAAGGGTCGGGAAACACTTCTTTGCCATAACAACTCTTCTGCTCGAAACATCTAACATTATGGGTCCCAATCCAATTTATAGATCAATATGCTAAATACGTATACGTGAGCAACAACAATCAGCTGCCGCATTGGGCATGTTTTAATGTCCCATTCTTGATTATCATGTCGACGGCTTGACTGTGCAGGGCTAAAAAAATTTACAAAATAGCACATGCCCATTTGGGCAAGTTATAGGTAATTTAACATGCCCAGATATAAAACTTACATGCCCTTTTTTAGTTCGACCCACTTAAAAAAAAAAGTAATTGAGGTGTGTCATAGTGTCATAAAATTGCTTGTTATATGTTTTAGTTACCCACTCTCATATAATATGATAAATTTACTAGTCTAGCGTAAGCGCAATGTAATTACATACACCAAACACATCGGAAAGCCACTGAGGAACAAAGGATAAGAGTTATAGGCGGCAAGGGCATGACAAAGTATATAAAAAGTGTAAATTGTCTGCAAGAAAATGAACTTGATGTAACTTAGTTTGGCAATTGGCTGACAACTATTTGTGACATGCTCCGGGCATCTCGAGCATATAATTTTTTTGTATCCTTGCTGTGTGGATTCGATTCTCATCAACGAAGGCAACTATAAGTGGTTCCTACATAAGAAACACCCTGCCAATCACTTGCCAATCAGTCAATCACTAACTTCAAAGGAGGCGATGTTATTGTGTAGATAATCGATGTCAATCATCCCCATTATTCAAGAAAGCACTCACCTTCTCGGCTGTTACCGACAGCTACAAACCCGACAGACAAATAACTTGACCACTACGGATACATCTAGCACTGTATAGGGGAAGGTCCCGGATTTTTGTAACGTGTCACCGAATTGACTGTCGCTGGGGATTTTAGACATGACTGACATGTACAACTTTCAACGAAGAAGGCGACGGCTAAGTAGCCCTTTCAGTTCAGTGCTTGGCAGGGTGTTAGTTAGGTTGGAACCAAGTATAGTAGTTCACTTGTTTGTGTGTTAGCTTCCTTCTCACCTGCGAAGTGTGGAGCCTGACACAAGGCTGGGAAGCAGATGAGCAACAGTCGTAGCTCAGTGGCAGCACGCTGACCTTTATCTCGGAGGTTGTGGGCTCGAATCTCACCATAACACTCATGACTGGGGGTTAAGTGGAAACACAACCGCCAAAATTAAAACCGCACGAAATTTGCGTTTTGGTCATATCACAAGAACACAACACGACAATGAAAAAGTGATAAATATGCGTAATTTGGATTTGAAAGATCTCAATACTGTACGAAAAAGAGTTGTTAGTAGTAGTAATTATAATTGTCATTGCTGACGCACTTTTGAATTTAATTAACTAATTAACTAATTAAATACAAGTAACACCATTAATTATTACTAAAAACTAAAACATCTTTTTCATACAGTATTGAGATCTTACGAATCCAAATGAAGGTGTGAGGCGTTCTTGAGATATGACCAAAAACCACTAATTAATTCGTACGGTGTATTATAGCGATAGCAAGTCACACGGTGAGTTCTCGGCGTGAGTTCATAGAACATATCTCATGGTCACTTGACATTTATATATAAGATATGCAGACTTGCTTCGAGCCTTCCAGCAATATGTTTATTGTCGTACGCCCTTATGTCAAATACTGTAATAGACGCTATCGCTCTATTACAGTATTTGCTTATATGGCTGACAATAGCTGAGCTAATCGCAATGATTCATTTCACTGATAATGTATTCGTTTTTTTATACTGTTTAAGGCACAAGCTCAGTAAAAATATGCAGCTCTCATATAAATAATAGTAAAGCTTTTTCTGTTTCACTTCACTTTGGTGTGTACTTATTCGCAATCGTTAAATACAATTTACAAACAAACATAACCATGAAGAATTTAATCATTATTAATAATTAAGATAGTAATTACCAGTGAAGTTTATTATTCGGTACACAGTCAGTACACACCTGCACATTCTTGGCATTACGGCATGTTAGCATCGATGTATCGTACATACAATGAAATAATAACAATAAAAACAAACCGTGTGTCTGCGTAGCGCGGTATGATCGTAATAGAAGTGAGTGTCTATGTGTGTAACGGTGTTTACTGGAAGGTTCGCTGCTCCTCGGCTGTGTACGTTGGAGGTCAAAGCTACGCCGCCAGTACGGGTGGCCCTGGTTCGACAGGAGTAGGCAACGTTCTCATGTCGTGTCGTGTCATTATTCATCCATTCATACACCTCCTAGTTCTATACATTCTGCTCTGGATTCGTTGAAAGAATAGATCGAGAGAAAAGTGATTCATCGCAAAGCAAATAACCTGATTTTCTCTTTCTACAGTCGTTAGTAATTAATTACATCTCCTCGCTTTGTCACTTTGTTCTGTTTAGATTATTGATGATGGCAAAGAAAAAAGTGAGAAATGGTTGTATTCGTCGGTGCAGACTCGTATAGCACTCGTAGTCGTCTCCTCGCACTCTATCGTCGTGACCCTCGGTATAGCGCGCGTATTTATAGCGCTCTATCTGGGCTAAAGGTTTGGCATCGTGAGTTAGCGGCGTCCGTAGTTAATAGAGCTCTGGCCGTCATCGTCCGCGGAGGGTAGTCTGGCCCTTCGAGTAACGCGGTGACGTGTCGTACATCGACTACTTCAAGGTCGTATCGGAGGGTAGTCTGGCCCTTCGAGTAACGCGTTGACGTGTCGTACATCGACTACTTCAAGGTCGTATCGGAGGGTAGTCTGGCCCTTCGAGTAACGCGGTGACGTGTCGTACATCGACTACTTCAAGGTCGTATCGGAGGGTAGTCTGGCCCTTCGAGTAACGCGGTGACGTGTCGTACATCGACTACTTCAAGGTCGTATCGGAGGGTAGTCTGGCCCTTCGAGTAACGCGGTGACGTGTCGTCCATCGACTACTTCAAGGTCGTAACGGAGGGTAGTCTGGCCCTTCGAGTAACGCGGTGACGTGTCGTTCATCGACTACTTCAAGGGCGTATCGGAGGGTAGTCTGGCCCTTCGAGTAACGCGGTGACGTGTCGTACATCGACTACTTCAAGGGCGTATCGGTGCGTGTGCGTGTGCGTGTACGTGTGTTCCTAGTCGCGGGGGTCGTTGGTTTAAACGACAACAACGACAACATCTTGTCTCCCCCGCCGTCGCACCGGATCACCGCCAGTGATAACACGATCCAAGGGCTCTAGTTGTGTCCTAGTGTGTGCCAAGTCTTTCACAAGCGAGTGTGTGTCAAAGTGTTATATAGTAAAAATAAACCTTGAGTCATTAGTTTGGTTCTGGTCCATTTGCAAAACGAGTGTTCAAAGTGACATTTCTCTGTGTGTATGATCAAGGTCATTTCAATACGCGTACGGTGTGGTGACTCGTCCAACATGGTGTTTAGTCTCGTAAACAAATGTCTCTCCCTGTGTTGAACGTAGACAGCAAGTTAGTTCCCCAAACAGCTGTTGACCCGAGCTGACAGGAGTGAAGATGGCGCACATGAGGCGACCAATCAACCGCGACCCCTACAAGGGATACGGCAGACGGAGGGTGAGTTGTGGTTTCCAGGGAATCTTATTACTTTACCTCACGGCTCTGCCAATCTTGCTTGCTATGGTTTATTAATGTCTTCGCAAACACCGGCCGACGGGCAACACGTGACTAATGCACACACGTGGCTCGTTCCATTCATAAGTAAGTGAGATCACGTGAGCGCAGTTGAATTAATGAACATTCCGACATTCCAGGATGGAACGCGTCATGATTGTGTGCCCCTTATAAGTTACAAACCAAGAACGATAAGCTCCGATTTAAAACCGCTCGCGAGGTAACCGTTTCTTAGATATATCTCAAGAACGCTACAAAAAAGCGAAAAAGTTAAGCAGTAGCGAGCTATGGTTTCGTAAACACTACATACTACGTGCGAAATATTTCTAGTATTATAATCAGAACGGTTGCTATTTTGGTTGAATTTGAATGGTTAGTTACGGCTTTAATAAAAAATAATAATAAAAACTAATAGATACATCTTACCATTCAGTCGGTTGACATTTACTTCTTTCACACTTCTATCTACGTGTATCATTCTTGAAGTGTGATTAAAGAACGGTAATTTTGCATGGTTTTAACATGGAGTATCCACGTATTAAAACAGTGTTGCTACGCTTCGTGTGTATATTATATTAAACTAGGATTGGCATGTGATTATAATATGTCCCGACTAGTTTTAAACTGACCAGCGCATACGAAATGTGATTTCACTCTCCAGTCACGTGTTATGTAACTAACTAACATGTATAGGCTGTGTCAGTGTTGCAAATGTCGAGATAAAAATGTCAAACTTTCGATTTTATACTAAACGTATGATAATAAGTTATTTGTGATAGTAATAATAAACGCAATAATTCATTTGTAATATTACATATTAAAAACTATATTGTTGACGAACAAAAGGTTTCTAATAAACGCAAGCATGAAACCATGCACAAGTTGCAAGTTCTACGTCATGTGGTAAACTGGTAACTAAATATGATTTCGTTTTCCAGTTACTTTTGATATTTTCAAATTAACCGCTTTAACATTGCCATTTTACTAGAGCTTCCAAAATCTAACACACACAACGCAATCAGATTCAAAGTAAGTGATGAGTCAACGCAAATGTAAATGTTTGTTGACCTTCAAAAACCACCATTCAGATCTGGAACAAATCCGTTGACTGATCACTTATTGGAGTCTCACTACAACTGCGCGTTGAGTTTATATTGAATTCTATTTTTGCTTTGTCAAACCCATTCTTCTATTTCTAAAACCTTTACATTGTCTGTTAACAATAATGTTACCAACAATAAATGCACTTACGAGCAGTGGTGTATTGTATTCCTAAAATATAAAGTGCCTAGGCGGTAGAATTTACGTGTGCACGGAGTGTGGGTGGAGGGGGGGGGGGGGGGGGGGGGGCGATGGCGATTGTTTTAAGTGGCCGGAAAATGTTTGTCCAGAAATTAAACCTAAATACATGAAGATATTGAGGTAACATATTTTTTCTCAATTTTAGATATTGTGGATACCTCATGGGATCTTGAAATTTAAACATACTGTGAAAAAGCGTCTAGGCTAGCCTAGCCTCCAAATAAAAGTGCCTAGGCGGCGCCTAAGCCCGTTAAGGCTCGAATACACCACTGCTTACGAGTCGAATCATACACTAGTTTGGCATCGATGCTGACAATACATGCGAGAAAGCGCTGCCTCCCGTCAGCACTACAATCTTACCTGGCACACCTTATAGCTCGAATCACTTAGTGCTGTGCTACTGGGTGGTCTGTGAAACAGATAATGTAGATTCAAAGATGTTTCTAACATACGCTTTTCGTATTTGACATTATAAATTGTATTGACAGTGAAAGTAAGTCAAACGTTTTCAACGTCTATATAAGTTGTATTATATTTGCTTGAAAGAAATACCCAAGTTAAAATATGCCACCGTTATCGAAAATAACAATTTTGTTAGGTTAATATACAGATAAAATTCAAATATACTCTTCATACAAACAAAAACAATCGCTACCAGATGTCCGCAAGTGGTGTTGCCTCAATGTACTGCAGCAGAACGATAGTGCAGTGAGTATATGGTCTGCGTGATACAGGCTGTATGCAAAGCCCAATGCGGTAACTAAACGGCGGCCACAAAGTTTAGCTAAATGCACGGTGTGCCGTGGCACGAACCAACCAACCAACACGAAGCAAATTATGAAACTTATGCAGATTTCTGTCAACTTGGATAATGTGGAAGTTACGAATGAGTTGTATATTTTTCCATCTATTTAGAATAAACTTTCTAGAGGAGTAATTTGTTTTTGAATAACAAACATTTTACAGGGCTCAACAAAGACAGCAGTGTTTGTTGGCTGATATGGTTGGGGTGCGGGTTAAGGTGCGTAGAATTTGCGTGACTGAATTTCGTAAAACTAAATGCTGAGATGTTTCACTGATCCCACTGATTTATCGTGAATAAATGGTTTCTGTAATTGTATTGAATAGCACAACGCACTTAAAATAATTTTATACTTTTTCTAGGAAACCTGACCACGGACATCATGCTATAGGTATACTGTGGTACTTGGAATAAATAGTTGGGAAGGATTGTTCAAGGGCCGTTTGAATGACTCAATCACAGCATTCACCGTGTGACTGAGTGTGATACAGCAAATGGGTAGTTTCAAAACTATTAATTTCCACGTTTTCCTTGTCTGTGGACTGTGGCATAGGAGGAAAACAAAGCGTAAACAATATAATATGTATTCTATATCTACAACAGGAACGAGGTCCTACTTGTGCAAATAAACATATATGATGATTGATGAATGATGATGAGCAAGGGAGGAGAGGAAGCCTAGTACATGCACGTAGCCTACTCCTGTCGAAAAGTACTAAGGGGACCATCGGCTTTACGTCTCATCTGAAAGAACGGTGTAACTTTGACCAGTCATATAGTTTCCTCCACTAACCTGGACTGCCGAGCAGTTGACAAGAAAAAAGAAGCTGTTATACACAAGTTTTCGAACCCTACAAAGTTTGTAGTACAAACTACTCTATCCAACGGTAACTAGTATTTCGGTGAAAAGCGGTCACCCACCCTCCTCCTGACCTATCCCGAGGTTGCTTAACCTCGGTGTTCGTATTGGAACTGGTTAAGCAACCGCGGCTAAACCGATGATAAATTTGAGGACCGTTGCAGAACGAAGAAATGTCGGACAACTGATAATTTCTATTGAATTAATTCATCGATGAACGAACAAAGTAACACTTTTTGGGAGGATAATGGGGGGAGGGGTGAACTGTCTGGGGGAGATGAACTCGTCTCCCCATAAATGGTGACGCTGATGAGGTGTGGAAACAGCATCCGAACCACTAACCCGATCAATAATCCTAAAAGAAAGGGGGCAATTTCATAAAGTGAGTTTACGTGTTTCATGTCTCTCGCATTTGTCACGTAATTGGACAGTAATGGCTTTATGATTATGATAGGGATATTTTATGATGCATTAACATGATTTACAAACGCACCGCGCCGACTGAATCGTTTCATTTCACAGAGAATATATATGTATATATTTTATGTATAAACAGGTACATTTCCTGTGTTAAACAACTAAAACCGGAAAATTCATATCTAAACTTAGAAATACTGTGACCTGATATGACTGCATTTATTCGTGGGGCTACTATTGTTATTGTTTGTCAACGCCTCATGTCAATGGTCATAATAGATTTATATTATTATAATTAACTTAATGCAATTACATGGAAGTGACCATGTAGTATTGAACGAGATAAGCTATTTTCAAGCGTATATTCACTGGTTGATTGATTATGATCGTTGCTTCAATTCACCTTAAAACAAGAAGAAAGTATAGGAAACACATTTTCGATATTTCGCCATAATACCGCTAGCCGCTCAGTATTCACATGTCACTTCCAGTCCTAGACATACTGCTACAGTTGCCAGTAGGACTAGAGAAGGTCACAGCCAAAAGATGTGAAACTCAGAACAAGGACTAGTAATTAAAATAAAAGAGTAAAAAATAATAAAATGCCTAGACAAAAAAGCAGTTATCAGGGTATTAGGATGGCTAGGATGTTCGATGTCAAGCATGTTCGACTTAATAGGAGAGTAGAAGTTGATCCTAGCATTCCCGATAGGACCGATAAGAAAGAACTTGTTCGAAATCACATTAGTAGGTACAGAACCCATGACCCCCCCCCCCCCCCCCAAGCTAGGTCCTTCAGTCCTCTTCAAATGGGTGCCTTGGTGGAGGTGCCGGGTAGTGGTGTGGCGCGTCTTGTCGCTAGGCTGTGGTGTAAACTACCTTTGTGGAGGTGCCGGGTAGTTGTGTGGCGTGTCTTGTCGCTAGGCTGTGGTGTAAACTACCTTGGTGGAGGTGCCGGGTAGTGGTGTGGCGCGTCTTGTCGCTAGGCTGTGGTGTAAACTACCTTGGTGGAGGTGCCGGGAAGTGGTGTGGCGCGTCTTGTCGCTAGGCTGTGGTGTAAACTACCTTGGTGGAGGTGCCGGGTAGTGGTGTGGCGCGTCTTGTCACTAGGCTGTGGTGTAAACTACCCTAGTGGAGGTGCCGGGAAGTGGTGTGGCGCGTCTTGTCGCTAGGCTGTGGTGTAAACTACCTTGGTGGAGGTGTCGGGTAGTGGTGTGGCGCGTCTTGTCGCTAGGCTGTGGTGTAAACTACCCTAGGGGAGGTGCCGGGTAGTGGTGTGGCGCGTCTTGTCGCTAGGCTGTGGTGTAAACTACCTTGGTGGAGGTGCCGGGTAGTACTGTGGCGCGTCTTGTCGCTAGGCTGTGGTGTAAATTCTTACCTATTCGTGGTATCAATGCACACTTTTAGAGTTTTAAATGTTCAGTTTTTAACTTTTTCCTACCAAAGTAGGTTTATGTCCGTTAATAGTTAGCCTAACATTATGAGTAGAAAATAGTTCTTTATGTTACAAAATAAATATTTTAACTGGGTAAAACCCTATCCCCAATATACCAGCATAGTTTGATCATTATATTTGAAAAATTAATAGTTTTAACGAAGTCATTGTTGTCGTGTTTAATTGAATGCGTTATTTCATGTTTTATTTTTACAATTCAAAGAGTAAAAGAAACTAAGAAACCAGTAATATCAATCACATAATATAAAACTGGCAACGGAGTCCGTTTGTCTCTAGCATTAAGTTGATAAAACCAATTTTCTCTACAAAATAATACGGTTTATTCTTTAATTGCATTTGCGAAACTTGATTACTCAATTGCTTCACCGCATACGAATGAGGAATTATCGGAATGTATTGCATGTACGCGAAGCGCTTAGTTAGCGCCTGGAACGAAACAATATCAACATAGGTAGGGAAAACAAGCCCACATCTAACTTCGAATATGCATATAGCGTCCATTATTGTACTAATAACAATGATTTAACTATTGGCACGTACAGGGCTTTCAAAGTATTATTTACTCTTGGAGAGCAAGTCGCATTCTGTATTTTCGAGCACGACAACTTGTGTTACATATTAGCAACGTAAGCCTACATACATGTACGTATGTACCGGCGATAACCACAGGGTAGGGATTAATTGTAACACCTACATTCGTCCTATTTACCGACGTCTCGTGTTGTTCGGTCACGCACGGTTTTCACGGTCAATGGAAGCGAAGGAAACACAACACTAGTGTTTTGTCATTTGTTTGATTACACAAATGGACTGTTTCCACTTCTTCATTTAGTTCCGAATTCACCAAACTTTTTAAATCGACCGATTTACTAATCTCGGATTGGTTACCAGGGTTTCCACAAACATAACATAAAAAACACATGGTGGCTTTTACCGGGCGCCATTTTTGATCTCCGATTAACAGAAAATTGCCGGATTAACATTTGGTGAAACTGGCCCCAAGGTCAGAATTCACCAAACTTTTAAATCAGTTGATTTGCTAATCTCGGATTGGTTACCATGGTTTCAACAATCATAACATAAAAAACGCATGGTGCTTCTACCGGGCGCCATTTTTGATCTCCGATAAACAGAAAATCGCCGGATTAAAATTTGGTGAAACTGACCCTAAGTGTTCAAAGAAACTATAGTAATCAAAAACTTTTAATCTAAAATTCCAGACACAACGTCATCGCTGTAACCTTAATTTTGGCATGATAAAGGTACAAGATATGGTTTACGGGTATAGAAATCTAGCGCGAGAAATTATCTATAGGGTAAACATGAGGTACTGTAGAATTCTCGTACAGCCTCTTGATGTATTTACGTAGGTGTAAATTGTAAATTGTTGGGTAAACCCTATACAACCGTATCTATGTCGGTAATAGTAGCTATGCACACCATTAGCCGAGCCGACACTACACGCGCGATGTACTGGTGTGCGGGGGGGGGGGGGGGGAGGTGGGGGGCGGCAACGCACACAACCTAATATAGTTTGCAATCAACAGCGTCATCGCATTATATTTCGGACTGAAGTACATAACTCACAGCCATGCAGCGCATTAAAAATATACGAGCCGTCAGCCGGCAATTCCTCATGCGCCGCATTACAAACGCCTCTAAAGCGGTTAGACGTCCATGCACGTATCATGCAGCACGGACAACAATGACGTCATTGCTGTGCTATATAGAACACACGACAGAATCATGCTAAAACATGTGCAGTGCATGATAACTGTCATGTAGTCAACGCTTGAACTAGGATGATGACCTGAATTGTTAATGATAATACTTTCATTTTATAATACTATGCCGTAGAAGTAGAGGGATTGTAAAGTACTATTTATAATTCCAGTAAATGATGCCATATCAATATCATATATGTATATCAACATTTGTGTTTACGAACTAAACTAGTGGATCAAAAGAAAATTGTACCTACAAACAAACCGTGTCCTGTTTAGTTATAGGAACTAGAATGAACGAACGGGCACGGGATATTGCACCATTGCACAATATAATAGTGGTATAGCATGTGCGGTAAAAGCCACTATAGCTACATTGCAGTTTTGCGTCTAGATTGGTGGAGTGGACTGGCTTTCTTGTTCTCAACAGAACGATTGGTGGATTGACACCTTTGATGCAAAATTACAAATTCCTTTAATTTTGCTGGATTCGAACTCACTACCAATCGTTTAGACCTGCACCCCAAACGTGGCTATGGCAAACTGTTCTAAGTAATTTGTTTACTTGCAACTCATGATGTTGTTTTGAATACCTTTAAGGTAACTTTACTCAGTGCTGTTGTCAGAAAGTCGCAATTGATGATTGAAAGCGCCAATTTTTTGTTGATGTCATTGTAATATATTTTGATGGAAACATGTATGTTTTAAAGCAACACGTTAAAGACAGGTAGTTATTGTTTAACTTAAGTGTATGTAGAGTGAGTCTATATAATTATCAACTATTTTAATCAAAAGAATGAACACATAACGGTGTAAAACAAATCAATAAATTACATGGATGTCATTGGAGAGTTTTTGGGGGGATTTCCAAAATCTCTATGTGTTGTTATAATCCTGTGTAGTGGGTGGTCTATAATATATTGAGCGGTGTACATGTTAAAACTACATTTCTGTGATGAAAATCTTTTTGCAAGGGGGAGGGGGGGGGGGGGTGATAAGGTTCTGCCAGCTCATCCCTCGCCTCCTTCTCCGGAACAGTTTGTACTTAAACCTCGACCTGGTATTATGCCACTGCTTTTCATCTACTCCATAGATTTATATGCAAATTAATGTATAACATTTTCGTATATCTAAAACTGACATCCAATCTACAGGCTATGATGAGACGTGTCAAGCACCATCTTTGTTACGTTGCGCATTATTAGTTTTAGTTTTGATGATGATGTAATGACGTATACGTGGGACTCCCTGTCTCGTTGTCTTGCAACCCTATGTTGCTCATCAGGCGCGTTAATTGGGTGTCTGTCGCGAGGTGGTGGATCGTCCCTCGAGACAGACATGCTTGATGAGCGTAGGCTACACACACAGCACTCATCTTATTCATGTGACGTCACATCAGCCATATTGGAGGACACCTATAGGGCACTAGCAACACCGAAAGACAACAATGGAACAAATGAATTGAACTGATGGACAAACCATCAGCTGTCAAAATAATAAAATTGCAACCATAGAAATAAAAACAAGTGTAGCAATAGTAACTGCTCGCCATTTAAAACTTTTAATGATGGACAACGACTAAGTGAAAGTTGTGTATGTGTATTTGTTTGTTTTTTGTTTTGTTTTCCAAAATCCGACGAAATTATTTTTTGACAGCTTGTTGTTTGTCCATCGATTCAATTCATCTGTTTCATTGTTGTCTTTTGGTGTTGCTAGTGCCCTATAGTACTATTTAAAGTTTCATTTACCTGTCAATGGGGCTTTGCACGCAAAGCTTGACGTAGAATGCGCCACTACCGTCCAAGCCCAAATCCATGACCTGCTGGATGGGTAAATCAGCGCGGACAAGGTCTACTTGACCCATCCAGCAGGCTGTGATGGCAGCATTTTGCCAAAGACATTGGAGTAGAAGTAGCGCCACCATAGTTCGAGCTCAAGTCCAGAGCCTCCTGGATGGGTAAATCAGCCCCAAGGTCTACTGGATTGCCGCTAGGCTTCGCTACTAGCGGCACAGGCCGATGGCCAAGCCCTGCGCTTCGCAATTACTCCGCTAGGAGGAAATCCAGTAGACCTTGAATCAGCCCTTTTTTCATGGCTAAGTTATGCGGAGATCAAGTAGACCTTGTCTGAGGGCTGGCACTACGCTGGCGCTGCGAGTGGGAGAATGTGGCAGTGCAAAGCCCCTCGGGGAAATATGAGAGTTTGAACACGTATATCCCCCGATAAAGTTTACGGAAATGATTGTGTGTGCCATTGTAAACATAAAAAAGAGTGGCCAAAATAAGAGGGTTAATTGATGTTGTTTTGCAGTAATAATAGCAAACCAAAGTTGGAGAACATTTTGGACCTCAATCAGCTGAAACGTAGTAACAATGAACTACCAATCGCATGCCATTGTGGCCTCCAATGTGGCCACCATGCGCAATATGTGAATACACCCTATATAGCCCCGTGTAGGGTGCATTAATTCAACGACATGCGCGTGGCAAACCTGATGCTCTCAAAGCAATAACAAGGCAACGCTGTGCGGTGTTGCATGTGCTCAAGCTCGCAAGGTTGCCATATATAGAGGCTGGCTCAGCAAGGCCTCTCAGGCCTGGTATTACGATCTCGGGATAACTATTATCCTTGTGATAACTTGCTTTCACCATGGGAACCACCGATCTCAAGCTTTGAAATCTCGCTTATCCCGAGGATTATCTAAAACTTTATCCCGAGATCGTAATACCGGGCCTTAATCGGTGGGGAGGGCCCTCCTTCAAAAATCCATAACTGGGCCTAAAATATGTATTACAAATGTGAAATTTAATATACATTTTATTACTATAATATATTATACTTTTCCCGATAAAACCTTACCGATGTGTTCTTCATAGGCGAGTGGTTCGTGGCTAATTAGTAATCACTAATCAGTAATCGGTATGTGAAATTGGGATTCGCTGGTTGGGCACGAATCCCAATCCCTCATATATTATGACGAAACCCTTGGCAAGGTTGTTTGCGAGGCACAAAATAAGCCTCCTCAAGTGTTTTCAATAGCTTGTCTGCATTCGTCTCCTTACAGTTACACACAACGTCTTCCCAGTGCACTTATTGTACATTTTCTCGAATACGATGTTTATAATCAGCCTGTTGAAACGTGTTCAGTACTATGTACGATTACTAGGCTGAAATCTTATTTACAATCTAAGAACTTTTAATACATTCTCAATCCAAATATAAATAAGCAATTAAAGCATGACATAAGATTGTAGAAGTTAATCTAATATTAAAACGGTATACAGACTTAAAAAGTTGTAAGCATACAAAATGCCGAAAGCATGTATATTTGACAGAAGTGATTGAAGTCAACAGTGTCCAAAACAATTAAATTTATAAAATATTTTACAAATAAAAAATAAAATTAGCATAGCCCTTGTTTTTAAATAATCCAATGACTTATTGTAGCTAAAATGAATTAACTTTAGGCACCGAGATTGGCCACTGATGGCGCTAGTGAAAACGAATGAAGCGCTCCAAGTGGCAAAGTCGCGCAACAACCTGCTGAAGCAGCGTCGTTCTTCCTACGTCAATAAAGGGAAATTGTGAAAATTGTTTAATTAAATATGGGTTTTAAAATTTTCGCGCAGATTATGAATCCCATCAGTAAATCTTAAAAAGGCAAGCCACCATTTTAATCAGGACACGTTTTAGACGTAAAAACAACAAATAACACACAACAAACATAAACAAAACAAGACAATAAAAGCCAAAACAAAAACACAAAACAAAACAACAATACAAAATAAATACACATCAACAATAAAAACGAAACAAACGCCAAACAAAAAACAAGATATATCACAATAATATCCAGCACTATTTTCAACCGCGGAATGAAATCTTCAGCAGTTTGTTGCTAAATTTGGCCACATACAGCGCTGTATGTACTAACACACGGTGCCTAAAAAGAAGAGCCTGTTAATGTATGATTAATTGATCCTAGGTTTTAGCAGCTCATTTGTCATTTGGTTAATCTTAATCTCTCTCACTAATGTAAAGAGTTCCGGTTTGCTACCGCAGTTGCCACGGCTGCGAGACACCAGTGCCACCCTGAGTTATTATCATGCGTTTTATAAGTATTTTTGTCTCATCTGGTCACGTGGTCACAATTTGGCAACGTCGCACCTGTGATGTTGACCAAACTCCCACCGGAGGTTAATGAACCACAGGTTGAGACGTTTCAACGTTGGATGTTGAGTTTCAGCGAGATGGCAATGGGTAAAATTTGATTATATTATTTCTAAGGTATACCACAAGTACAATATACCTCCAGTGCTTTGTTGTTTACGTAGGTAATAGATCTTGCGTTATTCAAGCAGGAATTCCTTCATGAGAATGCTGATATTTATTACATTTATTATCTATGCACGTCAGGAATTGGAAATTAATTTTCAAGCCCTACGTTCCCGCTCGGGTATCTATGTCTATACACCGTTACTCCACAACAAATCGGTTTAGATAACAATAACTTTGCGTATAATTTGATCCTGCTTAATTTATGATGTAACGAGAGACGGCAATGTTTGAATGTTGTGTTCGATACCGGAATACAGTTAGAAACCACACGACGGATGCGCAAAACTTCCTCGTCCCACGAAGCCCCAAATGGTACATCAGGTAATTGTAAACTCAATATATCGCAATAACAACTAAGTGAAGTCTTTGACGTGTCCGCTGTCAGATGATCATCTTGGTACACATGATGCTGTTCTTCTCAAGACAGTCCCGTGCGAACATTGCCCATTAGTTGTTGGAAGTGCCGGGTTACCGAGGTTTGAACAAATACTGTAATAGACGCTTCTATTACAGCATTTGGTTTGAACGTGCTTTCACTGTGGTAGTGCCATGTTACCGAGGTATCAACGTGTTTTGACTGTGGTAGTGTCGGGTTACCGAGGTATCAACGTGTTTTGTCTGTGGTAGTGTCGGGTTACCGAGGTATCAACGTGTTTTGTCTGTGGTAGTGTCGGGTTACCGAGGTTTCAACGTGTTTTGACTGTGGTAGTGCAACGTTACCGAGGCTTTAACGTGTTTTGACTGTGGTAGTGCCAGGTTACCAAGGTTTTTAACGTGTTTTGACTGTGGTAGAACCGGGCTGCCATGGTTTCAACGTGTTTTGACTGTGGTAGTGTCAAGTTACCGAGGTTTCAACGTGTTTCCACTGTGTTAGTGCCGGGTTACCGTGATTTTAACGTATTTCTACGGTGGTAGTACCGCGTTACCGTGGTTGTAACGTATTTACACTGTGGTAGTGCCGTGCTTCCGCGGTTTTTACGTATTTCCACTGTGGTAGTGCCGGGTTACCGTGGTTTTAACGTATTTCCACTGTGTAAGTGCCACGTTACCGTGGTTTTAACGTATTTCTACTGTAATAGTGCCGCGTTACCGTGGTTTTAACGTATCTCCACTGTGGTAGGGCCGGACTTACGTGGTTTTAACGTATTTCCACTGTGGAAGTGCCGTGCTACCGCGGTTTTAACGTATTTCCACTGTGGAAGTGCCACGTTACCGTGGTTTTAACGTATTTCTACTGTAATAGTGCCGCATTACTGAGGTTTCAACGTGTTTTCACTGCGGTAATGCCAGGTTACCGAGGTTTGAACGTGTTTTCACTGCGGTAATGCCAGGTTACCGAGGTTTCAACGTGTTTTCACTGCGGTAGTGCCAGGTTACCGAGGTTTCATCGTGTTTCCACTGTGATAGTGCCGGGTTACCGTGCTTTTAAAGTTCTCTCTCTAGTTCTCTGTATAAACGGCCATCTCACAGGCTGTCACTGTACATTGCATGGACACATGTCCATTATGGTTCTATAACCGAATTAAAAACTTAAAAGCAATTAGGGCTGTGATGTTGTGTCTAGTGAAATGTTGCTAAGTGCTCTCACGAGTTTCCTAAAACCACATGAAGCACTTTGGGTGACCTTTACGAACTTCAGCGGCTGAACAGAGTCCATTTATTACGGTTGTGTTCGTTTTGAATCATTATCTATTCTAATGTACGAGACAAAGATACAATAAACTGGTATGGTGATTATGTTTAAAGAAGTTAATCTTATTTGATTATGTTTTAACATCTGGTTATGTTTTGATGGTTGGGTCTGGTCTGGAGGAGTTTGGAATTCTAAGGCCTGGGTGCAAGTATGCCCAGTAGACCCTTTCCATTCCTCATATTTCTCAATTTCCTAAGTTTTGTAACGATGCATCTAATATAATAATTTGTAGTGTATTAAATATGTTTTTTCTGTATTACGTATATTACCTTTGGTCACTAATGAACTCTACGTTTTACTCTTAGTTTATTTAAAATTCAAAGCCGTCTTTAATTATTGCTCGGCATTTGACTTATCTTAACGCGTCACATTTTGATTCGAATGTATTTTTCAGAACTTTATATACATTTTCCAGCAACAGCAAAACTTTGCTAATTATTGGTTTTTAAATTGTAAAACTTTAGATAGCCAATTAAAGTTGGAAGCAATTTAGTTTCTAGAACTAACACAGCTATATTAAACGTGTCTGCATTCATTATAATTGAAGATATTGCTCCTCTTTCTTGGTTCTTCTCGCTAACTAGATTGATAGCTAAGAGAGATCTCGACACCACAGAGCAGCGACTCAACGATTTAACCCGTATGAAGTGATACTTAGCAACATGGTTTATTCTAAGCAAATCAATGTCACAAAATGGTTTATTCCGCAAACATTTTAAATGTGTTAAATATTTAAAGAGTGTTTTGGTTTTGATTGTTGTTATGTTTAATAATTTTTAGATTGAGGGATCTCAGGGTTCAGGCGCAACTGCACACTATTCCCATGCCCCGGAGTCAATTTAGTTTTGTAACTAACTCACAGTGAAGGTGTATTCGTTGCTTGATCAATACTAGTGGCAAATGTTTTTATGATTAATTTTTAGAACCAAATCTGATGATTACAAAGAACGGAGATTCACACAATTGTACTAAGTAGATTTGTAAATAATTCTATGTAAAATAGTTATTTTACAAACAAAGATATTATAGAAAGATTTGTTTTACATAATGTATGATTCTTAGGATAGGCAGTAACATATTTTAAAGGAACTTGAAACATGAAAGTTGTCTGTAAAAGTACCCATCTAAAGTTAACAGTATTTTGATTGTTTAAAAAAAACATTGAAGCAAAAAAAAAAAGAATAACGGTAACGCGTAGTATATTATGGTCCAAAACTACATTTCATATTGAGTACATCCGAATAATATTCGATAATATTGTGGTTGTTGATATAACTAACTTGTTAAAGTCGTTCTTTTGAACTCTGGATTTTATATAAAATTTAGGTAAACTAACATCTTCAAATTTTCACTTTCCTTGGTTTCACTATCCAGTCGTGTAATCAGTTCTTATGGTTGCAACACGATAAATATATTGTTATCGATATTTCACTGCAGTAAGAGCGATGAAAACTACAAACAACTGTGACGAATAGCGTTATCAATAGTGCACCTTGCGCTTATACTGGTCGAATCATGCAGAGGGGATAAGTCATCAAATAAATCGACAAATATACTGTAGTCCTACAATAAATCACTAGTATGCTCCTCGTTCGATTAAACGCATTACAACCAATAATTTAACTAAGTAATTAGCTCATAAAATCTCACATTTGGACAAACATACATATGGACATACATATTTGAACATATTTATTATATAGGAAACAGATTGGATAATGCACTTAGAATGTAAGTAAATGGAACAAGGCATATAGTCTATTTAAGACCAGAATAAAGCAGTTCTTCCTATAGAACCCTTTCTACAATTTAAGTGAGTTCTTGGTGTAGATACTACTTATTTATTTCTTACTTTTATTAATACTTATTATTTATTTATTTATTACTTCTGTATGCCTATTGCATATATATTGTATTGGTTAGGTGGAAGAATGATTTGTAATTGAACCTCACCATTTTTGTTTTACAAAACAAAATAAAGATATATTTTATTGTATTGTATTAAAAACTTAGATTTAGTACGGTTTTTCTGAATCTATTTTAATGAATTAACATTAGCTAGTTTTACCAACCTTACTCCAATTAGCCAGTAATCAGAGAGTCGCTGCAAACAAACATGGCAACTACCATGCATTATGAATGTAGTTTGTTGAAACCATGGTTACCAAACCGAGCTTACTAAATCGGAGCTTATCAAAGTTCGTGAATTGGGACCAAACATCAAGAACCCGGTAGTGTCATGATTCTCAGGCATAAGTGATCTCAAAGTTAGCTTGGTTCAATTCCAGCCAACTCACGTTGCTCAAACAAGTCGTTTCGTAAATACTGTGTATTGTCAGCCATCACGTATTGTGTCACGTGGCATCGTGATGTTTGAGCAATAACTCTTCGCCAGTAATATCACGTGATAGGCGAGGCTTGTGTCGTTAACTTGTTGCCGTAGGAACTAATTAGTGGAATTGCTGAGCAACTATCTTGAAGACGATGATCTGTTATGTTATTGTCGAATTAACTAGCACTTAACTGCACAGCCACAATGTATTATTGAGTGCTGAACACTAAAGTCGCGTCGAATTAACTAGCACTAAACTGCACAGCCACAATGGATTATTGAGTGCTGAACACTAAAGTCTCGTCGAATTAACTAGCACTAAACTGCACAGCCACAATGTATTATTGAGTGCTGAACACTACAGTCTCGTCGAATTAACTAGCACTAAACTGCACAGCCACAATGGATTATTGAGTGCTGAACACTAAAGTCTCGTCGAATTAACTAGCACTAAACTGCACAGCCACAATGGATTATTGAGTGCTGAACACTAAAGTCTCGTCGAATTAACTAGCACTAAACTGCACAGCCACAATGGATTATTGAGTGCTGAACACTAAAGTCTCGTGGAATTAACTTACAAAGTGGTGTAGTCACGGATTAGCCTATCTAATAGTGAAGTGACGCTTGTGACAACTACCAACCTAAATCTAAAATGTTTTTCTTGCAACTACAATTTTTTGTAGTTGCATCTCATTCTTATGCCTCCGGTTGTGGTCATAATGATCATAATATCGCGCGTCTGTTGTCAGACGTGGCGAGGGCACATTCCATCCACGGTTGGTGCAGTCAATGTTGTGGACAAAACAATACAGGTGTCGGGAAATCCCGCGGCGAGTACCATTGAAATAGACCGCTTGGAGTGACCGTCACTTCTAAGAATTTGAAGGCTAAGTTCTTTCTTCTTATGACGTGGCCATGTGTAACAATACATATATGTCATTGTTACTATTTCAATGAACACTAGGAAAACGCTCACTAACCATTCGCCTGCGGACACTGATGACGTCGCTTCTTTACATTTACGCCATTATATATACGCACGCTTCTGTTCACTTCACTCCCCTCGTGGGTAGAAGTGATAACCTTTTAGTCACGTCGACGTTCATCAGGAGTTCAGCTTCTCGGAGAAAATTAATTTTCTGGAATATTCATAAAAATAAACCAATATAGAGTGGAACAGCTGATACAAATCTTTTATCAAATAAAGAAAATATTTTTTTAATCGCGGCGTATAACGATATTACTCTCTATATTGCTTTGTCAAAACAAAATGGTGTCCAAACTACTTCTGGGACAAAATAAACTGTTGAGGTTGAATGTTTTTGTGAGGTTGAAATTGGTACAACGTGCACATAATATACATAGACAGACAGAGCACAGAGAGTCTAACACAAATTTAACTGAAAAAGCTGTTCAGTTACTTTTTGCAAAATAAATCGTCTACAATCGTTATTTTATGTCCACCATCTAATTACCAAAATGTATTTACCAAAATGTTTAACATTAAAACAATGTTACTTGGCGAGAACCTAGTAATACTATGAATGGGCCGTCATACATGAGATATTTTATTCGTTAACCAGTGTTTTTATCACGAACAAAATACAATTTCATAGATTTTTTTGTGCAGTCTGCATGAAAAAGCATAAACCACCAACGCTTAAAAAGTTAACTTGTTAGACTATTGAGGACTATTGCGGAATTCCAACCCTATGCTAGCTGGGATACATAGAACACTCACAGTTCTATCACGCACAAAGTGTACACCCTTGTTTTACAATCGAACATCGCCGGTGTACTCCATGCACGAACAGTAGTGTGAATTTTGCTGCGGTTATTCGATTGTTTTTTTTGTGGTCGTTAGTGTAACGCTCGTTAAGAAAAAAATACCATTAGTAATCATGGTTAAAAGGAATTAGAGAAATTGTTTGATTTTGGCAGTCGGGTGGAAAGTAACGTAGGCTAGACGAGACAAGACGGTGGTTGAGGTTAGGATTCCAAGCATCCCAGGCTAGCCACGCAGTAAGGCGTTTTATCGATACGGCTGCCTGCCTGCCTGGCACAGTGCCACAGAACAAAAACTTAGTCTTTCTTTTCTAGAGCCAAGCACAAGGGAAAAAATCGCAAACCAGGAAAGTTCACGCAACGAACTAGGCCTCCATGGGTGATTTGCCAAAAAACGATTGGTGGTCTCGCCCCCCCCCCATCCTCCCCCTCCCTTGCGTCTTATTCAATCGCTGATTCCAACGCGCCAAAAGGGTTTATCCGGCGCAACATTTAGAATGACTTACAACAGGCAGACGTACTAAGCAGTGTTGAATTCGGAGTTTTGTCCCCGGGGGTGTTATTTCAAAATCTCGGGGGTGCAGTCATCGAATAAAGGAGGGGGGGGGGGGATTCAAATTTTCAAAAACTCCACTACTTTCACATTACTTTTACTAATAAACTGTCAAGTGTTCTCATACAAAAATACTATTTAAATACTATTTAGAAAAAAATATAGATTCAAGAAATGTGAAAGTGTATTCCATGTTGACATGTTTACTCACAGCTGGCTTTGAGAAGTGGCGGAGTTTAGATAAGTCTGGCCCTTCTCTGCTTGTTTCATCTCTCTTTTTACGTACTTTTGTGACACAGAAAGCTTTATTTAGATACTTTTAATTAAACCTTCAGAGCATTGTTTCCGTGCTATTTCAAAATTAAGTTGGTAGCAAAATTTATTCCTGGGGTGGCGAATGACAGCCCAATGGGGCATCGTCCCCCGGAATCATAGCTGAATTCAACACTAGTGCTAAGGGATGGGTTGGTCTGGTATTCGAGCACCTTCTTGCGGTCCACGTGCTAATGCTGGAACATGGAGACGTTATTGAAACAAATGCAGATTATTCGATTTTTCTTTCTTCGAGTCCTCGTCGCCAAAAGATATTGAACCAAATTTACATGTAGCCATTTTTTTTAGTAGTTTTGTAATATTCACAAACAAACGATTCAACAACATTTGTGTTTAGATTAAGGTTGGGCTAATTTATTCATGAATCATAAGTAATAATTAATTGGTAAACGTTATTATATTGGCTCATTGATGTTAACCAAATTATAATATATTCATTATTATGTTATAAAATAATCAAGTACTACAATACCGCTGACGTGGGTACCCGCCATTGTTCATTTCTAAAACGAACATTTTGTAACTGTTTGTGGCATCATATAGGTTTCCGAGGTTTCCCTCAGTCGTAAAGGCGAATGCTGGATTGAGTCATACTATCAGCCCTCGGACATTCCTTCCCAACTATCCAAACACCCTAATATACCAAGTTAGTCACCTGAAGAGGGTCACATCAGGTAAAGCTACTGTGCACCCCGGATAAAAGTTACGAGAGTTTGATGGTTAATACGCGGACTAATGAGTGACCGAGCACGTGACAGTATTCCCGCCAAAATCACAATTTCGACCTTAAATTAACATTTAAGTATTAAAAAAGCATAGTTGGCGTTTAAAGTTTGTTAATCGGTATAGCTTCTCATTTATGCTTTGTGCTGCCTGATAGGCTGGATCACGAGCTTTCGATGGTTGTCTGAATTTTCTTCTTTTCTTCTCTATTATTTGATGGTTTTAAAGAGTTACCAAGAACTAACCGATCTCCTGATATATAACGGTAATTGAAACACATACAACTTTATCAACGAATCGTATTTAATTAGTACAAAGTTTAAGATTATTTATGATGAAACTCTACTAAATATAGTATACAATTAAACCCATCATTGCCAGTCGAGAAAGTATTCTATGTAGCTACTTAAAAGAGTGCAAACAAATCGGAGTCGAAATGCACATTCTTCTATGCCGTTTTAAACCAACTTAATACTACATTTTCAGGTTTTTAAATCCAATTCAGCTGTTAAAAAACGTTTATTGTGTGTAGGCCCTCTCAGACCAAGGCCTATAGTTGAACTAATAAAACGTTAGTGTTAAGCATTAAGCTTAATTATCTCCGGAATACAGGTTGAACAAACAATGTGACGTGCCACGGCATCTCCCCCCCCCCCCCTACATCAGCTGAACAGAATCATCACACCCCCTAGCTAAAGTGGACGCGGTTGCCTTTGTGTGCGATCAATACGCGCATGCGCTCCTCCGCGCAGCCCCTGCGCCCGCCAGATGCAGCCCGCAGCGCACCAGTTAGTTAGCGACGACCGTACGCGTTTGTTTTGGTACGAACGAACAGATACCAAACGTTTCTTTTTTACGGTCGCTGTGTGACACTCGATGGGTGGTATTCCATATTATACGTGGTCCGATAACCACCCGGTTCGATTACGTTAACTATGGCCGCCATTAGGAACTAATTTCTAGGATTAAATTATAATATTAACATGCAGTAGTTCACTAAAATCTTGTAGGTTACGTACAGTGCGCCATACGTAAATGTTTTTATATTTCTAATACATGTAGTGAGCTCTGTAAGCCTAGTGATCGTGTGTAAAGTAACCTCTCATATCTCTAGCTATTTGTCTGCCTTTGTTTACAACATTGTGCTTACACTGTGAAGCTTCATGTAAAATGCTACACGGTTCCTTTTATCTAGAGAAATATCTTGCTGCTAATTACTCGTTCTCCAACTTATACGACTAGAGAGGGGATCATTGCCGGCACAACCACGGCCGAATTGATGGTGCAGAAAAGAGACAATACAGGACCAGCATGTCGCAATATGATAGGATACAACCAGTACACACAAGGATATAACAAACTGTTCACTCAGGTAAGACACTGTCTCATGCTCTGGACTGTACAGCATGTCGCAATATGATAGGATACAACCAGTACACACAAGGATATAACAAACTGTTCACTCAGGTAAGACACTATCTCATGCTCTGGACTGTACAGCATGTCGCAATATGATAGGATACAACCAGTACACACAAGGATATAACAAACTGTTCACTCAGGTAAGACACTGTCTCATGCTCTGGACTGTACAGCATGTCGCAATATGATAGGATACAACCAGTACACACAAGGATATAACAAACTGTTCACTCAGGTAAGACACTATCTCATGCTCTGGACTGTACAGCATGTCGCAATATGATAGGATACAACCAGTACACACAAGGATATAACAAACTGTTCACTCAGGTAAGACACTATCTCATGCTCTGGACTGTACAAGCATGTCGCAATATGATAGGATACAACCAGTACACACAAGGATATAACAAACTGTTCACTCAGGTAAGACACTATCTCATGCTCTGGACTGTACCAGCATGTCGCAATATGATAGGATACAACCAGTACACACAAGGATATAACAAACTGTTCACTCAGGTAAGACACTATCTCATGCTCTGGACTGTACAGCATGTCGCAATATGATAGGATACAACCAGTACACACAAGGATATAACAAACTGTTCACTCAGGTAAGACACTATCTCATGCTCTGGACTGTACCAGCATGTCGCAATATGATAGGATACAACCAGTACACACAAGGATATAACAAACTGTTCACTCAGGTAAGACACTATCTCATGCTCTGGACTGTACAAGCATGTCGCAATATGATAGGATACAACCAGTACACACAAGGATATAACAAACTGTTCACTCAGGTAAGACACTATCTCATGCTCTGGACTGTACAAGCATGTCGCAATATGATAGGATACAACCAGTACACACAAGGATATAACAAACTGTTCACTCAGGTAAGACACTATCTCATGCTCTGGACTGTACCAGCATGTCGCAATATGATAGGATACAACCAGTACACACAAGGATAAAACAAACTGTTCACTCAGGTAAGACACTATCTCATGCTCTGGACTGTACAAGCATGTCGCAATATGATAGGATACAACCAGTACACACAAGGATATAACAAACTGTTCACTCAGGTAAGACACTGTCTTATGCTCTGGACTGTACAAGCATGGATGAATATGTCACGGGATACGTAAAATATAATTTATAAATAAAACAGACAGTTCACTTGGGTACATAAAACGTAAATGAGTGAATAGGCGACACCAAAGGATTCAAGGACGATATTGTGACATACAGTCATACACTGTACCATATAATTGGAAAATTTTGGTACTATGCAAATCACTTTAATCTTGCGATTATCTGTTAGTCGGAGATCAAAAATGGCGCCCGGTAGAAGCTACCATGCATTTTGTATGTAATGTTTGTTGAATCCATGGTAACCAATCCGAGATTAGTAAATCGGTCGATTAAAAAGTTTGGTGAACTCGGACCTCAGTAATATTTCAGTCAGGTACTGTATATACCTGTCATGTGCACTGCACTGTATGAATATGACAGCCTACGGCCAGTCGCTTCCATTCCCATATTAAACAAACTGTTCATTTTATCGTGCATTGCACTGTACAAGCACGATGGAATATTTTCGACGCAAACACATCAATCAATCAAATCATAATTTCATGTACATGCTCTGTCAATAAGGGGTGAATAACAGACTGCTCATCCACGTAGTTTATTTTCATATGTACTGAATTATATAAGCATGTCTCATTGTGAGAGTAGCCAATCACAAGTACGCTCGAAGATGATGAACATGTTCACTGTATAAGTCAAGTTTTAGCCAACGGTTTAGCAGCGGTCGCTTAGCCGGTTCCCATACGAACACCGAAGTTAAGCAACATCGAGCTAGGTTAGGAGGTGGACGGGTGACAGGTCTCCTCTAAAACACTAGGTACCGTTGGTTAGAGCAGATTGGAGGGTTCGAAAGCTTGTGTAACAGCTTCGTTCTTCTCGTCAACTTCTCGGCAGTCCAGGTTAGTGGAGGAACCTTTATGACTGGTCAAAGTTAAACGTTACACAATCCTTTCGGATGGGACGTAAAGCCGACGGTTCTCTTGGTACTGTTCGACAGGAGTAGGCTACGTGCCGCTGTAGTGGCTATATTTCTTAAATAAATACAAACAAAGATGTTTCATTTCTTGCACTAATCATTCAAGTTGCACATCAAGGTAATATCCATGGCGTGAGGGAAAATTATCATCGCAACTGATTAATCAATTTATAAAATTACGATACAAGTTCCTAGTTCATTTTCCTTCGCTTTTCGGTACATTTTGTCGTTATTTCTTCTTTGGTCCACTTATTTATATGCAACCTCTTTGCATTTGACCTTTGAAGTTGCGCCGAGTTACTTATAGTGGCGGCCACAACTAAACGTTCTGTACCCTATTATTTAAACTTCCGTGATGACTGTTTTGTGTGATTGTTTAGAGTCGTCATGGTCGTCTCTAAACCGCACGGTGAAGTACAAGTAGTCCATGCATCACATTATGGCTGTGGAAACATGCGACGCTTTAAGGCCGATTATGTAGGCAAACTTGTATACGCACGTGACCCAAGCACGGAACACAATAATATAAGCATTGAGTTTATTAGTTTATAGGGTAGAGTCCCAGCGACCATTGACGACTGTCTACCCATAAATCGCCCGTGTTCGCTAGTAGTACTGGGGGGAGCCGGTAGGTGCCGCCACACGTAGATGCTTATTAGGGCGCGCTGATGTGGCAACACGTAGCGGCTCCCCCCAGTACTACTAGCGCACACGGGCGATTTATGAGTAGACAGTCGCCAATAGTTGCTGAGAATCTACCCTACACTAATAAACTCAATGATGTAAGTACTATGACTGAAACGTTACGCTGTTTCCACGAGGCTTTGGTACGTCACAATACAATGACGACATGAATTTCGAGCAGCATTGAGAGAATGTTTGGTACAATCCATTCAGAAGAGTCCACTAGTCTAGTTTGGTGCAGTGTGGTGTAGCTTGGACA
The DNA here is from genome assembly GCA_945910005.1 of Isoperla grammatica. Classification (NCBI taxonomy): domain Eukaryota; kingdom Metazoa; phylum Arthropoda; class Insecta; order Plecoptera; family Perlodidae; genus Isoperla; species Isoperla grammatica. Next base: position 106,787,123 of record OX246737.1, on the reverse strand, counting down.
AATGTGGTGTTTCGATGTATCAAGTAGAACTATATAATTATAAAGACACATTTACTGATTCCCTGGTTGAAATGAGGTTGAAAATTAAGCTAGAGTGGCGCAAGTAAAGTACTTCAGTATAAATCTAATCAAAAGCAAATCGACAAAATAGGGTACACAGTATTTTATATAATTAGAAAATAAATATGGACCAAGGACAGTACCTTGCAGGACTCCACGTCGCATCTTATGAACGCCATACCATATTATAATATTAGATTACTTAAAACTTATAACCATTCCTCATACATTTATGAACAAAACATTATAGTTGATAGCTATTTCTTGATGTTATAACGTCAGACAAGTGGCGCAAATAACCACGATGTGGACGCGCCGTTAAACATATAACACTAACAGTCATCCTAACGTCAGAAAAGTAAAGCTTGCATTGAAAACAATAGTGCCCACTTTCTAAATGGTACAGACTCGCTATTCTGGTGGATTCACAACAACAAACAAACTGTCTTCCAGCTATCGCGGCAATGAAAGGGAAGTTGTTGGCATCTGGTTCAACAGGTTCCAAGTATTTGGTATTCAAAAGTGTTACTTGTATCAACTAAATGATGATCAGAATGTTGTTTTCCAGTACACGCGTCATTATGAGTTTTCTGTTTCATGTAATATATGAACGGTCGGAGGCTTCTTTTCAATTGTTAAATCGTATTATTAGTAAATACTCTGAAGCTATAGATCTAAAGTAAATCGCAAAAATCATTACTATAAAATAGTTCTCTTGGAAATGCTGGCGTCTATACCCGTAGCACATTAGGCAGGCAAGCTCAATGACATTCAATCGTGATGTTATTTCGAATACGGAAAAATAAAATGAAACTATCAAGTGCAGGACCTTGTGGAAAACCATTTTACATTACATACTATCGGTTCATGACTCAATGGTACTTCATGTAAGCTTAATTCTTATGCATAGCAGTTATGAATCTTCTGAGTCAAAATTTCTATGTATTATAGATCGTACGATAGGTATTGGTAGTAAAATATTATACATATTGGTACCTGTATGTTTTGGAAGCCTTCATTCATGCATACATGCGTAGTTTACCAATGTGGCTTCAATACTTCGTTGCGTTTCTTTAGTAACATAATTTTATCGTATTTAATAAGTGGAAAAATACGTCTCCTTCATTTGTAAATAGATTTTAGCAGTATAATTGTCTCTTCACAAAGAACTTGTTCAGTAATAATTAGCAAAACAATAAATGTTAATCAAATTAAAAACACAACGGATTGTTCCACCAGTCGGTAACACTCACCAAATTTCATGTTTAAGCTTTTCTGGACCGCTCTAGGTCCCTTCGTCAGAACGACTGTCGTTCGCAACTTTATCGGTGTTCTACGTTCGAGTCCAGACTTGAGCATGGTTTTTATGCATGCGTCGTTTTTTTCATCTTCATACATGACCCACCCATCTTCTTGGTTAGTATCGTTGCCAAAATATGAGACCTAAAATCAATTATCAAATCAATTCAATTGATAATCAATTATAGCTATATCAATGATAGAAAACCTGTTAAAAGAATAATTGTTCCTAAATACAAATATATAATTGCACTTCCAGACTGTTTTAAGTTTTATAATAAAATCTTCTAGAGATCAAGTTTGTAACAAATTCTTTCTATCACGCATTGCAACAAGGAAATACCTGTTCAATGTTTGTTTGTGTATGCGTAGACGTATATTTGCGTAATCCTTGGAATACTTGTGTTTATTTCATTAGCCCAGTGGGGGTTCTCGCTTTCCTTGTAGCGGGTTTGTTTGATCATACAGGCAGCCAGGTCAAATGCGTCAGTCGGTTATATAGTATGCGCGGGGTGGTCGTGGTCGGCCTCCGTCATCACACACTGCATCATATCGATCTGTAGACGCAGTAAATAATAGATCGTAACGAGGACGAAGAAACGCACGTGGAATCCCCCAGGGAAATACAGTGATACAAATCTGCGTGTCTTTCTATTGGTCATGTTATAGCGCCCAATGTTTCTTTCATAAAGAGGGTGTATATACATTATACGCTACGCTACGGAACATTATTTCTATTGGTCATGTTATAGCGCCCAATGTTTCTTTCATAAAGAGGGTGTATATACATTATACGCTACGCTACGGAACATTATTTCTATTGGTCATGTTATAGCGCCCAATGTTTCTTTCATAAAGCGGGTGTATATACATTATACGCTACGCTACGGAACATTATTTCTATTGGTCATGTTATAGCGCCCAATGTTTCTTTCATAAAGAGGGTGTATATACATTATACGCTACGCTACGGAACATTATTTCTATTGGTCATGTTATAGCGCCCAATGTTTCTTTTATAAAGCGGGTGTATATACATTATACGCTACGCTACGGAACATTATTTCTATTGGTCATGTTATTGCGCCCAATGTTTCTTTCATAAAGAGGGTGTATATACATTATACGCTACGCTACGGAACATTATTTCTATTGGTCATGTTATAGCGCCCAATGTTTCTTTCATAAAGCGGGTGTATATACATTATACGCTACGCTACGGAACATTATTTCTATTGGTCATGTTATAGCGCCCAATGTTTCTTTCATAAAGCGGGTGTATATACATTATACGCTACGCTACGGAACATTATTTCTATTGGTCATGTTATAGCGCCCAATGTTTCTTTCATAAAGCGGGTGTATAGATTACGCTACGCTACGGAACATCTGTCTATTGGTCACGTTATAGCGCCCAATGTTTCTTTCATAAAGCGGGTGTATACATTATACGCTACGCGCTACGCTACGCTACGGAACATGCAGCAAGAGTTGAACTGGAATGGAAGTGATCGAGATTCAGTAAGTCTTCAGTTCTCTGGTATAGTCTCTCTATGCACGTTATTACTTGTCGGTAATTCTTTCAAGATACTATGTCGAAATTTGATTGAACCTAAAAGTCTACCATGAATTATTAAAAAATCTTTACATTTTCTTATATTAAAAATGTTTCACAATTGTATCTAAAAATTGAACATAAAGTACATTAATGACTAATTTTAAATTATTTTCTGAAAATAACAAGTTTTGAACAATCGGCTGTGCAATGTTGAATCAGCTGTTATTCGTCGCTTATAACTATGCATTAGCTATTACTTGCAAATAAAAGGTTCCAGGCAGCTACAGTATCGAATCAGACATCGCCACCACTTGTGTTGTTATTTGTGATAGTGGCCATTGCGTGGTCGTTCTGGATAAGTGACTGGATGTGAAGACGACGTCATTTGATATTGAAGCTAAAAATGTGGTGTGGATTTTTATGGATTCTATTCTATATGAAAACGGGCGAATTTGAGAGTTTCGAAATCTTTAAGGCTATAGATGGGTCATAATAGTCGACTGTTGATTATTAATATAATGATATATGAATTATATAATTTGGTAATTAATTTTATTTGTACTATACAATATCTTGTTATATTTAGTTGGCAAAGGCCAGTTTTACGTTAATAGTGGTGGAATGGCGAGGGAGGGGGAGGGGGTGAGCTGGAGGAGGGGTAGCCATGAATGAGCTTCTAATTGCTTTGTAATCAAGCTAACCACTTAGGTTTCTCTAGTGCACGACGATTATTTAATTTCGAGCAGCCTTTTGATCGTAATTATTGCATGTGATGTCGAAATGAAGCTCCGACTCAGAATAAATGTTGGGAAATATCGGTGACGCTCATTGGCTTGGATTGTGCAGCACTCATCGCACAGTGACGTCATTGTACGAATTATCGGGCTTGCATTATCGTCTTGCATTATCGGGCACACTGACAGGTCTTCATGTGCTGGCGAGAGCAGCAGTGTTGTAGTGAATTTGAAAATATGAAAATCGTGGTTGCTCGCGTTTACACAAGAACACAATTTTTTCATGTTTAAAAGTAAAATATTGGAACTTAGTAAGTCAACTGAGATTAATTTCAGTATTCTTGAAATAGCCTACCTGTTGTGTATATACCGTAAAATCATTACAGTGAGCTCTGAATAGGCCTTTAGAGAGTCATAATAATAATAATAATAATAATAATAATAATAATAATTATTATTATTATTATTATTATTATTATTATAGTAATATTAATATAATAATAAAATAATAATATTATTATTGTTATTATTATTATTATTATTATTATTATTATTATTATTATTATTATTATTATTATTATTATTATTATTATTATTATTATTATTATTATCAACAGAGATTAATTTCAGTATTCTTGAAATAGCCTACCTGTGTGCATATACCCTAAAATCATTGCAGCGAGCTCTGGAAAGGTCTTTAGAGGATATACGTAACGTGTATACAACAGTTATAATTGAATAGTTCCTGAGAAATTTGAATTAAGTACGTGCATATTTCGTAGATAAACCTATTTAGAAGGCGATAAATTCTTCATCAAGAAAAATGTGTCAGCATCCTTATAGTCATGTGGAATTCCATTCAGTTGGCAACCCTGCGCGTCTTGCGTCATCGCGCACGTGGTTGCCAATAGTTTCGATGAGCAATCGCAGTTTTCGAAACACTACCGATACTAACATCCCGCCTGTCTATCTGCAGTACTTGACATGTTGTCCGCAGATTTGAATGAGGCTGGAGTATCCAGCTCAAAAATGGCGGACGTCAATCTCCCTCAATGCCATTACACACTTACTTTGAAAACTATCACACGGGAAATGTATTCTTTGATTTTTGAAGTACAAAATATTCTTAGTTTTAACATTGTAGGCCTACAATGAAAACGTTTTAATTATGTACTACTAATTTTTTAAGCTATGGCATGGGGACATAATTTACATCTTTATCACCTAAAAAAAAAGATCAAAACTGACGTAAACTCATATCTCGCTCATCCACATACGTGTGAAATATTGTTTCGGAGTAGTTGATGGTTGAAACGGGGAGGGGGGTGGGGGGAATCAACTTATTAGCCTGTAGAGTCCAGCACTAGTTGTCGTCAATGGTGTTTACAGTGAGCACATAGAGACGCACATAGAGCACATGAGCACATAAGCACATAGAGACGTTTGTCTTCTCGACAAGAAATAACTCGTTCATAGGACCCACGCGTTTCGTTTCATACGCTGCAGTTTTGACCAACACACCGATACAGCTATGCTACTTATAATATTGTACATGTTAACACTATTATTATTATTAGTTTACATTTATTCTAAAATTAGTTATGTGTGAGTGAACTGAATACTATATGAAGTCAGTAGAAAAACCCTACAATTCGTGTAGGTAGTAATATAAACAACTTATCAAAATGCGTAGAAGCGTTTAAATCTCTTTCGTGATCACAAACATTATCATTGTAAGTACAGCAGATTTGTGTGACCTTATTTCGATATTCTTTACAAAAATAATAAAACATAATTTTTCGTAGTAATCCCCGTTGTAGGGGTCCACACCAGTTTTACCTGACGTGCCCCTCTTCAGGTGACTAACTTGGTAAAAAGTGTTTGGAATTTGGAAAGATGGGAAGGAATGTCCGATGGCTGATAATATGACTCAGTCCCAGAATTCGCCTTTACGACTAAGAAAAATCTCGCAAAAAACCTTCAGTCAGAACTGCCGGTGGCCGGAATCGAACTGGCGACCTCCCAAGTTTACCAAAATGTAACAATACAAGTATATTGTGGGACAAAGCGCGTCAAACTACCGGATACGCACGGCTAATGCTCTGAATGGTAACTCTTGCGTGCTAACATGAACGTGTCGGGGTTGGGGTGCGTTTGATTGCACCGTCAGTAATTGTTGTCTCCGCTAGAAAAAGCCGCACGATCCATACTAACTACCCGCCCGCCCGCCATCGCGGGGCGGTGACACTCACAGCCAACATTGACACATGAGATCCGATCAGAATCGGGCCATGCACGTGGCATACTGCCAGCATACTCGCACAAATCTATTTGAAATGTGCGAATTATATTTTGAACACAGTATTTTCAAATACTGGATAAATAGTAGCTGCTAAAAATGTATACTTTTATGTTAAATACAAATCATGTATTTTGTAAATACTCCAAATACATTACTAGAAGCCATGGTATAGGCTAAATTGTTCAATCAATAATCATGAATTCGCCTTTATGTTGGCTATTATGTTTACCGCTGCACATATTTTAGGGATTTTATATATTTGTAATATAAGTATGAGTATATACGTCGCTAGCCTAAAAATAGCAAATTTTGCTTGACGGCATGGCACTGTTGTTCTAAATAGGATAGGCCTACTTGTGTATTTCGGAGGCAGTGATATAACTTATTTAAGATGTAAGATTCAAGGGTTAATAACAAAATCAAGTCAAATCAAGCCCAGCCAATGTGAGGCGACGTATTATAAATCCAGCCAATGGTAGCAATCCTATGTAAGCCAGCTAGGAAAATAAAACCTTAAATCTTAAATCTTAGGAAAGTGTGAAAACCGACCTTTAACTGCCAAAAATTTCGCCATAAAACTTAATATATTTTACACGGTTTTATCTTCTTTTCAAAGATGATTATAATATATCTTTCGTTCTTGAATATTGGCACCAGTATTGCAACAACCTCCCAAACGAAAAGTCTACATCATTGTATGTTCTAATCTAATGTAGAGTCTGATCAATAAATGTGAGTTCAAATGCTTACTTTAGATGAGACAGTTATCTTCGTGCATTTCCATACTAAATAGTTTAATCTGCATCTTGTCCGTGAACTTGTGCAGCGCTGCAAACAAGGTTGACAAATGAGTGACCTGCAAGCACACGCATGCTCTAAGGTCAGAACTAGGCAGCGCTTCCAGCTGGGCAATTTATTCGACTGCGGAAGTGGTCCAGGGCGGCGATACAATCGCGACCCACGGCCGCACGCGAGGGATGAAAATATCCGGGGACATTGACCTCCGGGGGGTCAGAACGAGACTCCGGGCACGGTAGATGTGCCACTCGTGGGGTGGCTCTGGTGCCACGGTAGATAGCAGGCCACGGTAGATGTGCCTCTCGTGGAGTGGCTCTGGTGCCACGGTAGATAGCTGGCCACGGTAGATGTGGCACTCGTGGGGTGGCTCTGGTGCCACGGTAGATGTGCCACTCGTGGGGTGGCTCTGGTGCCACGGTAGATAGCTGGCCACGGTAGATGTGGCACTCGTGGGGTGGCTCTGGTGCCACGGTAGATAGCAGGCCACGGTAGATGTGCCTCTCGTAGAGTGGCTCTCTAGTGCCACGGTAGATAGCAGGCCACGGTAGATGTGCCACTCGTGGGGTGGCTCTGGTGCCACGGTAGATAGCTGGCCACGGTAGATGTGCCACTCGTGGAGTGGCTCTCTAGTGCCACGGTAGATAGCAGGCCACGGTAGATGTGCCACTCGTGGGGTGGCTCTGGTGCCACGGTAGATAGCTGGCCACGGTAGATGTGCCACTCGTGGAGTGGCTCTCTAGTGCCACGGTAGATAGCAGGCCACGGTAGATGTGCCACTCGTGGGGTGGCTCTGGTGCCACGGTTGATAGAAGGTCACGGTAGATGTACCTCTCGTAGAGTGGCTCTCTAGTGCCACGGTAGATAGCAGGCCACGGTAGATGTTCTACTCGTGGAGTGGCTCTCTAGTGCCACGGTAGATGTGCCTCTCGTGGAGTGGCTCTCTAGTGCCACGGTAGATGTGCCTCTCGTGGGGTGGCTCTGGTGCCACGGTTGATAGAAGGTCACGGTAGATGTACCTCTCGTAGAGTGGCTCTCTAGTGCCACGGTAGATAGCAGGCCACGGTAGATGTGCCTCTCGTGGAGTGGCTCTCTAGTGCCACGGTAGATGTGCCTCTCGTAGAGTGGCTCTCTAGGGCCACGGTAGATAGCAGGCCACGGTAGATGTGCCTCTCGTGGAGTGGCTCTCTAGTGCCACGGTAGATAGCTGGCCACGGTAGATGTGCCTCTCGTAGAGTGGCTCTCTAGGGCCACGGTAGATAGCAGGCCACGGTAGATGTGCCTCTCGTGGAGTGGCTCTCTAGTGCCACGGTAGATAGCTGGCCACGGTAGATGTGCCTCTCGTGGAGTGGCTCTCTAGTGCCACGGTAGATGTGCCACTCGTGGTGTGGCTCTGGTGCCACGGTAGGTAGCAGGCCACGGTAGATGTGCCTCTCGTAGAGTGGCTCTCTAGTGCCACGGTAGATGTGCCACTCGTGGTGTGGCTCTGATAGCACGGTAGGTAGCAGGTCACGGTAGATGTGCCACTCGTGGGGTGGCTTTGATGCCACGGTAGGTAGCAGGCCACGGTAGATGTTCTACTCGTGGGGTGGCCCTCTAGTGCCAGGGTAGATGTGCCACTCGTGGTGTGGCTCTGATAGCACGGTAGGTAGCAGGCCACGGTAGATGTTCTACTCGTGGGGTGGCCCTCTAGTGCCAGGGTAGATGTGCCACTCGTGGTGTGGCTCTGATAGCACGGTAGGTAGCAGGTCACGGTAGATGTTCTACTCGCGGGGTGGCCCTCTAGTACCACGGTAGATGTGCCTCTCGTGGTGTGGCTCTGATAGCACGGTAGGTAGCAGGTCACGGTAGATGTGTGTGTCCCGGAGTATTGTCCAGGATGGCTCTGATGTGAGCTCTGATGCAAACTGCAATCCTCGCGCAAGCGCATTAGAAATATAATTAAAGTAAAACACTTAGGTCGGATATTTCTTGTCCCAGTCGGGTCATACCGTGCCATGCATGCGACATTAATTGCAAGCAGCGCGTTAACATTCCACCAAGGTATGAGGCAATTACTTTAGTTCTGCCGTTGCTTTGTTTGTGGAGTATTTACCGCGAGCTAGATGGGCGGGGGTTCGACTCCCAGTAGAGTTCGACGCTGTGGTGGCATCACACATCACACGCCCATCATACGAACAGTGACTTGTTAGTCTATCTGTCACAGCTGTTGTCAGTTAGAGTCGGGTATAGGTCACAACCCAAAAACCAAATCCATACACATTTTTTTGCCTTAGCTTCAAGAGAAATGGACGAGTAAATAATATTACAAAATGTGCTCCGCACAGGTGCAAAAGAAGGGAAATAGCCATAGTTAAATCGTACGAATCAGGAAAACTGTCTTTGAGCAACGTCCGTCGTAAAAGTTTAAAAATGGTCTAAAAAGCCTTTTTACAGTGAAACTTAAAATCTTTTTTTTAATCCAGTAATCCTTGACATCTCACTCTGTCTTTTAATTTCTCTTTTAGACAAAATAATCCATGCTCAAGAAAACAAAACAAGGCTCCAGCCAAGTATAAAAGAAAAGCATTAAAACGGTGAACATGCGGCCGGAGCCCATTAACGTTAATCCAGGCATCCCTTTCAGTGAACATTAACGATTTAACATGCATAAAGTCAGTACGGTACTACGCAGCATGCCAGAAAATAAACCACTAAATTTGAAATAGTATCGTTTCAGGGGTTAATTAATTATAGGGTGCGTGACGACATTATCATGGTGGAACCGCTCTAAAGAAGAGTGGGGTAACTTTCGTAACCGCAGTGTCGAGGAACCACTGGAGATAGAACGATGTGAGAAGGTTGGCGGGCGAACCTTACAGGTATAACCCAAACAAATATTTTATTTTATTGAGAAAATTCTTGACATATCAAGCAAGCATAAGTTACAGTCAAAAGCTAGTTAGTAGGATTTTGACAAGATAAAACAAGGTCGCTGGCGCGACCTTGTTCCCTCGCCAGTCATTTCCGGGGCATATGTTACAAACTAATCAAATACTGACAGTGTCACTTGTTATAATTTATAAAACGACGTGAAGTAAATAAATATTTTAAAAAATTAATAGTTGAAAGAAACACATTTCGCCCTCCGAGATACCAGGGTGATGTAATATTAGCTCTAAAAGAACATCCACGAGATTAAAAATAATCTGCTGATACAATGATTCGATTACATTAATTAAAATCGTGATACACAACTCTTACAACACTATATCGACAACATTAGGATTATGATTTTATCTGTAAATGGACTTATGCCATTTACTGTAGGGCGCGATCAATTTAAAAAATATATATATAATGGAATTGGAACGTATATAACAATAGAAGCTCATTTTCCCCAAACGTAAATAGGACCCATCATTTCTTAAAAATGAATCATATTTTAAAATATTAAAACGGTCTTCTGCTATGATTTTAAATTGCCATTTAATTTAACCAATAATAAAAACTAAAAAGTGTGATAAGATAATCATTATAAATGTTTACGCATATTGACAAAATGTAAGGATAAAATTGAATTGTACACCATTTCATTTACCGAACTACTTATAACTCCAGTCCTCCAGACAGGCTTTGTAAGTCCCTGTCTCAACTACATACTGCACTTATGGACTACTCACACTAGGAAAACGCTCTGTTTGACGCGTTGATAAACGAGCGCGTCCATATGTCCACGAACTTTCTGGCGAAAAGTTCTCAAAGCCATCGTCATTGTTCAATGAAAGTGACAAAAATGTGGAAAGATTTGAGTTTTTACTGTTATAGTTATTACACTTCCTGGCATTGTTCAATAAAAGATCGATTGTCCATATAAATTATAGCTTGGATGTTTCGTTGTCATAGTTACTTCACTACAATTCAGCAATACAAAATTGTAATTTGTACCTACAATTCTCATCGGATCGCGTTGAAATTTGTATATTCGTGACCGGCTAAAAATTGACTAAAAAATGGCTATCTCACATTTTGCCGCCATTGTGTTTGGGAATAACTTTGTAATAATTAAATTGTAACTTTGTAAATTTTCAACAGATTTGTCCACAAAACTAATGACGTTAAATCCACATCGAGGCTTGTAGATGGTCCAAATTTCAAATTGATCGGACTTTTCGTTCGACCGCTATCGCGATCAAAAAAAAAAAAAACAATTTTTTTTAAACCCCGTTTAGTCACCCCTGAATAATAATTGTACGTATTATTTAGTTTTTTCTATCACACACGACTGGATTTACAATATGAATGTGTATTTTTCGTAACAATGCATAAACATTACTTCAGATTGGCCATAAAGTGTAAAACCAAAAACACACTCTAAAATTGTATGAATTTTCTGTAACACGTAGAGTTTACGATCACACGGCCTACACATGTGTTCATACAACGTGCACAAACAAAGACAAATAAATATAACACACACAAGGGTGAAGTGAACACCTTAAACGCAATATCCAATAATCACTTCATTAATGTTGATAGCACACTCATAGATCGTCGATTATACAAATCACATGGACAAGTCAACACGCACCCATGCACTCGCTGTGAAGACTACTGCATATGTGGACGGATTTTGTTCTCATACTGATTTTAAGAAACAACCCCCCTCACGCCACATAAATATCGGAAACCATAACGGCCACGGCCAGGCACAAATTCTGTGACACTTTCCAGATGAAATTTGATCCTTACAGTCAGCCCCACCGATTATAGCATGACCAAACCATTACGCGGACCACAAGGCATCTGTTTTCACAGCACAAGAAATTCCACACAAATGGGGGAAATTAGGACATGGCAATAATCCGTAAACGATATACCAGGAATCATAGAAATCGGTAGGCCTAACGAGTGCATCAAAAAAATCATACAATACATATCATATTGCACAATGATCATAAACTTCATGAAACAATAAATATAACAGATTTCGTAGATATTGTTCTAAGTGCGATAAAACAATTTGAATTCAGTAAAACGTAATGCTTTGATACTTTGACTTTTGGGCAAGACACGTACTACATACCAAAATTATGAAAATAATAATTATTATTGGTGAACCAATAATATTAAAAATAAAATAATTAGAATCCTGAGACACAACTCCCATAAAACAATCCCGACATCATTAGGATTATGATTTTTTACCTGTAAATTGGACTTGCAAAAAGGAGAATGAATGCTATTTCTACTATATGAATATATTAAGTTCTTTATGCATGTCATGTAAGGGCTGACATTTATAATCTGATAATGTTTCTACATACTGTTGTGGCATTAGAACATAGTGACGAACAGTGTCCAGATAGGCAAAATGAATTCTATCACGGCGACACAGTCAAAACTGCGAGCTATACGATAATTTAGGTGCATGTTCCGTTTTTTGTATAAACACATGGTAAGATTCCCCCTCCCTCTTCGCCTCCTGTGTCTGACCCCGATATGAAACAGACCCTCATAATTCACTTGCCACTAAACATGATGCCATTAACCAATAAGCTGGCAGCGTGCTTTTACAGTGAAGCCACAGTTTACTGACGTTTCGTCACACAACATATCAATTAACTTCAATTAATTAAATACATACAGGGGGAAGTCGGAAGGGTTTATTTTATATCCAACTGTCCGGTTTGAGGATCACATGGAACAAGCGGAGAAAGTGGACCGTATGAAGAAGCATACCTATAACTCGACTATTTCCTACTATACGACCTATTACAATCTTACAGATATCAGAGTAATAGGTCTTATGATAGTTGATAGGTGAACAAGAACCTTGTTTTTCGAGACGTTTCGAAAATTATTCAAGCTGAGTGCAAGCTTCACCGAAGATATTTTTTATGCATTTTACGTTCATCTATTTCTATTTTTAGGCATCACTTTCTTATTAGCTTTTTAAAACATACATTAAGTGTTAATTGCTTCAATTTCAATTTTTGTTTTTAATAAATGTTTTGTTATTGTTCTGTGTCGAATGGCAAGAGCTTTGGCTGTAGAGACCGATATTGTTAATAAAGGTTCTACTATCATCAAGTCGTTTGATGTTCTGGTTACGAGAGGTACGTGCATGGTTTCTTGCGAATATTAATCAGTGATACATACGAATAAATATATTCAAAGTAATACAACCAATTTGATAATCGCTGTCGTGTCATACGAAAGTATACGACAAAGTTGCAACTGCTCTAACTCCGGCCGTACATACAAATCTCTTGCTAATTGCGCTATCGGGTACATACCGCAAATATTAGAAAGAAAAAATGATACACTGTACACAATAAAATCTTAGTATGTAATATAGGCCTACACTTTACAGTGTACAGGCCTACACCAAATAAATACAGCTCTGTGTAATATTAATATCATGTTTTAGTTTTCCGTATTACAACTTTCACGGTTCTATTTCAATAACAGCCATATGCATTTTGCAAGGGTAGTATCGTTGAGTGACTAACATATAATCCGGCTTTGAAGCATGGCGACATACGATCTGGGCCAGACTGCTTTTTGTATCACCGGACAAATCCTCGGTTTTTGCATTGCCATAATAGTAATTGGGCATCTAACAATGGAAGACTCATTTGCGTAAGTGTACTACAACAGTCATTCCACATTTTGTCCACGCACACGTAAACACGAGCATTCCACTTGTCGTTCTTTATAGCGCGAGCCTGAGCTGTGGATCGTTCAAACTAGAATTATTCATCTATCCTTGAACCAATAGCATTGCTAATTTACATACTATTACATTCCTTTAGTGACAAATGCCATGCAAAAAATCAGTAATATGTGTTGCTATCTTCAACCAGAAATAAATTCATTTATCTTACCGAGCCCAAAATGCGGGCCAAAACTTGACCTGTTTAGTCACCCCTGGATAATATTTTATGTATTATTTTGTTTTTTCTATCACATACGACTGGATTTACAACATTAATGCGTATTTTTCGTAACAATGCATAAACATTACTTCAGATTGGCCATAAAGTGTAAAACCAAACCACAATTAAAAATTGAATGAATTTTCTGTAACACGTAGCGTCTCAAATACAAATGTCAGAAATGTAAATGTTACGCCATTCTAAAGTCAAAGGATTACTACAGGTCAAGTTTGAGTTTCATAATGATAACGCAAAATTGATAGCAGACATTTTTTAAAAAACCGTAGCGATGTGCAAAGTAACAAATTTTGTTGTCTTACAAAACTTGCACTTAGTGGTACTTACGGCCGGCTCAAAATATTGAGATTTACAAAACACATACGTCATTCTACTGAGATCATTATTGACAAGTTTCATTTATATTCGTTAATATCTTCTACTTCAAATAAATACATCTTTCTTGTCGCGCGTGAAATGCGAACGGATACATACATACATACATACATACATACATATATAAATCTGGTGCAAACTTATAAGGCCGCTGTCGCGCCCTAAAAACACAGGTTCTCCACTTGCCGGAAGAAATCTCTCAAACTCGGTATACTTTTCGGGAGAGGTTCGTTCGGCAAACTTCTCCCGGATGAGAAGTGTTGTGACGTAGAGCGCCTAGGAATATAGTAATGTTCTTAAAAATATAGATTTAAAATCAACAACGTACTCGAAGACATTTCTTTTACATAGAGAACAAAAGTTCGTATAAAAAAGACACTTGTTCAGTCACGATAACGTCGAAGAATGTAATTTCTGGTTGTGTGATGCATATTTGTATCGTATTGCCACGATGCTTGCTACTACGTGGCAGCCGAGGAGAACCTAGTAACATTAAGTACCTGTTCTGAGCACTTTGGATGGTGCTGGAAACACGTTATGATATTTATATATTACGTTAAGAGTGAGGAACCAAGTTTTAATGTACACCAAACGAAGAAAATAGAGCAAAAGCAAAACAAATTTTCCTCACTCTTAACACTATACTCAATATGTTCTTTGTAAATTGGCTATCATAATGAACAGCAGGGCATTTCCTTGGCTTAACATTTGTCGTGCATAACACATTCTTTTAGAGCAGTTATTTATATTGAATCTTAAGTCTAATGTTTATGAGATGAGATGGCCAAGTGAGCACTGCAATGTTCTGGTTTTCGGCACAACACAGCACAATAAAATACAGTGTTCGTTTTAGTACTGTTAATGTTTTCTTTTTCTATTTTGGAAGCTTGACAATTTGGGGGATCGACAACTATGTAGTCTATTCCACACTGTATGAATAAATTGTTTACACTACGCATACCCCTGTAAGAATCCCCTTAACAATTGTTTTATTTATAGACATCATTACTCTAATTTAATTGGATAATCAAAATATGGAAATTGTTTTGTATCTATTCTATAGGCCTACTACAAAAGTCAACTCTCCGACTTACAAACATAAAGGCTGTGAGTGGTCGTAACAGTTTATTTTTTAACTAAGTATAAACATTCGAGTATTGCCTCTAGTTTATTGAAACTAAGGGAATGACAATATACTATATGTAAACAATGCAAGGTGATACTTCTAGTATGAACCCAACGGTTGGGGATGTGAGAATAATAAACGAGCTTTGGTGAAGAACTCCGAACTGTGGGTCAAAGTCTAATACTACCAGCTTAGTGACTTTACCAAGTTGGCTTGTTCAATGATTGGTTTAGCTCGTTACGAACAAGCTATATAACCCTTCCAATCAATTTTTAGGCTGGAACAGTAGATGCGTGGTGGGTAAATGGTTGCAGGCCTGCTATAAGTTGTCACTTCAGGTAACAGTAGATGCGTGGTGGGTAAATGGTTGCAGGCCTGCTATAAGATGTTGTCACTTCAGGTAAGACAAAAAGCTATTTTCGCCCGAGATCGCGTCAACAAGGGCGGAGTTGGAGGATAACTCGTTTGCGTAGCTAAAAATAACCGCGCGTTTGACATTGTTGTTGATAGTCTCGTCGTGGCAAGCTATTTTCTGTGCGTATCCGCTACAACGTGGGCCTACTAAAGCCACGCATGACTGTGACAGCTTTCACATGGCTTACGATGTTTTCTAATTAGTTATTGGGCACACATCACAGTTGTAGCATCACAGTTATTAGTACCCGATGCACTTTGGTAGATCGAATGGTGTTGTTTCGAATGAGGGAGCTGGAAATAAATATTTACCTTTCCTCATTTTATTTTTTGCTCTCTAAGGAAATATGTTTCACTAAAAGGAACGCCACAATATAGTGTTGATCTCCTTAGAAGATATTTTTGAGTCAGATATTATTGTGCCCGATTTGTAGACATGTATAAGATGTACATGTATAAGAACAATTTGACGACGAAAATGGCGGCGTCAACTTAATAATCAGTCATTTTCAATAACTTATTTATGAAAGTTATGTATTTTAGGCTCTGTTATTGCTTGAAAAAGTGTACATTACTCTCTCAACCTACAGTACACGTATGTGTATTGTATGACATGTATATAGTATACCGATTGGAAACACCTTAAAAAGCTACCGTACTAAAACAAGATCCACAACCACGCATCTCATAAGTTTACGTGTACACTGTACATCATTTCAAAGTCTGCGAATTGAATTCATCCTCTAAGCTTAAAATGCTCCATATTCAATACTGCGTTCTACTTCCACTAAGATGCTTTGTAATGGATGCTCGTTAAAGAACAATGAACACAATCCTTCTATTGAATTGATAGCTTGAAACTTAATCTCTGAAAGCAGAGAGAAAAGTATTTTCCCGGTGAAATGGAAGCAAAACGCGTACGTTACGTAAATGAATGCTAATAGAACAATTTCCTTTGCCATTTAAAAGACGATCACATTTTTTTAGGGGCATATTCCTTGCTTTGTATTTTAAGTGTATCCAGCTTTAGAGATGCAATTATTATTTTGATGATGAATACATTGTGTAATATTATGTTGGCGCAAAACATATATATATATATATTTTTATATATATATATATATATTATGAAGAAGCAGAATAGATAAGATAAGATAAGATAAGATAAGATTGTGTTTATTTAGCTTCATTAGCCATTATTGTTGTACATACACTTACTTACACTACTATCTTATTATTATCAATTAAATAAAAAATATACATATACTTACAATTTATTTTTACCATCAATTATTATTTCTACTTGTACAATTGATGTTCAAATACATATTTATAACTTCTGATTCAAATTTTGAAAAGTTTTTTATTTTAATATTTTTTAATGATGATGTAATGGGGATCACAGGGGAGGGCTGTATAAGTGGGATCTTAGTGGAAAGGAAATGTTGTATACATTTTGGAAATATTGTGAAGTGACAGTCACAACTGTCCCAGATTTTGTGTGTATAATATAATAATATATAATGTAAAAGGGTGGAGATTGGTAGTTACAATATTGTCAAGTGTGGAATATAGCGAATGAATAGTCAGGTTGTCAAACGATAGGGGATAGGCCTAGGTGTAGTGTATATGATTATTGCATTAGGAAGGTAAGGATAATGTTGGGGGTTGATAGTGGGGAGAGAGAAGGATACTGTAGGAGATAATGTAGTAATTTATTTATTTTAAGGATACACGATAGCATAACATACATTTTTACATTTTCCATTTAAATTCAATGTTATATGGTACATGTTGCATTATACATTATCCATTATAAACGTAAACGCTCCATAACACTACTGAATGGAAGAAGAGGAGATCACATAAGTTGTGATGTCGTCTTTGCCTAATTGTGCTTCCAAAGATAACCCTCATTAGCAATTCATACTGATTCGTACATTTACTTAAACTTTTCAAAGGATTTTGTGTTTTTATTCTCATTAGTTTCCATACATCATAATATATTTTGACCTTTAGATTTCTTTTCAGAATGGTAATGTTTTGTGCAGAGCTCAGACATACCTTTTGTAGTTTTGAAATAAATTATTAATCCTTTCATTTGAATAGTTCTTGTTCATGCTATTCAAATCTATTTTTTATTTGTTTTCAATACAACGTCTTGTTTGTATTGCTGGATGAAGAGCATCATGCTTTGTTAAGAGCTTAGATATTTTCTATTGTAGTTGGGAAGCGTATATGAGCGTTTTCATTAGAATACTTCTTTTTCATAGCGCTATTTCATTAGTTTTCAACTTTTCAATAATCCTTAATGCACCAATAGCAAAAGAGCATCGTTACCAATGCGCACACGTCTTGCAATAAGCTCTTTGACAATGGCGTCGTTCTTCTCCGTGGTAGTTGACGCAAGACTGTGCTTGCAGTCAGAGTGCATAGAGAGAGCGCAATGGTGCAACATCAGGTACAGAGCATGCCTTACTGATAACAGCGTGGGTTGTTTTCAACTCTCTCGTTTTCTCGATTAGTCTTGTTGCATGAACGAAATGGGAAACTGTATTTCTGTGGTGTTTAGGAAAATTGTTAGGTGTCACGTTTTGCAAACTGTTCGGGAGAGCTTCAAGAACAATTTTAGAAATAAAATCAACATTGAATTGAACTATACATAATATACATACATACACTACATTTGAGCTTGTAGTGTAATAGAACAAACCACTTGACTAATAATATTATGCATCTCTTTAATTGATTTGTTAACTATTGTCTCAGTTTATGTGATGTTCCGTTTTTGTTTTGTTTTTACACATAATTAATATTTCAATTTTATTTATAAAGTCAAATTATACCACTTCCATCTCATCAAAATTTCCAATAAAAAATTTCCTCATAATAGTCAGCGTAAGTACAGAGAACTTGTCATGTATTTAGTTCATTTTTTAAAAACAAAATGCAAAAATATGGGTAGATATGTTATTTACACGACCATACAGAGATCTTGCATCATATACGAACGGCTAAAACGAACCCACTTTAGAATAACCTCTTATCGCTGACTACAAACCTTGACTTGAGAGTACAGAGAGAGGCTTTTGCACTGTTAACGCTAGTGGTTCAGTTGGAACACGCAGGGGTTCGCTTCAAGTCCCATTCGCAATACTTTGAGTGAGTAGGTACTTCACTTTAAATACGTCAGGAAAAAACCATACGCCTTTTATTCTGCGTTACTTAACATACAGACATGATTGCAGGTGTTCACAGTTTTGTGTAGACCTATATATATAACTTCGTCTACTCGATTCCTTGTATTCTTCTCAGCGCATATTTCAATGCGTGTTAGCTGTAGCTCCATTACATCTACATCTACATCTAACACTCACCTCTAGACTTATCACTATCTTTAGATCGATCACGGGAACACCGTATCTGATGTGACAGCCATACAGTGAAGTTTTAATTAAGTTGTCAGTCCCAGAAGAAAACGTCTGTCCGACGTCACTTCGGCTTAGGTTTTTTCTGACTCATGCAGTTCATCCAAGGTTACTCACTAGTTTCAGCGGGATTGTATAGAAGGTACAATTAAAATTGAATTATACAATGAAGCAATCGACTGCCGATTTCAATTTGGCACTGTTGCATATATACTTGAGGTCAATGTACTGGCACAGCATATGTGGAAGTTGAATTGATAACATCTTGGAAAGAAATACTGTCTAGATAGCTAGACTGATAAATACAGCAGACTGGACTTTGCCAAGATAGTTTTGGTGCTTCTGTCTTTATTTAGGACGCTTATATGATGTAACGTGTTACAGGATTTGATTTTTGTTTTAACGAAGCATTAATAATAACATCGAGATCATACAGCACATCATTTTTATCTATTACATATCAATCAAATCTTCTCCATAAAGTTTTACACTCCCTCTTGTGAAATTTGCAATTTTTACATCATTCTTTTAAGTCGCCTAGTACGACAAGCAGAACAAGCTATACCTTGGATTCAGACAGGACATAACGTGGTTATGATTAAGAACATGTTTTGTTAAGGATAATAACAATAATAACGGGACAAGAGTAGTGATAAGCAGAGCAAATCAATAACATTATCAGAAATGATAGATATTGCCATTATAGATTCTGTAATGAAGAGATGATGATTAATGGGGCTACACGTCTCATATTTTTGCAACAATGGCTAATCGAGACGAAAATTTCTGTAATGAAACTAGTTAGTTAATTGTTGATCTAAATATATCGACAATACTATAGCATTCATGTAAACGGTGAGTTTTAGTCGTCCTGTATTGAAGCACATGATAAGTGGTATAATGTACCCCGCTGAAAAGCAGTTATTAAGCGAGCGAAGCGAGCGTCTCCACTTGACTCTTATGGCACTTCATTCTGTTTTTTTTTTTTTTTTTTTTTTAATATGTCTGTCGATAGCGGTTCAACGGAAAGTCCGATCAACTTGAAATTTGGACCATCCACAAGCCTCAATGTGGATTGAAGGTGTATAGTTTTGAGGCAAAATCGTTTGAAAAGTTACAAAGTTACACCATAGTTACTGCAAAATATTTTTCCAAAACAAAATGGCGGCAAAATGTGAGATAGCCAGATTTTTTAAAAGTTTTTTTCCGGTCACGAATATGTTCATTTCATGGCGACTGATAAATATTGGCAAAGTTACACAAAAGTTACTCGAAAATATTTTTCTGAAACACAGTAACAGAAAAATGTGAGATGGCTATCTTATATTAATTTTTTGTCCGGTCACGAATATACTA
Organism: Isoperla grammatica; assembly: GCA_945910005.1. Taxonomy (NCBI): domain Eukaryota; kingdom Metazoa; phylum Arthropoda; class Insecta; order Plecoptera; family Perlodidae; genus Isoperla; species Isoperla grammatica. The sequence continues at coordinate 106,766,738 of OX246737.1, read as the reverse complement.
ATGTAAACGCAATCTTAAACGTATAAGAGGCAGAAATTACATTTCAAATGCTGTCAATAACTGTTAGTAACGGTGGCGGACCGTGTTGAAAACATGACGACTAAAATTCTTAGCAACGCACATTGCACTGCATCCAACAATGTCGGGAAGTATAATAGCTATGGAAATTAGAAAAATGTTTGCAATGCGCATCCTTGAATTGTTGTTGATTGTTGTTTTTATTAGCTTTGAGATCTTTTCGCCAGAACGTTCGTAGATATGGACGCGCTCGCTTATCAACGCGTCAAACAGAGCGTTTTCCTAGTTGTAACTAAATATATATTGTGCTGAGCACAAGCCACCACTGCAGTGCAATACAGCTCTCTCCTGCTCTCCATTCGCATCAGTCCATGCAGCGTTGTGACAATAGACAAAAGAAAGTAGAGAATAGAATAATTTATTTATTTCATTTATTGACTTTATATTAATTGACGGAATCGAAAGGAATCGAAGGAAAGGAATAAAGGAATCATTAGCAATACAAAATGAAATATCGATGCAAATGAAGGTAATTAGCATCTACATTCTCTTACATGCTTTGATGTCCTTGAAAAAGCAAACTATCCATTTCTCGTTCATATTGAGCAACAGAAAAAATGTATTTGTTTGGCTTTAAGTACAGGGCCCAGATTCACAAGAGGTCCCAAGTCTTTTTTTGTGTTATCTGTAAGACCGGCCTATAACTTTGAATCTCTTGTAAAACCAGGGAAATATCTTATAGAACAGATGATTTAAAAACATATTATTATAATGCTCATTGTGTCTTGTTCTCACCAGGAATTAGTAACTTCTTCATGTGTCCTGGGTCTGGTTTTATAGGAGGTCAACAGTTAGGCCAGTCCTAGAGATAAGACCAAAAAAAGACTAAGGACTTCTTGTGAATCCGGGCCCAGGTGCATAAGATCTTGGGATGAAACTTACAACCTCTGTGTATGCTGTGTTAGAGCTAAATAAATACATCTGAGTGTCAAGCACGTTGGCATTGATTGCCAAGCACGTTGGCAGAGCTGCCGAAGTCGATCACAGATGCAGCATAGACTGAGGTCATCTTGCACTGCAGTGGTGGCTGTGATCAGACCACAGCTTTTTCATGCACTTCCTGCAACGCACAAGTGCTTATAGCATGATTAGAGTGATTTTGAATATGAATCAGCTGCCTTAAGCTGTTACCGCCTACCGTCATTATTGGCATTGGGTAATGTCAGTTTTACCAACAGCTGATCATAGCAATCTTGCTAAATACACTTGTCCCACCTGCTCGTTGGCAATCGGCATCTCATTGGTATTTAAATGAATCTACGCAGCTGTTCGTTTTCAATCACGCCACGCGTGGCCACAACATGAGGTGTTTGGCAATACATGCACAACCATTTTCTGAATATACACGTCAGATCATAATTACCAAACTGTACGAAGATCACGCGGATATATTAGTAGATAAGTTGATTAGTTGATAAGTTCATAAAATAAGATTAAGTTTAGCGTTTGGAAGATTGAGATCAAATCATCATTAAAGATTGGTTTGTATCAAATTCTGAAATATGCGGTCCGGGAAAGATTATATAAGTTTGTAAAAAATTACACTGCATAAATCATTTAAATTGTTTTTGTTTTTTGCAAAATTAAATATAATGCGTGTCGAGATTATTTCACAAGACATAATTTAGGTTGAACAACTCTCCAAAAACGCAAAGTCAAAGTCCTGCGTTTTTTAACCGACTTTTGATCTCTGTTAAATAATTATCACGCACACTTTCTTCAGCTGTAGTGCAGATGGGTGGCCTAACACTCTAGCAACCAATCATTAGAGCCGAACAAGCGAATGGTAAATGGCTCACGGGCCAGCAAGGTTAACACGCCGCGACCAAACTAAATGAATTATCCGAGATACGATTTGATCCAATTAATATTTGGATACGAGCACGAGCACGCGTTCTTGAGACCACGCCACGCGCCACGAGCCACGCGCCACGCGCGCAACGCTTCGAGGGGCGAGAAGGCTAATTTTACTACTCTATTGATTGTTGAGCAAGTGAAGTAACGTAGGTTGTAATACTCTCTGCTCCATATCGTGCTGTGCGGTTCTCCGTCGGAATGTTTGTCGTCTAATGTAGCAAGTACACGCGCACCAATGCAGCTAGATATATACCCCACTTGGCAGAACTGCGTGAATAGAGGATTGCAAATAGAAATTGGGTTCATTATCACTCCGTACATGTCACTAGAACGGCTGTATTAAGGACAAGTAGCTTCACTATCACCGTACATACCCTAATTTCTCTTGAGATGTTAGTTAGCTTCATCATAAACATGTTTCATATTGTGGTAGCCGATCATAAGATAGATACCAAAAATTGCAATAATATGAACATCGATGCAAGTACATTTTTATGAAGCAATATTTCTTAGTAATAATAAAGCTTGTTCCGTGGGTTTAAATCCCTCTCGGCGATGTTAGCTTATCAAATGGTGCAAACTAGCGCTGATACTGGGAGCGAGAAACTTTTAGTATTATGTTAGCAAATGTTTAACTTTTACCGAGTTCAGTATAATATACAAGAAGAATAGGGCTGGTAGTCCTTTCTGTCTTTGGTTTTCATACAGTATCACCAATATATAAATTTTAATATGTTGGATGTAATTATTTCAGACGTTGTTTAAGATTAGCGATCAGAATATTTTTGTACACGGTAACTGGCCCCCTCTCACAACTATTTAAGTTTGTAGAGTGAATATTAAACAATGTCAAAACCATCTAACAACTCATTCTTAGACCCTAACAATGAAACTCTTCAATTCATTATTTTTGTAGACGATGATAACTATAGTAGTGAATAGAATTTATTTATTATTTCATTGTAATCGAATTGGAAACATTTTGGTTTCCTTCGTTTATTGCACGTTCTTCCGTGGTCTCTTGTTTGAATTTCAAACAATCTGTACAAAATAATTTATTCCGTGTGTTGTCCATTATTGTAATAAAGGGTTTATGTTTAGGTTTCATAAAATATAGCACACATTAAGAAATTTATCTATGTCTATTTTTTTCTAAACCTGTCAGATACACCCGTTAGTCATGCATTCATATTTGCTAAAGAACAAATCGTTCAACAGATTCTGATGCAACAGAATCCAGGAAGTAATAAAACAATTTTAAATTACTGTTTCGTGAAAGTACAAAATGGATTTCAAAAAAAGAGCACATGAAAATGAACACCACCTAACCCAATATTTCACAGAATTCAATGACACACGAATAGACACATTGAAAAACAACTTTCTTTCGAATAACATTGACACAACATTTAGGTTAGAAGTTTGAATGTAGGCCTATATATGTCTACTGCTCAAAATACGTTGTTTTTGATAATGATAAATAAAAGAGATAACAGATTGTGTTGACTGGAGCTAAGGAGCATGTTTGTACGGGGGTCACGTTTTCCGTGCAAGCGATATCACATTTTCCATTCCATTAATAATTAATGGTGTCACAACCACTGCTCTGCCCAGGTCGTTAATTCTGACTACAGAGAAGTTTGGCAACCTCGCAGGGTGCAGAAGTTTGGCAACGCCGTACAGTCCAGGCGCACGTGTGTGTCTGACACCGGCTTGCTTTCACATCCCCGACTACGTGGCAAGAGTTACCACTCCCTTGCCTCTGTTAATATCAACTCCTTGGCAACCGTCTCACATCTTCTTAAAGTATCTACCTCATATTGAAAAGACGTTTGATATATCGTACCTACAAGATATTGTTTTTAAACATTTGAAAGCGTGAAAAAACTTACAATTTCTCCTGTGCGATGGAAAGATTTGAAAGATTTGAGTGGATTTCTTGAACTGGAATCTTCCTGACCTGGAAAGATCTGGAAAGATTTGAGTGGATTTCTTGAACTGGAATCTACCTGACCATCTGGGCTTCGCCACAGTTTTCAGCTTCTGTCATCTTATTCTGTACAGCGCACTGAAACCAACGAGTAACACAAGAAATCTTGTTTCACAAAAGTATGACTAGGCCCATGTAAACAAAAAACTAAATTTAAAACATGTTTTTTTGTTTTAGTTTTATAATCTTATAGGCCTAGTCCAATACAGAAGACTAATTTCTTCCCCTCTCTCTCTCTCTCTCTCTCTCTCTCTCTCTCTCTCTCTCTCTCTCTCTCTCTCTCTCTCCTCTCTCTCTCTCTCTCTCTCTCTCTCTCTCTCTCTCTCTCTCTCTCTCTCTCTCTCTCTCTCTCTCTCTCTCTCTCTCTCTCTCTCTCTCTCTCTCTCTCTCTTTTCCATGGTTGACTCGAGTCAGGTCAAATAGTGTGAAGGTTTGCCACGCGTATCTTCTCTCTCGCACTTCCTACAGGAGGGGTCACGTGCCAATGTTCCCACAGCAAGTAGGCCTACAAACCAAGTTATAGATGAAGTTAATTACGATGCAGGTCCTATAATTAACAAGGGTAATGGATTTCTGAAGCTCTTTGTTCAGCATCGCGTTACTCAGAGAAGTAATGGTTCCGTGGCCCCAAATATCGGAAAGATTATGGGGTGGTGCACTGGTACTTCCAATTAATGTTCATAATTAACAAAAGAACCGTACTTTTAACTTTTAACCTTTAAATTTGTATTAGCGAGTTGGTCTGTGTTATGAGTATGACCCTATGGGACTTGAATGTGTTTTCCTTTTTTCCATCCAGTATATTTGCAAATCAAAAATAATAAAAATCATCATTATCACGACGGAGCGTAGGTTTTCGAAACAAATTATATTTCTATAACCCAGATTGAATAAATATTTGTTAAATGATTGTGTTTGGCTGTAGATACCTAACTAATTTTGTAAATGTTTTCGATGGTCCAACATACAGAGGCAATTTGTTAAAATGTCTAGTATCTGTTTAACAATTACTTAATTAATACAATTCAATTGAATCTAACCCGATAATTTGACTTTTTTATTCGAAAACATCTTTTTAATTGTTCGCATTTTTATTTATTTAATTAAACAAATACGTTGTTCCCGTCACTGTACATTCTTCCATACAAATAGTTGAAATCAGCTGTTAATAGTTATTATAATTGACGCCGACCAATCTGATTTAAACCGCATTTCGCTTTTGAAGCAATGCGTTCCTTTACTTGACGATGACGCGCCGCTTGGTGGAGGAGCCGGGCCGGTACCTCTCTTAGGTTCACTCATCGTGACCACAGAGTCGATAAAGAAGTAGTTCTGCCGTGACCTACTCACTAATCCAGTCTTATCTTATCACCACCTGAATAGAAAGATTTAGACGAGAGATCAATTGTGCAACCACCAAAATGTTTAACTTAGTTCACTGGAGATTTTTAACGCATGCGTACTGCGTAGACCAATTTATGTAATCATTAACTAAGTATAATCACTATACAAATTGATTGCATTGCATATTACAACAATATCATTTGAGTAAACAATCTTTAACGGATTGAATACCATTCAAATTTATACCGATGCGCGATACATATTGTTTGTAGAGAGCATCAAAGGAGCACCCTTATACCATTGCTCATGGTATTGCTCACTCACGCATTGGCCAACCAGCGATTGGTATTTTAAATTGGGGCTCGCTGATGGGCACTCGTTTGTAACGAGCGCAGCGGCAACGTTGTTAGGAGTCCCTAACAACGTTGCCAATGCACACGAACACACCAAGCGTGTGTTTATAATGGCGTAAGCTGTATATCCTATCCTGAATGGGGCCACCGTGGCTTCAACGGGACTGGGTCTCCAGTTGGACTGCAGCAGTCATTCGGAATAAGCCTATAAGTCTACAGCTTCCCTTGAATATCTCTCCACAACTACCAACATAGTGAGCCCTTACAACACCTCCAGAAAGCCCTATTGAACAGCACAGCATTGAGTTATAGGGAGATCCGTATGTGCGTCGGAAGGGTCAGAGCTAGACCTACATTCCACGGTAAACATTTGTGCTCACGTATGCGGCAAAATGGAACCTCTTAAATCAATATATTTTTATTACGTCCACACCACACATATCCGCGACCGCTTTAAGACACGTGTGTACATTTGAGTGGCCTATCGATTATTCGCTTGCTGTCTGCTCGCTCCCAAGGGCCGGGCATACGACGACGACGCCGTCAAAGTCAGGGGCAGGTCAGGAAGCCGTAGATGTCAACACGTTGCTGACGTCAGAGCTAGACCGTCGCGACGTTTGTTTGTCGTGGGCGTCTACCGAGATGATTGAGACAATCGTTAGCATCAGCTGTGGTGCTCCCCTGGGTGTACCCTGGGTGTACCTTGCCTATGTTTGCCGAGTCCGTTGTGTCCACTACTTTGCACAGGATATCTTCAAGGTCGGATTTTTGCAAAGCGGCAAGGAAGCAATGGTTGACACGCACTATACTATGGTAGCAATTCGCCAACTTCTTTAAGCTCCAATTTAGTACGCTCGGTTTGGTAATTATGTTTCAGCAAACTACATTGAAAATCGGAGCTGTAAAGTTTAGTGAAAACGGCCCTATGCAGTATATTGTTATTGTCCCTATATCGATATCCAATGTTCATTGTCCAGTGTCCATCCAGTCTCATTGTTAGTACGTGTGAGAGACTCTGGTTCGAGAGGCTGTGAGTTCAGTTCCCATCTAGTTAAAGAATGGTTCTCTAAAGGCAAGATGCTAGGATTTCTTCCAAACTTCGTCTAATAATAAAACTAAACCGATACTCATTATTATGTACACAGTTCTGACTAACGCTCGAACCGAATGCCTTATGCCAAAACGCATCTTACGTTGAAACGAGCATTTTAGTAAAAGTATGTAGATGCGGGTTCTGAATATGGGTGGGGGATGTCGATGTAGACGAAATATCTTGAGACGATCGTGCGCGGATACAAACAACGTAGCGTGTGTCTCAGGCGCCCGATGTGGGCCCGCTATTGTTTCAATATAGACCTTATACCAGCACCACTGTGTTATGAATGTACTATGTTTTACGACCACCCCACCCGTCGGGGTTCCACTCACCGTATGGGGGGTGTGTGGTTCAATATTCACAACCCTCGCTGCAGGTAGAGGCCTGATTGCTATCCTTGACGGAATATTTGTGCCTTAATTAACAACATGCACAGTGAATGCTAATCACATCAGTCTCTCTCTCTCTCTCCCTCTCTCTCTCTCACTCACTTGTTGCAATTTAGGCTTTCGTGTCGAATTATTATAATAGTGGAACGTGATTATTATTCATATAGTTAATGTGATGAGCGGTGGTGTAGCTTGGGTTGTGATGTCGCACGTGTCTTTACAAACTTATCAAATATTGACGGCTGTGAAGCATCGCTTTAACTGTAATTTGCTGTGTGCACGCTATACAAAGCCACGAGGGTTGTGGATGAATTTACAGACTTGATAGCACAGTTGGAATGATTCGATTGTCCCCAATACAAGCAATAATATTAAACAAATATGCCTATGTATGCCTTTCTTGTCAGAATCCGACTCAGTGGGATTTTGTGATTTTTAGAGTTCCAACAAAATAAATAACAACGCAAACCATACATAGATTATTTATCAAGAGACTGTAAAAACTAAAGCGGTAATTAATATATGTATACTTACAGTTTGGATGACTAAACAGTTTTAAAATTAAAGATTTAAACATAAAAAGTAAATTATCCTCACGAGTGACGCGGTTTTGGACAAAATTCTGTTACTCCATTGAACAGTCGTGTCCTCAACGACTTTAAATTGGTTTAAAAAGCAATGCAGCATTATTTTCTCGTATAAAATAAAAATAAACGTATATTTGTCGTGTAAGTTACATGAAATTGCATGAATAAACAGAAACAAGGTTCCGTAATAAAAATGGATTAATGTTTGTTGTTGGCAACAACTTAGCTTTTACGGGAAATATTGGAATCACCGTTATTTTCTCCCTCGAATTCTTCTCGTTTCACATTTGGAGTTCTATTGCAACAAAAAATAGAGTGAGAGAAAATCGAGTTACGGTTGGCATTGGTTTTTGAAAGCAATCACTTTCTCAATGAAATTAACTTTAAATGGTTTTTGTGAGTTGTGTTGGTTTTTTTTTAAAACAAATTGGTCCAGCGATACTCAATAGTAAAACCCATTTATTGGTGTCGAGGCTTTTAGTGTTTGGAAGCATAGAATCGTGAACAGAGTTTAATCATAATCCTCTACAACTGCGTTAGAGTGTCAATACGTATTATGTTCAAACCCACAATAATTAGTGAAGTAGATGTTTGTGTGTTTTTTTATAAAATAATATATAAACACATCTACATAAAAATCTTATTAATATATAAACCAATTATTTCTACTTCATTGGTATAAAAGATCAAAACAACTATAATGTTTATTTTTTACGCTAACTTCAAATAAATGATAGTAGGAACTGTGCTTGTGGCGCAAATGTTTTTTCATGAACAACGAGGTTTTGGAATTTTTACTTGAGTTACCAAACGGTGAACGTTATATCAATGTCAAAACAATGAAGCATATCCAAGCTGCGATTATAACTAAGTTATACTTGAGACTTTGAAACAAACTCTATAGGCATTTATTTTACTCCTTGCGATTCTACCTTTTAACCTTCTCACAACTTCTTGAGATCCAATTAACTTGGCGGATAAAATAGCGTTTTGTCTGAGGGCATTTTACTGAAAATAAATCGTCGTAAAGACATTAAGAATCGAAGCAAAGGTAGAGGAGGCCTAGTTACTGTTGAAATTAAATCCTACTTAGAGATTTGTCCTTGTTGATTCGCAACCAGCCGCTTTCGAATCTAAACGCCGATATTTTAAGAGAAGTAAACAAATGGAAAAACATCACAAGTTCAAGAAAATATTCCAGTTGAAATGCGTGTTAAAACAAATCAGTATGTGATTCTTTCGTTCAACAAAATATCTTTATATCTGAATACCGTTTTGGTGTGATAAATTATATACACATATATCTAAGTATAATATGAAAACATTTTTACGGTTAAGCAATCCTACGTTTATTTGCAAAATTAACATCAACGTTTTGACGACGTGTAGACCGTAAACATGTCTTCTTATTATACATTTTTCAACTTACACAATTTAAAAACTCAAATATCTATTAATGTTGTTATAAGAAAACGTAAAACACAGTAAAATGACTATAGCCTCGCCCAATTTTGTTTTACCCCAAATTATGGCTAAATGAGTTCAGAGTTTATTTTCACGCAAACAAGAGTGTGTTTTAGCTGGTCTATTTATAACATTAGACAGTGATCAACAAGTCGAGTTGTTGTGCTGTGTTGTGGGCCATGTAGATACCTGGCAATCGTTTTCCGCCAACTCAGTGCTATACACCTTAATTCTGTCTCGAGTATTTGTAACGACAACTTGATTTGATGGGATAGCAGTTTATTGTCATTGGAGTATACATACATACACCTTGTGGTTTGCTCACGCTATAGATGTGTCACCCTGCGTCAGTGTTGACATTATCGTTTACATTGTTAATCCGCCTTTCAAAACATGTATCAGTGATATAAAAACTAACATTTGAAACTGAATTTATGGAAATTTATAAATTATGGCGATTTCTAATGGCTCACAGTGAGTGCGTCTGGTGTATTGTTGTGTATTGTTGGTGTATTGTTTGTTAAAGGCGCACTGAGTGCGGATCAGTGCAGCCATTGGAAAACACCATTAGATTCAACAGTGGTCTAATCTACTAATACAATGCACACAATAGTCGCTTCAATAATGAAAATACTGTTTTTGTAATTATATCAAAATTGAGAATTTGGAAGCAGTGTGAGGGTCAAATGAAAGTCATTCATTACGTGTTCTCCAACTCAGCCTTTCCTCAGACTCGCCAAACCCCTAATCACAGAGCAGTATTGTCATGTGGACTGCTCAGGGCGAGTCTGAGGAAAGACTGAATTGAGGAGCACGTGAGGAACGACTATGCATGTGACCGGATTGACCCTGTCAATTGAGAGATTCACGATAAACCCATTATTTCCAAAATTACACGTCCATATTAAATATAATTTTACTGATTGTAATATGTTTAGTATCTAAATACGAATAGTTTGCAACAACTATTCCGAATAATTGATGCAATGTATTTTCAGTGAATGCAAGGTTGACTATTTATTTTGTTGTCAGAACATCTTCAGGACACCCCCACACGATCTTTCTCTGGGCCAAGTGTTATTTTTGCAATACGGAAAATACTGTATTTTCGTCAGTAAGGAAATGTAGATCCATTCTTTTGAAACATCGGGTGGTTTTTATATTAACCTCCGATGTTGCAGAACCGAGACCCAACATTTTATGCTGACAGTGAAATATCCGTGGTTTTATTGAACGGGGCGAGACATAACACGGGCGTGTTTACATGTTCAATATAAGAGAGGAAACACTGATCTCGCAACGTTGATTTTAGTTCATCAGATATCTCGTCATGTTTGCAATGGACCCATAGCAAAGTAATGTCTCACGCATGCAATTATTACACACATTACACACGTTATATTTAACACGTATATTCACGGCATATCTCAATGTTTCAGTGTGGCAAGGGCGTGTCTCAAATCTCAATTTTGGTGCAAGTCGACCAGCTAACAGAAACCCAACAATTAGTTGCAATTAATTACAACAATTGTTAAGGCCCATCCACAATGAAAATTAACAAACAGTGCTTAACAATAACAAAAACAGTAAGGTTGAACTATAACCAATCCTAACAACTTATGAGCAACAATGGGCTCATCAGCCAGTATGATTGGTTAAAACCTTACTGTTACTGTTAATTTTTATTGTGGATGGGCCCATAATTGCTTAAATAGTCGCCGAGGCTAGTTGACTGGCGTCAAAATAGAGATGAGATTCAACTGTGTAAACTGGGCTCTAGTTTTCACTAATCCAGACCGTACCGCTTATTAAACGCTCATTTAAGAAATTAAGACCGCATAACGTTCGCGTGTAAAGAAGTAACTTCGATCTTGAAAATGATCAGTAGCAGAAAGGAATAGTTGCGCGGCTCGTATAACACACAACAGTACGTACCACACTTCCGGGGGGGGGGGGTCTCATTATGTTAATTGATGGCCTGGTCTGTGGTTTGAAGCGATGAAGCCGGGTTTCCCTGGGGCGTAGGGGAGGGGGGGGGGGGGGTTAGAGCCAAGCTACAAAGCAAAAGTATCAAAGCATATTTTAGGCCTCTACTTTTAACACCTTTTATTTTAATTCATATTGGAAATCAATTTTACATATTAACTAAAAATATCTAACAATTTTATTTACATGTAAATTTAATTTTTGTTTCAAAGATACATTTTGAATAGTGTTTAAGAATCACCCAGGGGCTCAATTCCCGAGCGGTTCGAGTAAACTCACATGCGAATTCATGGTTTTAATTACTTGTTTTATAGATACCACATATATGTATAATATATAATTACATCAAATTGGTACCATATAATACAAAATTATACCAAATTTGAATACCGAATTGTCAAAACGTATCGGAAACAAGTAATTGAAGCTGTTATTCCAGATGGGAGTGTACTCGTACAGGCTCAAGAATTAGGCCCAGCAGTTGTCGTATTTTTTCGTCTACTGTAACAAAATTCAAATAATTAATTTTCCTCTTATCTATATTAAATGGTAATACTCACTAACCAACACACGATTAAATAATGGTTTGTTTTAATTAGGTATACACACAAGACATGAAACACCGAGCTTATACAAACAAAGGCAGCAGCAATGGTAGAACGCAGCTGCGTTTGTGTACAGTACGTCCTACATAGCCGCGAAACTGGGCTAAATCTAATTTATGCGACTTAAAGCAATGTTCAGCTTAAGAGAGAAGGGTACCTCCACGTTGAACCGCAGACAATTTTAATTTTTTAATAATTAATCTCAGGAATGCTACAAGAAATCGAAAATTTGAATACACTGGGTTTTCGTAAACCTACAGACTGAATGAAATATATTATAACCATAAGCCTAGCTATTTTGATTATTAAATCTATAATTATTAATAAAATTAATTAGGAATAAAAACCATACTGATTATAATGTAACACAAAATTTAGAGCATTCAGTATGTTTGGCTTACCAAACAACAGAGCGCTGTTGATTCAGATTTTCGATTTCGAAGTCTATTCTTGAGATATAATTTAAAAATGAAACTTTTTGTGCGGTTTTTGACGTAGAAGTATCCATACAAATCTCAGGTGGCATAGCTGACATTTAAACAGTGTATCCCGGTATGAAACGTACACACAAGATGGGCCAAACAATGCTTTAGACTTCAGAAGGTGTATGGGAAGCACCCATTCCATTCGAGTGATCCTTTAGGTTTTCAGTGAGGCGACGGCACGAAGCGCTAGTCTTGATACAGCCGTCTCCTACATCGTTACCATATCGCGCTCCCATGTCGCTCCGGGGGAATAAAAGATGTTCTTTCTATGGACGCTGCCGGAGTACGAAATATGTTATGTTCATGTCATAACCCGCGAACTTGAACTTTATTGCCAAAACCTCGACTATGTATCTTATATTCTGATTTAAATGAAAAGTATTGTGGTCTGGCAGTGTTGTTAAAGGATTGAAAGAAGTTGATTGAGTTATTTGTAGCTACTAAAAGTTCATTTTAAATTATCTTTTTGGAAGTTACCAGTTAAACCACGGTGAAAACACGTTATATGAAGGATAAAACGTAAACTGAATCGTTGACGGTCTTTAGTACCGGCAAAACTATCAATGTATACACAGCAAATAGTTTTTATAGGTTTGAAATTGTTGCTGCTGCTGTTTAGAATTTATTTGTGTCCCAACTCGACATAATTTGAACAAAAACTCTTTGTACGTATAATCACAGTATCATTGTGAATATAAACATTAAATAGTAACATGATCAAATTAATAATGTAGAAATGAGATGAGTAGTACGAATGCTCTGCAAATCACACATTTGGCTGTGGTTGCTATGGCTCTTGTTGCTCAACTCTGAGTTAGTCGTTTGAGAAATAAGCCACCTAACCTCCGTGTGAGAACGCCTCATTGTCCACTACTCCGTTTGCGAGATTATTTTGTTCTGCACGGAAGCCTTGACTATAAAATGTTTACTTTTATAAAAACGAATTCAGTTAAAATGTGTCAAATATTGAGATTTTTTTTAAATTGTTAATATACCGAAATAGTTATTGGTATAACACTGCCTTTTGTGGATTTATTAATTAAATCATATGAAACGATAAATAACACATCAAACTTCCTACCGATATGAAACACTTCTTACGCGCGTAAAACATTACTCTGTACATTCAAGAGTTTTTTCCAAGAAAATAGTCCGGAAAAATGAAAACTCATGTTAGATATTGCATAAATGACTCGTCCAAATGTTATTTTCAGTTCTATCCAAATCGTCCCCGCCCCCAACGCACGCAGCACAGTCGAGTCGAGTAGAGATATATTTGTTTGCTTGCCGCAGAGCGGTTAGCGTGCCACTATACAATAACTACACCTGCACATTTTTTAACTTCTGTATATTTTTCTATCGTGTTGAAAATTGCATGTTTCTATATCGTCACTTTTTCGTGTAATTAATCACTGGGTAATGTTTTTTGCTCACTTATTATATCATTGTTTTGTAACACATTCAAACCCCTAATTCTGATCCATAGCCGGGTCTACATTCAGTTATCAAGATCTAAAGAAATCCACTGTATGATCTCCACAAAGTAGATGAATAACACCATTCGACATGGTAAACTCAGTCTAGAGCACAAGTAAAGAGCAAACTGGCCTACTGCGGTCTAAAGAAAGCAGGCGATTATTCTCGGCAACCATAAGAAAAATGTCGCAATTTAATGGAAACTCCTCGGAACGTTCAACCACGCATTTTTTTGAATTATTTACTTCGCAACGTTAGTTTGTGATATTGTTGGCATATTAGCATAATGATATTTAAATTTAATACAATTTAGAGGAAAGCGTAAATTGTTGAATTTATTTCAATGATTCTTAGCTTTTCAAGCCCTTCTTATTACATCTCAAATTCAAATAAGAAATCTGGATTTTGTAGAACGTGAGTCTTAAAGATAGACAATTGGGTATACGCAAGACTTTACACCAGTATGGGGGTGATGCCCTATTATTGTGTATAAGATGCTTAAATATTATATTACTAAGCATGGGACGTTTTTCGACAACAGAAGGCTACGTGGCGGTAGGCTTCCCCCCACCCTTCTCATTATCATTCTTCAATAATCAGGTTAAAGAAGACACTGTGCCCCACAATAGTCTTTAATTTCAGTAAAATAAATACAAATATTACTATGCTTGCTGCATTATGTCTGATTATAGTATATTTAGTTCGTTATTACACAAATCATGACATCAATCAAAGATATCTTGCGTGGAGAACATTTGTCATGATTGATATATAGGAAGACCTAATGAAGCATTCAAAGTGCGGATAACCGTAAAGCTTGAGTATCACAATATTATGTACAGTACTGAAATGAACTTATAATGAAGGGCCTGGAAGAGAACTGGATGGGCGGATGAGCTGTGGTGACTGTTTTCTGCTCCGTTCGATGGATGTCTGACACTCACACATCTCTTGAGAGCGACGTGACGGACAGACAGTCTAGTCTAGTCTACATATCTCACAACGCTGCTCTTCCGCGCGCCTCGAGCGGTATTCTGTCTGTCTCAAAGAGCTTGATACAAAGATATCACGCGCGCGGGCCGTGCACTGAACTAGTCTAGTCTAGTCTACATATCTCACAACGCTGCTCTTCCGCGCGCCTCGAGCGGTATTCTGTCTGTCTCAAAGCGCTTGGTACAAAGATATCACACGCGGCGGGCCGTGCACTGAACTAGTCTAGTCTAGTCTACATATCTCACAACGCTGCTCTTCCGCGCGCCTCGAGCGGTATTCTGTCTGTCTCAAAGCGCTTGATACAAAGATATCACACGCGGCCGGCCGTGCACTGAACTAGTCTAGTCTAGTCTACATATTCACAACGCTGCTCTTCCGCGCGCCTCGAGCGGTATTCTGTCTGTCTCAAAGCGCTTGATACAAAGATATCACACGCGGCGGGCCGTGCACTGAACTAGTCTAGTCTAGTCTACATATCTCACAACGCTGCTCTTCCGCGCGCCTCGAGCGGTATTCTGTGTGTCTCAAAGAGCTTGATACAAAGATATCACACGCGGCGGGCCATGCACTGATCTATAGTCTAGTCGAGCACACATTATCTCACAACGCTGCTCTTCCGCGCGCCTCGAGCGATTCTGTCTGTCTCAAAGCGCTTGATACAAAGATATCACACGCGGCCGGCCGTGCACTGAACTAGTCTAGTCGAGCACACATTATCTCACAACGCTGCTCTTCCGCGCGCCTCGAGCGGTATTCTGTCTGTCTCAAAGCGCTTGATACAAAGATATCACACGCGACCGGCCGTGCAATGAACTATAGTCTAGTCGAGCACACAATATCTCACAACGCTGCTCTTCCGCGCGCCTCGAGCGATTCTGTCTGTCTCAAAGCGCTTGATACAAAGATATCACACGCGACCGGCCGTGCAATGAACTATAGTCTAGTCGAGCACACAATATCTCACAACGCTGCTCTTCCGCGCGCCTCGAGCGATTCTGTCTGTCTCAAAGCGCTTGATACAAAGATATCACACGCGGCCGGCCGTGCACTGAACTAGTCTAGTCGAGCACACATTATCTCACAACGCTGCTCTTCCGCGCGCCTCGAGCGGTATTCTGTCTGTCTCAAAGAGCTTGATACAAAGATATCACACGCGGCCGGCCGTGCACTGATCTAGTCCACAATATCTTACAACGCTGCTCTTCCGCGCGCCTCGAGCGGTATTCTGTCTGTCTCAAAGCGCTTGGATACAAAGATATCACACGCAGCCGGCCATGCACTGAACTCGGCGGGATGACAACGATCCAACTGGGCCGTGGCTGCCGCCGTTCCGTGAAATTTGTCTGTGGTTGGTTGGCAAATAGCTTCACATGCAGCTTAACAATTATGAGAAGCTATTTAACGCATGCATAGGTTTTGTTTGTATCTTTAAAGTAACATTTTAAATAGTATTCATGGGAAAGGCTTTATTACGATTGTAAAATTAAACACGTGGCCGTTTTTTTATTTGCTTACTGGTTACCTCAAGTTAAAATAAACGGGAACTAATTTGTTTCGGCTCGAAAGGTGCATTAACATCTGCTGTCAAAACACGCTCAGAAACGGACCTGCGCCATCTTGCTCGTGATTAAAAGATTCTGACGTCATATCTCTGTAAACAACAATTTTATATCATACGAATAGTACTGAAATCCCACCCTTTAGTAGATTATTGCTCTAATAAGACTTAAACTGAACCAACGTTTATTTCTAGTTAGTAAATGAACACTGTACAACATTAATTAACAACAATATGTTAAATAATTGCATTATTTTAAACACGTTTTGGTAAATACTGTATCAAAATGTATTTTCTGAAGAAAACAGTGGTATAAAAGGTATTGTTGTAAAGTCACTGCATCCTAGATATTGTAAAATGTCGAACTTAATATCGTTGATATTATTAAGAATACTTCAAGGAGGCAGTTGTTTACATGAGATATGACGTCAAGAGCCATTTTTCAATTACGGAACGGGAAGTTCCAAATTTCAAACTTAAAATGCTAATAGAATAGGAAATATACGCTTCTCGGATATAAAAATTATACTGCCCGTATTTTTAGATAATGATCTTCCATTTTTAGGTGCTTTGAGAAATATTTATTTTTGATGAGACTTCCCTATTGTTTCCAACAAACACTGAATATGTCCCAATCGAAGAAAGATACAACAATGGAGATTGGAGTTCCCTAGCAACCGATTGTTTGTCCGAAAAATTAAACTCGGTGATGTCAGATTAGATTAGATTAGATTAGATTAGATTATGAGTTTATAAAGACGTACTCTGCAACTATGACGTCGAGAGGTGTTTTCCCTAGATCGTAAATGTCGGTTTACACTATTTCCTAAGATTTTGTTCCTGGTACGTATTTTTCTAACTGTTTTACTTAGGGTCGTTTCCATTGGCAGGATTTATTAAACGTCACCTCTAACTGGCTGTGCTAAAAAGTTTAGGTTTAACTGCTGACGTTGCCATGGTTTCCTGAATTCTTAAACCTTAGGAGAGTGTGTATAAACGCCGTAATGCTTTTGGGTTGATTTGATTTCGTTAACCCTTATACTTTCAGGGCGATATGCACAGACGACTGTTAAGTTACAGGATTCGTTGCTATGGAATTATTTTATTACATGCTATTTTCCATAAGAACAACAAACTCCATAGCAACCATAAACAATATAAGAACCTAGTAATTGGACTGTTTACTGTTCCTTGTCACACAAAATTAAAGCGCAATATTTCGAACCCTGAGCAGAGCTCTTCAACAGGCGAAAACACACGATATGGACAGACGACTGTCAAGTTAAGTACAGGATTCGTTGCTATGGAATTGTTTTATTACATGCTATTTCCCATAAGAACAAACTCCATAGCTGTGTGTCTGTAAGTGTGTTTTCACCTGTTGAAGAGCTCTGATCAGGGTTCAAAATATTACGCCTAATTGTATGTGTGACAATGAACTGTGTACAGTCCATTACTAGGTTCTTATAACGTTTTACCTGTTCTACTATGCTTCCGTTTTAATTAACCATAAATTACATACTGTGCATTCTGCCCTTAAATAAATGTGTAAGCCGACCTTAATCAATAACCTGTAACCTATAATGTAATTATAATACATCAGGAGAATGTTGTGTAAATAATGCCTGCGCATGCGTCGCGCAGACCGTGATGACGCTATGAAACACCAATGAGCGGAAACGGAAATAACCATGCAGACCCTTGAGTTGAACGATTCTTGTCCGTTCAGACGGCGCCAGACCACGTGACACGTGACATCACATTTAGACCGCGGTACAGTCCCGGTCGAAAGCTAGGGTGTCTGCCTCCACCGTCTAGCAATGTTCACGCATCTACACTCGCTGAGTTAGTGGCTCAATTATCGGACACTTTATCTGCCTCAGGGATTTGAGTATATTGTTTCTCAGTTATACTCAATTAATGCTTACAATACCCTAAGGTAAATGCGGCTTCATGGGCCAAGAACAACATCCCCTTCCCCCCAAAGTTATAGCTGGGATATAGGAACTAAAGTAGATGTGACATTTTCTTAGTTTGACGCTCCCCTGCTGCTCCCCTCCATCGCTATGTGACTACCCCTTACCCCCGTGACAACCCGACAAACATAACATATTTATTCATATCATATTATATTATTTATCAGTTATATTTGTTATGCTGGGCGGTGGTCATAACTAGGGGGTGGAGCTTTTGAACTATGTCAAACTAAAAATATCTGCACTCTATACCTGATGATTCTTATCAATTCGATTTAAATTGCAAATCATTGAATTTTTTTATTTTTTTAACAAAAGTAGGCCTACATTATACAATGTAATAACCTTAAACATATAAAAACATAATTAGACATATATAATTCCATAAAGAAAATAAGGTCACGTAGAGTAAAGTCCCTGTGTGTGGGCTGAGCAACTGAGTAATAATAAGTAAGTAGTAGTAAGTCACAAGTGTATGCGTATTTCTGACGACAGGGTCGCGTATATTATGATCACATCCAGTGCAATGTCAGCATGCTGACTGGAGCTGCGTCACTAGGGCGTTGACTGCATCAGGACGACGACGTTGCAGGTTGCCGCTGTGTTTGTTGTTGTAGGGGGCGATAGTGTAGGGGAGGGGGGGGAGGAGGGGGCGCCGAAATGTTTGAATGAATCTCGGAATCTCGTTCAGGTGGGGCCATTGGGGATATTGAATGGCAACCTTGCCGCAAGCGATGTAGGGGAGGGGGAGAAGAGGGGTGGGGGAAGGGGCGCAAGGCAGCATTCAGATCAATACGACTACAGAGAGGGGTGGGGCAGCACAAAGTTCGCACTTCCTTGACCGTGAAATGATAAGAAATGTAGCCAAGAGTAACTCTGTCTGGTTGAACTGTTTGATGCTATAATTAATGCTTGTTTGTGTGCGGTAGACTGGATGCTGCCACAGTATCTCACTGGGTCACCTGGGTGTTGGGGAGTGGAGTAGCCCAATACAGCATCAGTGATCCCGCTTAGTCAACTCCCTTTGAACTCTTGTTGTCAATAAGGATTATGAATCAGCATGCCTTCAGTAGCGTATGAGTATATTTCACTGACATCCTGCGCTAACTTAAAATATGTTTCAAGTTATACAATTAATAATATAATTTTCAAGCAAATTTTATATATCCTAAATCAATCAGCATGCCTTCAGTAGCGTATGAGTATATTTCACTGACATCCTGCGCTAACTTAAAATATGTTTCAACTTATACAATTAATAATATAATTTTCAAGCAAATTTTATATATCCTAAATCAATCAGCATGCCTTCAGTAGCGTATGAGTATATTTCACTGACATCCTGCGCTAACTTAAAATATGTTTCAAGTTATACAATTAATAATATAATTTTCAAGCAAATTTTATAAATCCTAAATCATAAATGTTCTGTCCGTTGAAGACCATGCACGTTAACTTTTCTCTTGTCTAAACGTCGATCCCAACACATTTGCAGTCCATTTTTGGTATTTTTTTTTTAAATAGTGAAAGATTTTGATAAAAACAATTAAAGATTCAACTAATACCCTGACGAACCAGAGCGTTTCAATGTGGCGCCCACACAAATGGTGGAGGTGCCGGGTTGAAACTGCATCCCTAATATAGGGGAGCGTGATGCACTTGCTAACGGAATTTGTACCCATCAGACATGTTATTTTAGTCCAACAAACCGTTTAGGAGCTATGTCGGTAACATATGTCGGTAACATATGAACATTTATTACCGTTCTTTGTTCGTTATAGAACCACGCTCCAGCGTTAATGAAGTTGAAATTTTATATTTTGAAATTATTCATTGCTAGAAAATGTACAATCAAATGTAATTACAATTTTTGCAGATATTCCAGCTGCATATAATTGCAAGTGCTACAAAACCATTACAATTTGTATTGAATTAAAACTAAAATCGATGTATGGGTTCCGACAACAAATGAATTGTCAAGCTAAATATCCTCCCCTCCCTCCCTCTCCCTCTCTCTCTGTCTCTCTCTTTTATCCTCCACCCAAGAATAATTTACGTTAAAATGGAACCTTAACCTTGTTGAAAACACGAGGCGAACGGGTATCTATTAATAGGACAATATTGCAACAGCCGAGTACTAAAACATGTTTACATCTTGTCGCCGGAAATTGTGCATACCTCCCTCACAAGTGCTTCTCACGCTTCTGCCAGAACCGAAGCCAGCTTTTTGTGAGATTCTGTTAGTTTCTTAGACGATGCTCAGACAAAATGCTGCCGTGTACTTTGAACGAAGGTAGACACGTTATACAATCTCCCATTCCCCTCCCCCCCACCCCACTTCCTTCCACCATCGTTGTGGAGATGAAACTAAATTGGGTTCTTCCTAATAGCTTAATTCAAAATCTTTTCCTCGTAGGCCTAAGCCATCAATATTTTATATGCTTGCGGTGGTGAATTTTCGTCCCGCCCAGCAAAAAATATATTCTGCAAACACTTTAGTTGTAATGGAAAGCTGTTTTTTTTCGAACACCTCTAAACACCTCTAAACTTTTAATGGTAAATGGGACGTTTAACAGATTTAATGATATCTTGATTCCTACGCTGAATTTGGTTTTGTGTTAACTAAACAATGAATTGAAAATCTGTCAAATACTGATTTTGGTAGGATTGTCATTTTAATAATGAATTAATTCTAAATTATCGATTAATTACAGAAATAAATGGCGTTAAAGTTACCATATGTTTTTTAAATTCATTTTTTAGCTGATACAAACCAAATTCCGCGTAGGAATCATATTTTCTATAAATCTTGAAAGCGTTTCTCAGATATCAATGAAATACCGGTTATGTTGCAACCTACCCCTTGCCGTTAAGTTAACCTTGAAGTTTAAGTCCTGGTTTATGACTGACCTATAACTAGCTTGCAACTAACATGTTGTATCCATGGCAACCACCAATCAGAAGTGTGGTTGTGATGGAGAAAACCAGTTAACGACGGGATAAACATTTAGCGGTCTTTTACCAGGCATAAGTGAATAGAACCATCTAATACTCAAATTGCCACAAGATAACATACTGGAGATTGAGAACTATGTTGACACACAGCGTTTTGAGGGCGTGATGGTGAGCTGTCTCATAAAGTCAACCTTAGTTCGACCCTCGCTAAGTGACACTGCGTGGGAGTACTTTGTTGCTATGGTTACGGCGTGAGCATGGGACCAGGCATGTTAATTGTATGTTGCATTTGTTTGTGATTCACGGAAGTCACGAGTTTATTTGCCTGATTCGTTTCCACAATCCATAAAAATAAACGAATAATTGTGAACCGGGATCCACTGATCTCCTGGCCGGCCAAGGTCCAGTATAGCTCGAAGTAAAATCTTTAGGTCACGTGGACCTAAAAACCTCCGTTAACGATCTCTAAACATTCTAAATGATTACGTAATTTGATGATGCCAAATAAGATTTAAGCGATTTTTTTTTAGATTTTATAATTTAAAAAATCCCACTTTATTATTTTTGTCTTTTTTTTTTCAAAGTAACTTCCATTTTAATAAGAGGGCTGTTGAAGTGGATGCGATTATTTGATCTCTGAGGACGTTAACATCTGACTTGTTTTATTATGGCAGCGGGAACATTTTTCCATATTCCGGATCCTGAAATTCTCGAGATCAATCTTCGTTGTTTGTGTGTTTTGTACAGCTTGAATACATCCACCCACACACTCTCATCTCATCTATGTAATCAGATCCGTTTAGGAACGTCTACATAACAGTACACCCAAACACTGAGAGCACTTCTAGGTTTTCATTTGATTACAATTGTTGTTTACCGACTTACTCGACAGCTATGATCATATTACGTAAGGGGTGATTGGAGGAAATAGACAAATATGACGTAAATGTGAGGACGTAGTCTGCTTTTCGTCTGGCTTCCCCACCTCGACCTGTCCAAATAGGGCGCCCTTATACCGGAAGCATACGCTTCCGCCGGCATAGCTCTCGGGATTAACAAGAATGCTACTCGAAATCGAAAACTAAGAGTATAAGCAGTGGCGTAGCGCAGAAGTCGGGGGCCCCCCCGCGACATTGGCCATTGGACATGGTAGAATCAAGCACGGGGGGTATGGGGGGTGGAGCCCATGAAAAGCGCCGCAGGCGAAAATTTTGAAAGCACGTTTTTAGAGTGCATTTGGTGCGTTTTAGGAAAAAGTGGTGGGCTGAATGTAATACCGAAACAATGTAGTTTGTGTGCGTCAATTTGTTTTGTCGTCATGTCGAGTTACAATTCACAGCATACATTGCAACAATTTAACGTTTGATCTTATTTTCAACCCCCCCCCCCCTCCCATATCCACCACTTCCACGCGACGTAATAATAATGTATACATTTATCTACTAAAACCATAATAACATATTATTATATCATCAACAACAACAACAACAAGTATGATAAGTTTTAAGTATTGATAAATCAAATAACCTACGTTTTGATCCTCCAACTGCAATTCTGGAACGTTTCCTAGCCGTTTAGGCTTTAAGTGTATTATTGTCTGGCAAATCGAGCTTTTCGGCGTGCGTTAGCGTCCGCGAACTCGTCGAACAATGTATCTATGTTTAACTTTCGTGTTCTTTCACCCTCGATACTAAGCAATGCCAAACCACTGAGTCGATTCTCACTCATTGAGCTTCGCAAATAGTTTTTAATTAATTTTAATTTAGAAAAAGATCTTTCGGCACCCGCTGCAGTCACGGGCACTTTTATAAGTTCTACCACTCATTGTAAATAATATATATATTAACAAATAACATAGTAACAGAATAATAAAATAGAAACACTAACATAACACTTCGTGACTCCACACAGAAGAGAACATTCAACACATATTCACAAAACTACTACGATTTCACTCAATTCACAATAAGAATGTAAACTTTGCGCACTGTTATCAACACATCCGATCCAGCACCATATTTGACACCGCTTTATTAATCGCATCACCTACAGTCTCACTCCCACGCTGAGATATGCCTCTATCAGTGAGGGAGTCCGAGAGAAAACTGACCTCTGAAATAATTTTGTGTAAAGGGTGGAAACTAGCTACAAAACAAAGTTTATTGTTAGTGGGGGTAAGGGTAAAATTTAAAGTTCATTGGCATTTTCGGTGACATCAGACTGTTAGTTTTACAACACAAGTGCATTTCGCTAACCCATACATCCGGTATAAAATCGTGAACGATCCCAAAAATTTTGAAAATTTTGCGAATTTTGTAATTTTATTTAAAATAAATTTTAATTGATTTGTTGTCTTATTTGAAATTTTCATAATATACGATCTATATCATCGGGGGCCCCCGCTTCGCGGGGCCCCCCCGCCTTGCGGGGTTTGCGGGGCCTTCCGCTACGCCACTGAGTATAAGCCTACTGTAGTTTGGTAAGCCCTATAGACTGAATAATAATCGTATCTATAACATTATTATCAATAATACGATTGGTTGTTTAAATGAATTTTTGTCACTAACTATGGATTTAACAATCAAAATGACTATATCCTACTGATTATAATATTTGTCATATTTTTTTCATTCAGTCTGTAAGGCTTACATAGCACAGTGAGCTATTCACTCAGTTAATTTAGGTCGATGTTCACACTTATTTAAGATTTAAGGTTTTATTTTCCTAACTGTTTTACTTAGGATCGCTACCATTGGCCGGATTTATAAAACGTTGCCTCTCATTGGCCGGGCTAAAACGTTTAGGTATAAGAGCCAATGTTGCTATGGTTTCCTTAAATCTTAAATCATAGGAAAGTGTGTAAACGCCGTAGTGCTTTTGCCTTGATTTGATTTTGTTAAACCTTAAATCTTAAATCTTAATAAGTGTGTAAGCCGACCTTTACAGAATGAGATAAACCTGAGACTACACTTTCCCTGGCCTCATGTAATACTTTGTAGGGCGCATCGATCCAAACAGGGCTCCGTGTGTAGCAAGAGGGGCTGTTACATGTATTGCTAAGTGTAAATCATTGTCCGACGTGTGTGTAGAGTTGAGTGTGCAGTATATTTAAGTGCGTGTAGCGTGCGGCGGGGACAGCCGGCTGCCAAAGTCAATACTGCCTAAGCGATTCGGATACGAGACTTCAATAGGCGATCACTGCATAAGTGAGTTGGCCACGAACATGACACAATAATAAAAGCCTTATAACGCCCGGTGTAGGTAGGCTCATGTTGGCGCAAGAGTACATGCCACTCATTTGTTTCATGTCGATCAGATTTTACTGTGTTATAAAACTGGGCATTTAGTTGGCTGATTAGTTTTGCTATCAACGAGTAGTTTAGTGTTCTTATTAAAACGCGTTGATAAAACGTTAATTGATAATAAATAATAAACAGTTATTTTTATGTTATAACATTTATTTTGAACTAAAATATGTTAATTATTCACATAATACTGGATAAAGTTGCATTATTTTATTACAAGTGTATGAATCCTTATTTTAATTCTAAACATACTTTAAACCTAGGCATAAAATAAGAACGATGCACTGAATAGTCACAGATAAATCACAGAATTGATACATAATTTAATATTTATTCAAACATGTTATTTGAGATATTAGCAAACATAGCCAATGTTTGGAAAGCAAAGGAAAGCAAAAGCGCACTTCCAATAACACTCGATAGCAGCGGTGTCTGAGCGACAAGACAATGATATAGGTATGCCTGCTCGTCCTACGTTGCATTTCTTACCAACGTGAACTGGATGCTCATTAATCAACTACGTTGCATATCTTATGAACGTAAAGTCGATGTAACAAAATTAGAACTAGAACATTTGGATGTACGATGAAATTTGATTTGCTCGTCAACTGCAACTTTTTAGATGGATGCCCATTTTTCATCAGTCAAATGTTCAACGCCAAAATACAGGGAAATAGTTTAAAGTTTTATAGCTAACTTGAACAACTTAAAAGTGTGATAATTCACTCAATGTTTTGTTTTGTGTTTCTCCGCTCTGTCTTAACACTCACGTTGAGGCTGAAGCGTGACTATAGAGCACTCAAAATATACTAGACGCATTCTGGTGGCAAGAAAATAAACTTCTATTTGGAGTGGTCTAGCTGTCAATTTTCATTGTTGTTTTATTGTTATTATTCATCAATGGCGCTGAAAGGAGGTTGCTTAGCAGCGCTATCTATGTTAGTTTTGAGTCCTCTATGTTGTAACCGTTGTGTAACGTTTGCTGAAGAATACTGAAATTAAATACAAAAGAAGTCAACATATTTAAAACAATGCATAATATGTGAAATCTTATAACAAAACAGATTTTACGCGCCGCCGTTTATTGGGCGCTGACATCTTGAGCGTCCGCCATTACGACTATACTACTTCCTCAATGCACAGCCAGTAAATCCACGATAGAGTGTCGGATTGAACCGACGTTTAAGAAGGCTGTGCCTCAATGTAACCCGGCAATATTCGAGAAAGCTGTGTATTGAAGTATAGTTGCAATGGCGACCGGACGTTCAAAGATAGCGAAAATATAATTTACCCTATATGTTGCAGTATAACGTTCACTTATATTAATAATGCTGTCTTGGTGATCAGGTTTGCAGTGACTGAGATTTATCTTCTACTTACATTGACAAGTGAATGAATCAAAATGCGTCACAAGCTGAACGTTATATATAGAATTCTTGAATCGAAAAAAATAACCTAGTTGTACTAGGCCCGTGTTGGAAATTATAATATATCTGCGTGCACATGAATTTGCATATGTATGAGATTCAGTAATCAAACAATGAAGAATCAGCAAAGAAACCAGTGTGTGAATTATCACGGTGAATGAATTGAATGTTCGCGAACTTGCAAGCTAGAGCTACAGATATGAATGTCTCAAACATATTTCACATTCAACAGAGTATACTTAAAGACTTATTTTACGTTGTTCTCACTAATTTTCCAGACACGTCGCAACATTTAAAAATGTGAGAAATACGTGAAGAACGAGCATGTTCTGGGGCAAACGATATTGCATGGTAATTTGGTGGGACGTGTGTAAGCTTTATAAAGCGCTGGTTTGGTTTTTGTGTATAAAAAGAAGAACAAATAATATAAAAGGAGAACACATGTTTATATGCAAAGTTACTTCAGTTATGTTTTGCATTACGAAATCATAGGAACACAGCCATTTGCCCCATCTTGGATCTTTGACTATTGTCCTCCTATGTAAATCATTTTTATAACTAAATATGATAGACATTAACTAAACATTTTAGTTGTCAACCAACTTGATTCCACAGTTTCTGATTGGTGGTAACCTTGGTGAAAACAAGTTAGAAGATACCTAATTTAGTTGGAAGTCATAAGACAGTGTATTCATAAATAAATAAACACACAAACAAAACATTCTGGGCAAAACTTGTGGTATGAAATGTTTTTTATTTTAGTGTATATACATGAGTTGCTTAGCAACCTCGAGCGAGGGGAATAAGCCAGTAACGTACCAGGAACTATTAGTATTCCATAAGCCGCGTTAAACTTTTTGTAAATCCGCTCCCTGGTTTGAAACATTATTTCAAATAAGTGTATTCGTTTTTAGAATATAAAATTCCAACGTGAAACTTATTCATGTTTCACATTCCGAACCCCACAGGTCCCAAGCACAGTAGTTGACAGTTGTGAATGGAATAATATTGTGGTTCGTGGATGCTTTTTCTGTACGAATCGGCATAACCTGATAGCCATGGGTGTATGTGGTGATAAAACTGTCACTAGAGAAACCGTAATAATTAGGTCCTGTTTTAAAAGAAATAACGTTTTACCTTGTTGGTTCAATGCCACCAAAAACGAGAGAGCTTTGGGTGAACTAAGTATTACTAGTTGTTACATACTCCCAATTTATTAAAAGGCTATTTATTGGCAAATAATGTTTATGTTCTTACTGTAATGAATTATCCTGCTTTGCTTACCATATTTGTGTGTAAATCATCACCACTGTTGCTTCCGTACGATATACATTTATGTATAACCTCAAATGATGTGCATTGCCAAACATTGTATCCCTGGATTGCCAAATAGTATTCAAACAGTAGACGTATACTCAATTGTTTCCATACAATATCATTTACAAGCCATAAGGTTTGGTGTCTAAAGTCTAAAAGCTAGCTAAATACAACGATGATGGTTTCATGTATCTTCAAATGTCATCATCATTGGCATTTTGTGCGTATTATTTGTTATCCAAACAATATCCAAGTATGTCGTGTCCAAATGATAACCTGTGGCCACTTATTGTATGTGCTTCAAGCCACGTGATATTTAAGGGTTATTCAAGCACAGCCGTATTATTTGTTTTGAAATGCGACAATAGGGCCATCTTTTGGAGTGGTTCTACAGCAAGCTTGTGAATGTTGACGTCATAGCCAATGAGTCGGAGCCAATCAGCGGGCGACTTTTTCAAATACTGACTTGTGGTTGGCCAATGTCTCTTTCATCTATACCGTCAGCATCCACAAGGTTGCTGTGGAACGTCTTTATACTTACCGTCTCTTGGGCAATAACATTTGGCTTTGAACAATGTCTTATATCACACAATTCCCCATGCACAACACCCCCTTATGTGTGTGAGAAGCTTGATTGTTCACCTTGTGTTGTGCTGTACTATTTCAGTGTCTAATCACATGTTCGGTGCATTCCGTGTTACGTCATTGAGAGGGTAGATCGCCAACACTGTAGTGACTGTTCGCCTGCTACGTTATACCATTGAGTTTCTTAGTGCAGCGGTCATTGGCGACTGTCTACCCATAAATCGCCCGTGTACGCTAGTAGTACTGAAGGGAGCCGCTAGGTGCCGCCACACGTAGACGCTGATTAGGCCGCGCTGATGTGGCGACACGTAGCGGCTCCCCCCAGTACTACTAGCGCACACGGGCGATTTATGGGTAGACAGTCGCCAATGGCCGCTGGGACTCTGCTCTACACTAATACACTGAATGGTAATACCGCTTACGGCAGCCGACTAGCGTACGTTTGGCTCAAGACCCTGCAGACAAACAGCCACTGGTGTTAGCCCTCTACCCTATACTCCGTACTCCATGCTAACATCAAACAGAATATAGATTGCACTTTACCTTCCTCACCCGATGACGAAATTGTGATACGCTGCCCGCCCTAACGACTCACGCCTAATATGTTTTTCATTGCAACTTCTATATTTTATGCTTTTACAAAACAACTAATTTATTTATACAGTGTTTTGTTTGTATGTTGCTTACGCTGCGAATGAAATAGGTGTACAGAGTGGAATATTACCACATGCTGTTCTAATACACGATTTGGATAATAAACGACCACAGAACTTGATTTTGTTGCACTAAATGCTTCCACGCTGTGAACCTAGCAATTAAACCTAAAGCTGGGTTCATCTTTTTGACCCGTACACTTTTAGTGAACAGTATCAGTACATGAGCAATACTCTGTGTGGTGACTAAGAGTAGGGTGTTTTAAAATCATTAATTGTTAATTAATATTTCTTGCGATTTAGTATGAAAATCCGATTAAATTTTGGGTTTTTTTTTCAGTTTACTTTTTATGTCAAGGTATCTGCAATATTACCCAGCAGGTAGATTTTTCATTTTTTAGACTTTGTGTTTAGTTTTCAGTTCTTGGAGTTTGATGGGAAATCTTTGTTATGAACAGTGCGTGGTACGAGGACGGCAATATTCCTTTGTGTACACCTATGACGTAGTGGTATTGTTTTCACAAATAAATAGACGTTGAGTACATTGCCAAACTATACAATTTCTCATCGAATCTGGTTATCATAAACAAGTATCTTAGCTTCATACGCTAATTTTATTATCAAAACTCAGTACTTAACGTTCGAAACTAACAGTATTATTCGGATTTGTTGGTAATTTTGATTCTACCGTTTAATTTACCGTTTTAATATACTTGTTGTCTATTTGTGGTGTTCAATTCTTTTTGTGTTCCTTTTACTACAGCTGATTGTGCTGGTTCCTTATACGACTATGCTAGCAGGAGTCTCCGAATTAACAACTAACTAGTTATATAATGTACACGTAGACTTGGCCAGTATGTTGATTATAGCAAGGAGAATATTTATTTAATAGGTATACTAGTAATAACAATGATAAAAATAATTTTAATAACCGTTCACTAGAAACAGTTTGGTCTTTTACAATGTGTACAATAAAGTAGAAAGCTATAAGAATGTCATGACTGTTAATACAACTGTTATTAAATCGTTGTGTTGGATGTTCTCGCACTATTTGTCTGTGAAAACCTACCCTGATGTGATCACTAATAAATCATGTAATGTTTAATTAATCATTCACCATGATGACTGTGTTTTGATGATTGTTTCTTGCATGCTGCTGCACTCTAGTGGTGTGACCTCTAACTTATGTCCAAGTACACCCCACTGGTAAGCTACGACAGTTGCCTCCACTGCAGCTACTGACGGTACTATACTTTGTATTGAATGTGTTGACCATCATGTTTGAGTTTAGCTAGAATGTTGTGTTGTGCACCTTTGTGTTACATGCATTTGCTTGATTTAGTACTTTATTTAGACTTTACACTAGATTGTTGCTGTATCTTTATGTATGCAAACCTTCTAATGATTAACGCTTCATCAAGCATGTTTTCGTCCACAATGAATAAACCTTGTGTGGTTCTGGCAACATGGTGAACGACTCAAATATACAAATATGAATTTTTGTAACGTAATCTACACACGTTGTTTAATATCATTAATTCGTTCATATACTTTTTACTAATACTTCATTTATACCATCTTAAAACTTTTGGGTTGAAACAAAGTTTACGTATTGTAGATTTGATGAGGCTTTAAATATATTTGAAGACTTTTAGAAGACGGAATTGTTATTTCTTGCTAAGTACAATGCTCTCCGAACCTAAGTTTATTTCAGTTTTAACTGATGGTAAAGTTATGCATCAACAAATCAATGTTGAGTACGATACTTTCATTTAACGACTCACACGTTAGGAAGATGAACAGGTTTTAAAACGCAATTAATTACCCGAAAAGTGAACCGCAAGAGTTTGTGAATAACATTGTGAATAAGACGTTGCATAAGAACATGCGTATATACTTTGTTGAGGAGACCAATAAGAAATGTAAATACGGATGAAAGGAATTCTCGTTCCTCACTTTAATTGGGATGAAGCTATTCCTAGCAACGTAGCTAACTCGTTGCTCCGCAATCTCTAGGAGAGATGTCATCAACATTGGGTTGGGACGCAATTAACCTAAAATATCTAAACTGATTACTTCCTTCTTGTGGCCGCGCATCCATGACTATTAACTGGTTGATCTAGCGCTTTCGTAGATCCAGCTAATCTAATCGAGAAGATTTAGGGCTTTACAGGCAATTGGTATGTTAAATGGCGGGATCATGTGTTAGCGAAACGTTGCTTGAGTAATATAAACCACTGACCTAATGCGTCTCACAAAAGACACCAAAGCACGCCAGTGAATCTTTTTTAACAACCTACGGATAATTATATAATAACAATACTAGCGATAAACTATCTTCAATTTTTAGCAGTATTTTTCTATATTTTTACGAGTACAATGGATGTTTAGATGTCGGCTTTGAAGCTTTTTCAACATTGTCATTGGTTAGCAATGGTTTACTCACTGATCTAACCATGTTCACAGCAGGAATACAATGTGACGATACTCGTGTGGTATCCATACTCCATACCTAGCTCATTCTTGCCCTCTTCTAGTTCGTAAATGAGAAATTGAAAGTACAAGCTTTTAAATACTACAACGTACATGTATATTTTCTAAGCGTATAACTTTACAAAATTATATTTCACTATCAGAATTATTCGACATTATCAACAACATTGCTAGCTGTAAGTGATTTTATGTCGGTAGAGCTTTGACGTTCAAACGGTTCCCTCTTAAACAGCGTCACAATATTCTATATTCAATTAACTTCAAACGAATCACGTTGGTTGTATGTGCACAGTCATACACTAAACTCACCCCTGACCTGAGTTCAATGTAGAGACTATAGAGAACCTTCTTCGTGCACTCTGAGTTACGAAGAAGGGGGGAGGGGGGGGGGGGGTAGGGGGTGGATTTATACCATCGTGCATCACCTTGGGTACGCTACGGTGTAGGAGGCGGAGTCAACACTGACGTAATGATAGCTACGCTTCTTGTGAAGCAGGTTCTCCAGTCTATATATCTCTCTCTGTCTGTCTCTATCTCTCTCTCTCGCTCTCTCTGTGCCGCAAAGAACTTAGACAACCACACGCAGCTTGTGGCTATAGCTCACGTGCTTTGAAGGGTTGTGTGATCACTTAGTTTATCAAATGTGACGTGTTAATTGATTATAGTGGCGTTTCCCCTTTGGCCCGTAGGTTCATTCGAATTGCTTAGTATTCTTATACTTACTGCTTATAGCGTCGAAGAAAGGGAAGATTACGGTTACTTAGCGCCATATTATTTAAAACAAAATGAAAATATAGCATTTCAAATGGCAAACAAAATTGTATGAAAAAATGTCAAAATGTCAAAATGCCAATGTGGCTATCTCAGTTTTAAAGGCGTATCTCAAATCTCAATTTTGACACTAGTCGACTAGCTAGCAGACTAACGCAACAATAATTGACAACAAATTATAACAATTACTAATTATTGAGTTTATAGTAGGCGAGGCTAGTCGACTAGCGTCAAAATAAAGATGACTTGAGAAACGCACTTAAAGTATGGAAATCTACTGTGTCAAATTGATTTTTGCGTTGATCCGACCGGATGTACATGTAAAACAGTTGTATAAAATTACTAGTGTTATTGTATATATCGCTGATGTTTCTTTGAAACTTAATGTTAGTATTTGGTAATTTGGTATATACGTTTTAGCTTTAAGACGTATATAATTTTTAATACATATTTATGTGTAATAGTTCGTCTAAATATAGTCATAGAACTAGAATAGTATAAAGTTACCGTTTAGTCACATTTTAGTTAGAATAAAAATAATTTTAGAGTGTTCTGTCAATAAAATAGAAATATACCTTATTATTATCCTAAGATCATAGACTAGTTTGTGTAGACGTGACCCTTGGGTAGTAAAATAGTAAGTGTGTGTAGATACATATCAGCATATTCTACAAGTGTGATTGTAGACTCAATGTGTACTTTGTAGACTAATGTAACGTCATGTTAACTCTATATAGAGACAGTTGATTGGCAGTGACTGTGCGTGTCTTGACCCAGCGTTGCATATTACCGGTCGATATAATCAGACCACGTAACATATCAAACAAGGTAAAAAAACTAACAATAGGAAAAATACGATTTTTTTTACTTTCGATTCTATAGCTTATTCACTCAAGCTTATGTTAGTGAAAGCTGAAAACATTATAGTTCCCAGAAAGGTTGGCCAACGTCACACATCAACACTATCTGCTTTTTACGGGAAACTCTATTAGTATTGGTAATGTTGAAACCGCAAGTATTAATGTCTTTATCTCAGAAACGTCGAGTGTTACAGCTTCATAGTGTTGATAAGTTGTAAATATTGGGAGATAGAGTTTGGTAATTGGGGGCTGTGTGAGGGAAACACGTTTCTGAGTAGACCTTTTAGTATTTGAAATACCAACTTAATTAATTGGGCAGTACATTTTAAACGTGTTTCATACAGTCAAGTCTTACAAAACCTCACTGTATTTAATTATTTTCAATCTTGCCTATTTTGTAAAAGGTTTCTTTAAAACCGCTATTTTTAGACGGATTTCATTACTGGTAGTAATGTTCTCATTAAATTACATGACGATAAAACGTTTCCAAAAGTAAATTATGTCCATATTACAAAGCGTTGCAAAATATATGTGATATGATAATATGCAAGCTGAGTTAGGGCAACTGTAATATGTACTAGTGTGATCATGTACTAGTGTGATCATGTACTAGTGTGATCATATACTAGTGTGATCATGTACTAGTGTGATCATGTACTAGTGTGATCAGTGTGATCATGTACTAGTGTGATCATGTACTAGTGTGATAATGTACTAGTGTGATCATGTACGAGTGTGATCATGTACTAGTGTGAGATGTACTAGTGTGATAATGTACTAGTGTGATCATGTACGAGTGTGATCATGTACTAGTGTGATCATGTACTAGTGCGATCATGTACTAGTGTGATCATGTACTAGTGTGATCATGTACTAGTGTGATCATGTACTAGTGTGATCATGTACTGGTGTGATCATGTACTGGTGTGATCATGTACTAGTGTGATCATGTACTAGTGTGATAATGTACTAGTGTGATCATGTACGAGTGTGATCATGTACTAGTGTGATCATGTACTAGTGCGATCATGTACTAGTGTGATCATGTACTAGTGTGATCATGTACTAGTGTGATCATGTACTAGTGTGATCATGTACTAGTGTGATCATGTACTAGTGTGATCAGTGTGATCATGTACTAGTGTGATCATGTACTAGTGTGATAATGTACTAGTGTGATCATGTACGAGTGTGATCATGTACTAGTGTGATCATGTACTAGTGTGATAATGTACTAGTGTGATCATGTACGAGTGTGATCATGTACTAGTGTGATCATGTACTAGTGCGATCATGTACTAGTGTGATCATGCACTAGTGTGATCATGTACTAGTGTGATCATGTACTAGTGTGATCATGTACTGGTGTGATCATGTACTGGTGTGATCATGTACTAGTGTGATAATGTACAAGTGTGATCGTGTACAAGTGTGATAATGTACTAGTGCGATCATGTTCTAGTGTGATAATGTACTAGTGTGATTATGTACTAGTGTGATCATGTACTAGTGAGTACATGTACTAGTGTGAAGCAACTAACGCTTGTTTCTCTGCAGGGCTCTGCTGATTCAAACTACTCACAGCCGTCATCCGATTTGTCGCTGGACGAGGAGAAGGAAACGCTGCGGCGGGAGAAGGAGCGGCAGGCGCTGAGTCAGCTGGAGAAGGCACGGGTGAGTTAGATGAGTCATGAGGCAGGAGGTATGTACGGTTGAGTCAGATAGGTAGGCGCTGAGTCAGCTGGAGAAGGCACGGGTGAGTTAGATGAGTCATGAGGCAGGAGGTATGTACGGTTGAGTCAGATAGGTAGGCGCTGAGTCAGCTGGAGAAGGCACGGGTGAGTTAGATGAGTCAGATGAGGCAGGAGGTATGTACGGGTGAGTCAGATAGGCAGGCGCTGAGTCAGCTGGAGAAGGCACGGGTGAGTTAGATGAGTCAGATGAGGCAGGAGGTATGTACGGTTGAGTCAGATAGGTAGGCGCTGAGTCAGCTGGAGAAGGCACGGGTGAGTTAGATGAGTCATGAGGAAGGAGGTATGTACGGGTGAGTCAGATAGGTAGGCGCTGAGTCAGCTGGAGAAGGCATGGGTGAGTTAGATGTCATGAGGCAGGAGGTATGTACGGTTGAGTCAGATAGGTAGGCGCTGAGTCAACTGGAGAAGGCACGGGTGAGTTAGATGAGTCATGAGGCAGGAGGTATGTACGAGTGAGTCAGATAGGCAGGCGCTGAGTCAGCTGGAGAAGGCACGGGTGAGTTAGATGAGTCATGAGGCAGGAGGTATGTATGGGTGAGTCAGATAGGCAGGCGCTGAGTCAGCTGGAGAAGGCACGGGTGAGTTAGATGAGTCATGAGGCAGGAGGTATGTATGGGTGAGTCAGATAGGCAGGCGCTGAGTTAGCTGGAGAAGGCATGGTTGAGTTAGATGAGTCATGAGGCAGGAGGTATGTATGGGTGAGTCAGATAGGCAGGCGCTGAGTCAGCTGGAGAAGGCACGGGTGAGTTAGATGAGTCATGAGGCAGGAGGTATGTATGAGTGAGTCAGATAGGCAGGCGCTGAGTCAGCTGGAGAAGGCACGGGTGAGTTAGATGAGTCATGAGGCAGGAGGTATGTATGGGTGAGTCAGATAGGCAGGCGCTGAGTCAGCTGGAGAAGGCACGGGTGAGTTAGATGAGTCATAAGGCAGGAGGTATGTACGGGTGAGTCAGATAGGCAGGCGCTGAGTCAGCTGAAAAAGGCACGGGTGAGTTAGATGAGTCAGCAGAGGCAGGAGGTATGTACGGGTGAATCAGATAGGCAGGCGCTGAGTCAGCTGGAGAAGGCATGGGTGAGTCAGATGAGTCAGAGGAAGGAGGAGGTATGTACGGGTGCGTAAGATAGGTAGGCGCTGAGTCAGCTGGAGAAGGCATGGGTGAGTCAGATGAGTCAGATGAGGCAGGAGATATGTACGGGTATGTCAGTTTGGTAGGCGCTGAGTCAGCTGGGGAAGGCACAGATGAGTTAGATGAGTCAGATGAGGCATGAAGTATGTACGGGTGAATCAGATAGGCAGGTGCTGAGTCAGCTGGGGAAGGCACGGGTGAGTTAGACGAGTCAGATGAGGCAGGAGGTATGTACGGGTGGGTCAGATAGGTGGGCGCTGAGTCAGCTGGAGAAGACACGGGTAAGTTAGATGAGTCATATGAGGCAAGAGGTATGTACGGGTGAGTCAGATAGGCAGGCTCTGAGTCAGCTGGAGAAGGCACGGGCGAGTCAGCTTGTTTGGACGTTGAGGGTTGACTTAGATAGGCAGGCACTGAGCCAGCTGGAGAAGGCCAAGTGAGTCAGATGAGTTAGACATTGAGGAGTGAGTTAGATAGACAGGAAATAAATCAGGTGGAGCAGGTACGTGTGTGTCAAACGATTCAGGCGCTAAGTCAGATGAGTTAGACATTGAGGGGTGAGTTAGATAGGCACTGAGTCAGCTTGAGAAGGCACGAGTGAGTCATCATATGAGTCTGGATGTTTACATGGAAGAGTCAGATGAGTCAGGAAGTAGACACTGGTCAGTTAGATGAGTCAGCAAGTAGACACTGGTCAGTTAGATGAGTCAGGAAGTAGACACTGGTCAGTTAGATGAGTCAGGAGGTAGACATGGGTGAGTCATATATAGGCAGACACTACGTCAACTGGAGAGGGCACGGGTGAGTCAGACGAGGGAGAGAAGAGTCAGAAAGAAGGTATAGGAGTCTCAAGGTGGGAGGCTATATGTAGTCATTATCAGTAAAAAGAAAATACTTTGTTAGAAGTGCTTATAATAAATACTCCTCGTGGCGATGATTATAAAACATTTGAATTGACGAGTGGTAATTTACCCGCCCCCTGACGTCACGAAGGAACGTGGCGCCCACAGTTGGGACAAATCTGCTAACTGTTACGCTTTCACGCGCTTAATGTACGACACTTATCTCGTTCTAGCTGTTATAATATTCACTTTTCAGGAAAAACCTATAGGAAAGCGTATTTAGTTCACATACCAGTGCTCAATATAAAGGTTATTTCAAAATTATAGACCCAGTAGTTAACTTGTTATAACAATTCGCGCATCTAGAGGATAAAATGAGCAACGCGTGTTTTGTTTTTTCAACTTCAATTGGCGAAAAACTAATGATCGGATTTTGACGAGAGTTTCTTTAGCATGTGTTCCAATAATGTGAGACAATAAGCAAATAAACTTTCGTGATAGAAATTGCTCAGAACGAAAATTCATAGCATGCAATAATATGCAGGGTGTAGCAGTTGGGCCTCAAAAGTAGCGGTTTTGACCGTGAAACTAAGCACCTTGCATATTAGTGCATGCTATGAATTTTCGTTCTGGGCATTTTCTATCTAGAAAGTTTATTTGCTTATTGTCTCACATTATTGGTACGTATTCTTAAGAAACTCTCGTCCAAATCCAATCATTAGTTTTTCGCCAGTTGAAGTGGAAAAAACAAAACACACCTTGCTCATTTTATCGTATTCAGTGCGTGAATTGTTATAACAAGTTAACTACTTCGTCTATAATTTTGAAATAACCTTTATATTGACCACTGGTATGTGAACTAAATATGTTTTCCGGGATATGTCTTAAAAATGAATATTATAACAGCTAGAACGAGATAGGTGTGGATGTGTTTTGCGTGGATCCGTCCGGACAGTAGGGACTTTTCCCAACTGCTCGTCACGTGACACAGTGCTCGGCGCAAGCTCCGCCTATCACCACTCGTCAATTGTATCAAGTAGCGAACAATCTTTCATCAATGATTGATGGTGAGCATTGTATTATATGTACACGGTCCTAGTTTCTATTGGTAGAGAATGTCCACATGAGACCACTGACCATTGGTCGCATTGAGGAGGTGTAGCCGTCTTCATCAGTCATGGTACCAGTTAATATGACGTGATAAGCTTTAACCGCACTGGTTCTAGGTTATTATTAAGATATTTGGCAAAAGTCATACGAAAGTGATCAAGCGGTAAGTTATCATTTTCGAGAATATGGTTTTGGTGGAGGGGCCGGGTCTTGTTTGATGTCTCATTACGCCAAATGTGGGTATTAATACGCACGGACGTTTTTATTTTTAGCCTAAAACATCAAATAGATCCCACTTTTTATTTTTGTTTTTCGTTTCAAATCGTTCTAACTGGCAATGAATTTCAAAAACCACAAATTCTCATCAAGTCCTTTTTAGGCTGGTTACGTCGGAAATAATGTTTACATAATTATAATTATGTAACTATGATTTATAATTCATACCAACAACAACACAAAAAATAACTAATACCAAATTAAAAATATGAGAGTTTTCTTATATGATAAATGAAATAGTAGGCCTAATTACCATACCGTTCATTCATTTTAATAGCATATGGAATTGTTCCCCGAAAGGTGCCCGATAGTAATAATAAACAAATCGTCATCGGAAAACTTACCACCAGATTTATTTATGATGATGAATAGGTTTTTATGATTTTTGTATTAAAGGTCAAAAAACCTTGAGGCGAAAAAACCTTTCTTTCTTTACTTTTGTTTCTAATCACTCCACATTGAAAACTAATTAAATACAAACAACAAATCAATAGAAAAGATCTTTGGTGATGTCGTTGATAACTGTTAAAACCTCAAACTAATTGTAATTATCTGATTACTTTCAATAGGCCTACACGTCGTTGGTTTATTTATATTGGATTAAAATAGGTACATAAACTTATGTTCGCAATTTTTTATTTGGTGCTTCATTACACGTCACGATTCCTTTATTTATTTATAACAGTTAGGTGTGAATATAAGTTATATTTTTGGTTCATAACTACTTATTTATCTGTGTAGTTTAAGCCTATCGATTGCAAAGAATTATTAATTGTATTAATTCTTAGATGATGCCATCACTTGTTAGATCTTATGTTTGTGCCAACATTTTGTAGGCAATTTGGAACTTCAAGTCAGAAAATGAAATAAGATATATTAAAAGTTTGCCAGAAAACCGATCAACAAAAATTATATTTTACCAATGTCGTAAACTATTTATAATAGCGAAGTCTCGGAAAGGAACTGAACGATCACCCTAAAAAAAAACTCTTATTAAAATGAATAGCTTAGAAGTAGTCTTGATTTATGAGGGATTATCATGTAAATACTACAAAGTTAATGTTAACCAAGAGTTTTCGAGATCAAAACACGATCCTCGACGGTTTGTGGAAAAGCTAGTGCAAGTTTCGTGGAAGCCGTCACATTGGGCATTGGCAGGTGTTTACTAGGGGCGACACGCGATGCGCGTACACCGTTGCAGGGGATGCGGAGTGGCACGTTACTCGTACCAGCCCCTCCCGGAGAAACGTATTCTGTTTCTTGTATATTGGCAATTTAATACGGGATAAGTGAGTAGGGGAGCTACTTTTACTAACATTTAGGACTAAAACCTAACACATAGATAGCTCTGTTAAGCGACCTCCTTATCTACGCCATTGATGATTTAACAAAGAAACGCCAATAAACAATTGACAGCTAACCCCATCCTTATAATTCATAGTTCCCACGTGACGTCACAGCGGCCATGATTGCGACACAATTGATGCGGACCAATCCTAGATCATTGGGAAATACTATTGAAGTTTAATAAATAAGCCTAATTTAGAACTTAAAAAGTAAACTTAAGTAATAAACAAATAAAATATTAACACACATACCAATTTTATCTAAAAAACAAACTGAATTTTAAAGAACTCAGAATTTTTGTGTTCTACCACAACAGCCTTTAATTGTTTCTCCATGGTAACGTCAAAGTTTGATCACAAATGTGGCCGCGACGCGCAAAGATGTGACGTACGTGCAACCTATGAATAGTTTAATTTCTTGCCGCCCGAATGCATCTTGTCTATTTTGAGTGGTCAATACTGTTGTTTTAATATTATTCATTTACTTCATACATAAATAAGCCAAACTAAATATTGAACTCAAAACAATGGGTACGATGCACTGGTGCCCTTTTCTCTTCGGATACAAGTAAATAGTATGACACAGAACCTTTCGTTTAATTGTTTTTGTTTTTATTGTGATTGCAGACACGTTGGTAGATCGAAGACTATATAGTTTCAATTTGAATTAAAATTATAACCATTGTATTCTAATATAACCTGTAACTAGTCATCCACCTTAAAATACAAAAAAAAAATAAAAAAAAAATAGGTAATAATATTAGTAGCGCAATGATTTGGTGTTCTATCTAAACAACGCCATTAACATCAGCTGTACCATCATTATTGTGTGTGTGTATCTCGTTATTAATATGTAGTGCATATATTGACGCGACCTGTCTCATGAGATTGAGGGTGTGTTCCAACTTTATTTTTCGCCTGCTTACCACTAATCACTAACCACTACCTGCTACACACTAAACGCTAACAGCTTTGGGCACGCCATGCACCTAGTATGCTAATACAAAGTTTTAATTACTGAGTGGGTAGACTCTAAATGTGAATTTATTTATTTATTTTTTATTTTTATTGTTATTAATCATCTAATGTAAATAAATACGATACTAATACTTCCACTAACTGGTTGGGAATTTTCCTAACCTAAAAGTATCAGCTGGTGATGGCTGGTATCAACCATCTTGGTTTAGTGGGTTAGTCGGTGTCGTAGTGTACACTTGCGGCCACTACTTACTACCCACTAGCCAAATAAGGAGCATTGGTCACCTGCTTGTGACGTCACTTCGTTTCGATTAGTATAACTAAGCTTAGTCCACTACGAAAAACGTCAAGTTGGAACACACCCTCAGTCGACAAGGTTGGAATGAACGATGTCAGCTTACCCGGCACCTCCACCAAACATATGCTCAGCCACGAAGCTGCGTCCTACGCTTTGACTTCTTCATACAAGTGTTTTATTAGCTTGAGATTAATTAAGCCTAATTTTGAGACGAGATATTACCCTTACTGCATCTAAACATATATCTGCACCACTTAATACCAGCGTCAATACGTGATTAAGGTCCGTATTCATAGTCGTCCCCTATCCCTAATGGCGCCCGTTGTTGCCAGTTATTTCCGACTAAGAAAAAATCCTTAGCAACATCGGGCGCCCCAGTTGTGGGGGACGACCATGAATTCCAGTCTAACAGCCTCATGCACAAAGCCACTTGCGGACGCAACTCTTGACTTGCGTCCGCAAATTGACTAAACCGGATGCACAAAAGGATTTGCCGGCGTACATATTATGTGCGGGAGCTCCGTAAATTTGCGGCTCAATCGACTATCCCACAAATAGCTAAAAAAATTCATCTGAATTTCAGCAAGTTTATTTGCACCAGCAAGTCCGCCATTTTTAATGAACGGTAAGTTTGCATCGGCAAATCTTTGTGCATGAGGCTGAACATGATCTACAGTCTGGAATATAGGGGCGGTATTATAAGGACCCGTCCGTGGCTTACTTGTTTTCTCCATGGAAACACCGCTTCTGGTTGGTGGTTGCCATGGAGAAAACAAATTAGCGGCGTGCTAAATATTTAGCGGACCGTTATAATGCCGGGCTTAATTGATCCTCATTAATAAAATGAAGCTTACCAGCACTGCGATTCTGTAAGGATAACAAGACTCTTGTTATCGAGATATCAGTCGCAGGAATAAGAAAAAGGTGACTTTGGAGCCGTCCTGGCAACGAAGCACTCAATAAATTCAAAGTTGTTCTGAATCGACCTTGTTGATTCTGGCACTTTTCCGCAGGTGTTCCCACTGTCCAATCACTGATTCATATGTTTCATAATTGAAATATAGATCTCTGATTGGTTATCGCGAGCCTACAGGGTTGGTTTAGTAGCTTTAAATTAAAGTCCCCCACTGAAAATTAGTCTTGTTACTGAGTTGGTATAGACTCTATAAATACAAATTTATTTATTTTTTATTTTTATTTTATTTATCGTGCGGTTAGGGGATACAAAAACAACATAACAACTGTCTTGGTATTTTTACAGAACCACAGTGCCGGTATTTTACATAATATATGATTTCCTGCTTTTATTAACGTTACATTGGATTATTTGAAATAGTTGTGGTCGTCATTTTATTGATGTTTTCTAACTGAACCTGACAAAAATTAATTATTTCAAAGAAAGTAATGGTCTCATCTAGGTAACGTTTAAGCTGAGTCTCCCACAAGCAATTGCCGTCATATGGACCTTACTTCTCCTGGCTTAAGTTATCCATCGTACGGAAAGACCCTCCACATAACGCTGACGTTTCTCTTGCAGGGAAAACCTGTGGCGTTCGCGGTGCGGACCAACGTCAGCTACGACGGCTCGGTCGATGACGACTCTCCGGTGCATGGCAGCGCCGTCTCGTTTGACGTACGGGACTTCCTGCATATCAAGGTAAGACCGCAGCCCCTACAAGCCCAAACCTCGTAGATTCAAACTTATGTTTTATGCATACTAGTGATGAACCCTCTCCAGAAAGTTAGGGTATGATCTTTTAATTCAACATATTTTTGCAATTCAAATTGGGGCTTTCTTTTAAGGTCCCTTGCAATTAAACTAAAGAGAGACTACCGAAATAATTATAATGCTTGTTATAAAGTCATTTTTTTGTAGCGGAAGTTACCTAAATTATGAGGTAAAATTCACTTAACATATTTCAACTTAAAATATAGATAAATGAAAAATGGATTGTTATTTTGGTCGACCTACACGTTGGTTTAACTTTTAACAGATGAAATCTATGCTTTTCTCAATGATCCCTAATGTTGTAGAAATGTTGATGGCATTACCTGTATTGTTTGAACCCTCGCCACGGCATTAGTACACTTTGCTCCTCTGTCCTTACTCACCAATGTTACTATTTCCATGGCAAATGTGAGTGTTTATCTAAAATAATGTATCTACTAACTAAACTAGGAAAACGCTCTGTTTGACGCGTTGATAAGCGAGCGCGTCAATATCTACGAACTTTCTGGCGAAAAGTTTTCAATGCTAATACGAACAACAATTAACAACAATTCAAGAATGCGCATTGCAAAAATTGTTCTTATTTCCATGGCTATTATACTTTCCGACATTGTTGTATGCAGTGCAATGTGCGTTGCTAAGAATTTTCGTGGTCATGTTTTCAACACGGTCCGCCACCGTTACTAACACTTATTGACAGCAATAGAAATGTAATGTCTGCCTCTAATACGTATCGGATCGCGTAAACATTAGTATATTCGTGACCAGACGAAAATTTACTATAAGATAGCCACCTCACATTTTGCTGTTACTGTGTTACAGAAATATATTTTCGAGTAACTTTTGTGTAACTTTGCCAATACTTATTAGATCGCCATTACATTAACATATTCGTGACTGGAAAAATCTGTAGAAAAATCTGGCTATCTCACATTTTGCCGCCATTTTGTTTTAGAAAAATATTTTGCAGTAACTATGGTGTAACTTTGTAACTTTTCGAACGATTTTGCCTCAAAACTATACACCTTCAATCCACATCGAGGCTTGTGGATGGTCCAAATTTCAAGTTGATCGGACTTTCCGTTCGACCGCTATCGACGGACATAAAAACAAAAAAAAAAAAAAAAAACAAACAA
Organism: Isoperla grammatica; assembly: GCA_945910005.1. Taxonomy (NCBI): domain Eukaryota; kingdom Metazoa; phylum Arthropoda; class Insecta; order Plecoptera; family Perlodidae; genus Isoperla; species Isoperla grammatica. The sequence continues at coordinate 106,723,539 of OX246737.1, read as the reverse complement.
AAAAACAGAATGAAGTGCCATAAGAGTCAAGTGGAAACGCTCGCTTCGCTCGCTTAATAAGTAATCAAATAATTATGTCACTAATTCGTTTTAGATTGCCGATTCGTAACTGTTTTACAGCCATAACTTAATTTCGTTAGCGAAATTCCATCTATTTCAGCGTTGTTTTGAAAATACTCTGATGTTCATTTTCAGTGCAGCAGCAACAGAATAATTTGCTCTAACAAAAGTATTCTTCTATAATCTCTTACAGATACCACAGGCAAGAAGACCTCCGTTGCTATTATTAGTCATCATGTGGTGTTTGACATTAGAGACATAGAAGTTTATCAACATGTATTTGTTATTACCATCTTAAACGTTAGTAGCTGTTAAACCATCGAAAGTTAACACAACTAGAAGGTTGCACGGTATTAAAAACTAGTCATAATGGTAACGGTGTCATTCAGTTTACAAGTACTGTGCTAGTAATAGCCCACTGTGTCTCGTCATAGGGCGTTGGTGGGGCCTCAAACGCAGGCTATCTTGTACCCTTATTAACACTAACCAGAGATGTTATTTAGTGCACTAGTGGAAAGACACACTCAATGCCCAGGGTCATGTCTTATCGTCTCCATTAGCACTTGTTTACACAAACACGCGGATTATTTCTACTTTCTATGCTTCATTCAATTCCCATTATCTGTGATTCAAACCAATCAGGAAATAAATATTTCCTGGATGCACTTTCATGCCTTGGTTTTGCAGCTTATGTTTTAAGTGACATTATGAAAACTGCACGTTGTACTGGACGTAACCCCATTACCTTACTGCAGTAGTCGTGACCGGCTGTGTTCAATTATACTGCAGAATTGTGCTACTGTGACCTACCTGTGACCGGTGTGAGAAATTGACCTACTTGTGGTTACGTTGATAAAACTTGGTGTGGCATTTAATACATTTACTATAGTACAAGATAAAAAGAGACATTTAACATATGCATGTTTTAGTATGTAGCGTCTTGACACCCTGTTTTTAAGATGTGATTATCCTGAAAAGTCTAACAAAAAAATCTTGATATATTCGGAGAGGAAAGCCTATTTATTATGCGCATTGTTACTATAAAACGAATCCAAAGTTAAAACAAAGATTACTGGTTAAAATGTGAATAGGTGTTAAAATCCGTGGCCAACTGCAAATATATGATAATTCCATAGCTCAATAATGTAAAGGAACGCAAGGTTTATTTCCAATATCAGAGATTCATCGTCAGGAACCCAATTCTGATGCCCAAAATCAAAACACAATATCAGGAACCCAATTCTTAAGTCCACGACAGGACCAAATTTAAAAATAAAAATAAAAAACAAGGTCAGAGCACAATATCAGACAATTTAGCTCTAAACTGTGCAACAGTCCCAGTGTAATGCATCTTTAACCACGAATCCAACCCTCGCGTGGCCGGCGCCAGGTGTTGAAAGAAGGTCTAGATGTATTTTATCGCCAGTGTTGTGACAACCTAGTAAATGATGGGATACTGGGCCGCAGCGTCTGGAGAGTAGAGATCCCCTTGGGTCCAGCTTTGCCCAGAGCTCTCCCACAAACACATAAGAGCCGGCCTTCGTTTCTCTCGATTACACTTTTATTGAGAAAGACCGAAGTGTTAAGGTAGAGATCTTCACTAATTAATTGACAGTTCAGTGTGGTAAAGGAATCTAAATCATGGGATGTAAGCTCGGTTTCTTAGTAAGCTTATACGTGTAGAGGATAGGCTGCATTGCATCGTAGTACTGTTTCCCGTGGCTTTCGCTTGTAACATAAAACGCGCATTTCATGTTAATCTCATCTTGGAAGGTCAGGTGCATTACCGATGTGTTAAACTTCATGAGTAATGTACGTGTATAGCTTAGGGAACTGCCAGGAACTCAATGTTTATGTTTCAAAAGGTCATTTCAGCCGTTCTATTTTCATAATGGCTAACTGGTTGTCAAATTTCATTTCCCGCTCTTTTAATTTGAAAAAAGTATACACTACACATATCTCATAAGCGACTTAGATAACTTTACTAACTTACATAACTTGAATGCAAAGATTAATCACATGCCGCTGTTAATTTTGCCAGTTAACTGTTAATTATTTTCGGTCTCTTCAGATGTCTCATTACAAAACCAAATTATCTTTGAGTATTGTAAACATTTCAATATTAAGTTATCATTGAGTACCTAGGCAGAAACATGACCTAAAATGTGCATTGAAAAGTGAGATGATTTAATTTATTCCTCTAGGATTGGTTGTGTGATACACAGTAAGACATATCACTGTATTTCTGACAGTACTAATGAGATAAACTTGAAGCTTACTGGCTGAAGAGCTGTGACGTAACGCGTGCGGCAGCGCTCACGACGAAAGAAGTCGGGTCCCGACGGTGTACCTGAGATATTCTTGGTACGTGTGCAGTCGACCCACACACGTTATTCAACGGACTATTTTATTGGAGAAAATGGTCTTTTATAACTGAGTGACTTGACTCTTATCCTGATTTGGTATGTTCACGGTCTCTTCCTTCTTAAAATAACGAAAGTCTCCGAAAGTATCACTGTACAGTACTGGTTTCAAAGAGATTCTAGGGGCTAGCCCCAATTATTAGTTCAGTTTTCAGTATGCTTTATTCAACCATATAGAGCTATACAATATAAAGTGGCTCCACAGCAACTTTGGTGCTGGGGACGTCACAAATGGGTGGTCGGAGCCAATCAGCGGGCGGCTTTCACCAATACTCACATTTGGTTGGCCAAGCCTCACTCATCTGTGACGTCACCAGCCCCATAGTTGCTGTGGAGCGACTTTATTTTATATGTTTTGTTTGGTGAGTACTCACACGAGTAGTGCTTGTGTTTGGGCGCATAATAGCTTGTGGGATTATTTGAAGATGGCGTGTTGTTTAATTTTACATACATTATCATTGTTTGAGTTTTTGTTTTTAGTTTTTTTTTGTTACCACGTATATATTTATGTGAACATAATAATAAGTACTAACATAAAAATAAAATAAAATAACAGCAATATGATGACCTTCATTTGTAGCAACTAGAAAGTAGAAAAGTTATCGAAAACCGAACTTTTTGTAAGAAGTTATGTTGTTTCTCAGGCTGTATTATGGATGCGTAAACTTTGTCCGAGGCAAAGCTGAGAACGCCGCAGGGCATTTGTTTCACTGCATTTATAATAAATTGTTGGTACACCCCGAGTGCGACAGCAGATTCCTTGAATTTGTTGGGTCCGAACTGTCAAAAAGGAATCAAATGTAATTGTTTGTTTGTTGTGTGGACACCTATTATTTGACTAGATGTTGTGTTTCCAAGAAATGTTCGCATGGTTGAACTTCTGTTATGGCTTCCGGTAATGAATTCGAGGATTTCGTCTCATGTTTGTGCTAGCCAGGTAGTGGGGGTCTACATCATTTGTGAAATGCCAAGATCGACGAAAGATCGACTAATTTTCTTGTTTTAAACTAAGCCACGGACCCATTATAGTGCGTACAGCGCGTGGCTGCAGCAGATACGTCACGAACAAGATGACACATTACTTGGTTTTACATTTCCATCGTTCCACGTTGGCACACAGAAGTGAAACACAATTTTTACCAGCACGACATGACAACTGTAACTGTGTGGTTTATGTTATATACCTCGTTTGAGAAGCAAGTAGAGTTATGCGAGCATGTACAGTTACACGTACGCACGGCCACAATTGGCCACGCCTTGTTCACAAACCACAATGTCTTTTTTTCTTTGATGTTTTGGCTGTTTGAGCAGGTTTAACCGAGTTCTGCCATTGACTCACAAAAGAAAGTAATGTAACGTGATTCCCTTTATAGAAAATACATAACATAATTGCAGACGAATAATAATATGTAGATAGATTCCATTCAGACTCTCGTAGTAGGCTAGATAGATAGTTATTTCAATGACAGCTTTTATTATGTATAACGTACTATATATCACCTTTTCGGAGAATCAGTAGGCAAAACAAATTTAATGACATATTAAAATTATTATGCCTGGTCTTAGAATTTCCAACCAAATATTGAGTATCCGCTTATACTGGGTTCACCGTGACCACCACCAATCAGAAACTTTGAAATCAAGTCATCTGACACCCAAAATATTTCGTTGGAACTCATACGACCAGCAGGGCGATTCTGTAGGGCGACGATAAGTTTATCAGCGGTTTTGGTCGTTACTGAAGGCGAATGCAAGACGGTGATTGGCTCATCGCCATCTTCTAAAACTGAAACCGGTGATAAACGTATCGTCACCCATTTAAAATCAGAGCGCAGGAATAATATGCCCCATCCGGGTCCATAAGGTGTGCTGCTCTATGACTATGTGTTATCATTCAACTGTATTTCCATTTTCATTACCAATCACATGATAACATACGTTGTTAGATTCTTAGATGTCTCCGCGTCATCATCTTGTTATTTGCGCCTGTATACGTTACAAATTAGGGAATGACGTACATTGAAATAACCTTTATTACTTTAAATTCTTAAAGTTTATCAGCTACAAAGAATTTTAATGTACAATACAACATAAACATGTTGCCACTCATTTTCCACCACATATATTGTAGCTATAGATTAGTGTGTTGTGAACTTAATTAGTATTTAATTTTTCGTAGGAATACTCGTTATGGGGTGCACACCAGCTTTACCTGATGTGCTCCTCTTCAGGGGACTAACTAGGTTATTGGGGTGTTTGGATAGTTGGGAAGGATTGTCCGAGGGCTATTAGTAGGACTCAATTCCAGCACTCGCCTTAACGACTGAGGAAAACCTCTGAAAAACCTTTCAGTCAGGATTGCCGGTGGCCGGAATCGAACCGGCGACCTCCCGAATTAGAGTCTCGTGTCTCACCGCTGAGCTACCTCTGTGTTATGAACTCGTGTTGTTGTCTTGTTGTTACAGGAGAAGTACGACAACAACTGGTGTGTGACGTCACACGGTCTCATCGTGTTGTTGTCTTGTTGTTACAGGAGAAGTACGACAACAACTGGTGTGTGACGTCACACGGTCTCATCGTGTTGTTGTTACAGGAGAAGTACGACAACAACTGGTGTGTGACGTCACACGGTCTCATCGTGTTGTTGTCTTGTTGTTACAGGAGGAGTACGACAACAACTGGTGTGTGACGTCACACGGTCTCATCGTGTTGTTGTCTTGTTGTTACAGGAGAAGTACGACAACAACTGGTGTGTGACGTCACACGGTCTCATCGTGTTGTTGTCTTGTTGTTACAGGAGAAGTACGACAACAACTGGTGTGTGACGTCACACGGTCTCATCGTGTTGTTGTCTTGTTGTTACAGGAGAAGTACGACAACAACTGGTGTGTGACGTCACACGGTCTCATCGTGTTGTTGTCTTGTTGTTACAGGAGAAGTACGACAACAACTGGTGTGTGACGTCACACGGTCTCATCGTGTTGTTGTCTTGTTGTTACAGGAGAAGTACGACAAAAACTGGTGTGTGACTCACGCGGTCTCATCGTGTTGTTGTTACAGGAGAAGTACGACAACAACTGGTGTGTGACATCACACGGTCTCATCGTGTTGTTGTCTTGTTGTTACAGGAGAAGTACGACAACAACTGGTGTGTGACATCACACGGTCTCATCGTGTTGTTGTCTTGTTGTTACAGGAGAAGTACGACAACAACTGGTGTGTCACGTCACACGGTCTCATCGTGTTGTTGTCTTGTTGTTACAGGAGAAGAACGACAACAACTGGTGTGTGACGTCACACGGTCTCATCGTGTTGTTGTCTTGTTGTTACAGGAGAAGTACGACAACAACTGGTGTGTGACGTCACACGGTCTCATCGTGTTGTTGTCTTGTTGTTACAGGAGAAGTACGACAACAACTGGTGTGTGACGCCACACGGTCTCATCGTGTTGTTGTTACAGGAGAAGTACGACAACAACTGGTGTGTGACATCACACGGTCTCATCGTGTTGTTGTCTTGTTGTTACAGGAGAAGTACGACAACAACTGGTGTGTGACGCCACACGGTCTCATCGTGTTGTTGTTGTCTTGTTGTTACAGGAGAAGTACGACAACAACTGGTGTGTGACGCCACACGGTCTCATCGTGTTGTTGTTACAGGAGAAGTACGACAACAACTGGTGTGTGACGCCACACGGTCTCATCGTGTTGTTGTTGTCTTGTTGTTACAGGAGAAGTACGACAACAACTGGTGTGTGACGTCACACGGTCTCATCGTGTTGTTGTTACAGGAGAAGTACGACAACAACTAGTGTGTGACGCCACACGGTCTCATCGTGTTGTTGTCTTGTTGTTACAGGAGAAGTACGACAACAACTGGTGTGTGACGCCACACGGTCTCATCGTGTTGTTGTCTTGTTGTTACAGGAGAAGTACGACAACAACTGGTGTGTGACGCCACACGGTCTCATCGTGTTGTTGTCTTGTTGTTACAGGAGAAGTACGACAACAACTGGTGTGTGACGTCACACGGTCTCATCGTGTTGTTGTCTTGTTGTTACAGGAGAAGTACGACAACAACTGGTGTGTGACGTCACACGGTCTCATCGTGTTGTTGTCTTGTTGTTACAGGAGAAGTACGACAACAACTGGTGTGTGACGTCACACTGTCTCATCGTGTTGTTGTCTTGTTGTTACAGGAGAAGTACGACAACAACTGGTGTGTGACGTCACACGGTCTCATCGTGTTGTTGTCTTGTTGTTACAGGAGAAGTACGACAACAACTGGTGTGTGACGTCACACGGTCTCATCGTGTTGTTGTCTTGTTGTTACAGGAGAAGTACGACAACAACTGGTGTGTGACGTCACACGGTCTCATCGTGTTGTTGTCTTGTTGTTACAGGAGAAGTACGACAACAACTGGTGTGTGACGTCACACGGTCTCATCGTGTTGTTGTCTTGTTGTTACAGGAGAAGTACGACAACAACTGGTGTGTGACGTCACATGGTCTCATCGTGTTGTTGTCTTGTTGTTACAGGAGAAGTACGACAACAACTGGTGTGTGACGTCACACGGTCTCATCGTGTTGTTGTTGTCTTGTTGTTACAGGAGAAGTACGACAACAACTGGTGTGTGACGTCACACGGTCTCATCGTGTTGTTGTCTTGTTGTTACAGGAGAAGTACGACAACAACTGGTGTGTGACGTCACACGGTCTCATCGTGTTGTTGTCTTGTTGTTACAGGAGAAGTACGACAACAACTGGTGTGTGACGTCACACGGTCTCATCGTGTTGTTGTTACAGGAGAAGTACGACAACAACTGGTGTGTGACATCACACGGTCTCATCGTGTTGTTGTCTTGTTGTTACAGGAGAAGTACGACAACAACTGGTGAGTGACAACACACGGTCTCATCGTGTTGTTGTTACAGGAGAAGTACGACAACAACTGGTGTGTGACGTCACACGGTCTCATCGTGTTGTTGTTACAGGAGAAGTACGACAACAACTGGTGTGTGACGTCACACGGTCTCATCGTGTTGTTGTCTTGTTGTTACAGGAGAAGTACGACAACAACTGGTGTGTGACGTCACACGGTCTCATCGTGTTGTTGTTGTCTTGTTGTTACAGGAGAAGTACGACAACAACTGGTGTGTGACGTCTCATCGTGTTGTTGTCTTGTTGTTACAGGGGAAGTACGACAACAACTGGTGTGTGACGTCACACGGTCTCATCGTGTTGTTGTCTTGTTGTTACAGGAGAAGTACGACAACAACTGGTGTGTGACGTCACACGGTCTCATCGTGTTGTTGTCTTGTTGTTACAGGAGAAGTACGACAACAACTGGTGTGTGACGTCTCATCGTGTTGTTGTCTTGTTGTTACAGGAGAAGTACGACAACAACTGGTGTGTGACGTCTCATCGTGTTGTTGTCTTGTTGTTACAGGAGAAGTACGACAACAACTGGTGTGTGACGTCACACGGTCTCATCGTGTTGTTGTCTTGTTGTTACAGGAGAAGTACGACAACAACTGGTGTGTGACGTCATCGTGTTGTTGTCTTGTTGTTACAGGAGAAGTACGACAACAACTGGTGTGTGACGTCACACGGTCTCATCGTGTTGTTGCCTTGTTGTTACAGGAGAAGTACGACAACAACTGGTGGATCGGTCGCCTCGTGAAAGAGGGCAGCGACGTTGGTTTCATCCCGTCGCCCGTAAAGCTCGAGAACCTCCGCGTCCAACAGACCCAAGCACGGAACTCGAAGTTGTACTCGTCCAAGACTTCTTCCTCCAGTAATCTAGGTGGGGTAGGCAACGAACCGCTCACCAATAAGAACACCAACTCGCGCGGATCCACCCCTCCCACCCCCGGTATGCCAAACTATGATTTGTGTTTGATTGGTTGGAGACGCTTTTTTGTTTTATGTTGACTAACTTAGTTGCTTATCTGTGTGCGTGTGTGGTACTGTACAGTTTATTGCAAAGACATCGGGCTTTATTTCAATTACGTATAATTACGCCAACGAAAGTATTCAGATGCTTACGACACAACCGAGTCCAAGGTGACAACTTATTTTTCTATTTAGATAATTCCTAACATCTAATCTAAACAGGTCCATTGGGGATAATTTAACACCTTCCGTTGGTAACCTGTAACGGTGGATGTGGCCAAACCGCCAGTGCACTCGACTAAGCCCAATCATGCCTTTACAAATGTGTGAAAGAACGCCAGGTATCTGTTGATTTTTGATTCAATTGGCGCAGTTGAAAGGGCCAGTAGACAATGACCTGAGATCGGTAGGCGAATACTTTCGTTGGGATTAGTATATCAGTTGATTTTTTTCAATTGGTGTGGTTGAAAGGGGCAGTAGACAATGACCTGAGATCGGTAGGCGAATACTTTTGTTGGGACTAGTATATCTGTTAATTTTTTTTTTCAATTGGCACCGTTGAAAGGGGCAGTAGACAATGACCTGAGATCGGTATGCGAATACTTTCGTTGGGACTAGTATAGCAAGTAAATTACATCATGAGAGGGTGTCAAGGGTGATCATCAAGTACTCTTCGATAAAAGTACCGTCGAACTAAAGCCACAAAGACTAGTAAGAGCTAGGATAGACGAGCATCACAGTCAAAGCGGAGTTATGTTTGATTAATGCCACCCTATACGGTAGTAATTTGATAAATCCTCCGTATTGGGCCATATACCATTCTCTCACAACTATGTTTTCTTGGCGATTTTGAGATTCAACATAGAAGTATGGTTGTGTTGTTTCCAGTTCGAAGTATTTTAAGGAACTACGTACCGCATATGTACGCGGAATCGTAACAATATGGGAAAAATCTCGTTGAGTTTTACTTTTAAGCTTGAAAGTATAAAGAATTCTGTTTACAATGGAAAAATATTTTGGAAAAAAGTAATTAACAGAAAAATAACTTAGTGCGTGGATGCAGTTTATAATATATAAAGTTCGAGTTGATTTGATTCATTGGCTGGTAATGTATAAGTACATAACATATGAGCTCGAGTCTCCTCTAGTTCACTTCGACGTTATGACTATCCACATAAAACACGTTTGAGCATTATTGTACAAAGTTCACACTATATTCTACAGACCTGTTCAGTGTTCATACGAGCAGAAAGTGCGCTTTTTTCACTGACATTGTGGTGTCGGACTAATTTTGATACTAGCTGGTATGTTTTGGTAACATATTTCTTGTTACTTAGTTATGAGTTCAGGATAAATTTCTTAGGTGGACATACATATTTTTGGAACTTTTGGATTGGATGAGTTGTCTGCAGGGGCGCCGGGTTTTCCAAATTCTGAGGGGTGCTCAACTTTGCAGAAAAGGGACCAAGCACGGGGGTTGGGGTGCTGAGCCCCCAAATAATAGCGCCGCAGGCGAAAATTTTTAAACTCCGTTTTTAGAGTGTGTTTGGTGCGTTCTAGAAAAAAGTGGCTTGAATGCAAAGCCAAAATAATGCATTTAAAAAATATATATATATATATATATATATATATATATATATATATATATATATATATATATATATATAATAATGCCAAAAACACATTAATTTAATCACTTTGATTTTATCCAAGATGAAAATAGAAACATTATCGTAAAAAAAATTTAAAAACTTTTTTGAAAATGGAGACCTCAAAACTCTGATATATATGCATAATTTTTCTTTTAGTCAGGATATTTGGAGGGGTGCTGCGCACCCCTCCAAACAATCCGATGGGTGCTTCAGCCCCTGAGCACCCACATAGTCGGCGCCCCTGGTTGTCTGAACGGTTTCTTTAGGTACACATAAACGAGAGGGCGTACTAGGTTGCAGTTTCTATTGGTATTTTGATACGAGCAATCGTACCGGTTCTTGTGAATGTGTTGATACAAAAAAGTGCAGATTGACTTAACTTTAGCTAAATTATATACTGAAGAAAGCATGACGTATTCACTTGCAGTTGTGCGATGCTTATAGATGAGCAACTGCACTGAAGTACATTGCGAACTGGCTCTGTGGCAGTCACCATAGGTTAACACGGAACAAAGTATAATGGACAATACTATTTATTGTAAGCGGAATTTGGTACAATACCTTTGCTACCAAGCAGATAATTTTCGTGGTTTTCTTACGGTACGTCGTGCGCTTTTTTGCTTCGTTTTATCCACGGCACAATAAAACTTCGTATTTTATTTGTTTCATTTGAGCTTGTTGCGACGTGCAAACAAAGCTATAGTTTAGTACTTTTGAGACGGCTTTTAATTTATAATTTCAACCTTTAGTTCAGCTAGCATAGAAACAAACTTGTTTGCTCTATCAGAGTTCTACACAGTAAGTACTTACACATATATAGATACATCGACATAAGCCATTATCAAGAGAGTGTCCACAGATTTCTGCAGAGAATACAGATGGGTTTAAAATATTAATTTCACCAACGATGTTTCAACGATGAACGAAGATTTTAATCAACGATGTTTACCGATGTCTTTGAACTACGTCAAACTGTACGTTTATGATTACGTTCAATGTTGACTTGGTTGTCTTAAGTTACTTTATGTTAACTATATTAGATTGTCTGTTGTGTTGTATTGTGTTACTTTTGTGTTGTTTTGTGTTTGTGTTTGATATAGACGGACGCAATTCTTCCTCCTGTTTCCTAACTCCTGACTGACTATACCACTAACCCCTTCTCTCAATTGCAACTTAATTTACAAGGTAAGTGGTGTCAGTTCTGCCGGGCCTAGACTGAGATGATTGACTGAAGGTAAGTGCAGATGGCATCTCTTGTCAGGTGTTCAGCTCATGTTGGCAGTGTAGTTGGCCGCGGTAGATTAGTTGTTGGTCTAGTAAGCCGCGGTCACAGGTTCGAATCCTGGCTTGGGCATGGATGTCATGTGGCGTTTTTTCATCTTCATAATCACCCACACATCGTCTTGAATAGCAAAGTTGCAAAAATAGACGTTAAACCACCCCACATATCTTCATTACAGCTCATGTAAACACAGTGCAGTATGTTTGCCAACTTGCTTGTAGTAAGAAAGTCATATTATTCCGTATTTTTTAATCTCTTATAAAAAAATATCAAGACTGTCATAATTCAGGATGTGGTCCAATACAAATGTGATGCTGCAACCAATAAATTCCCATCTAATACTTTAAAGCCACATTACGCATAATGTGGCGTCTGTAATCAGGAACAATTTCTTTAAGTAAACGCTAATCACCATACAAAATACATGAATGTGTAACTACATCAATTCATGGCAAGAAAATAAAATATGTGCAGCCGTATTCGCTACAGTGTATTTGCTTTATTGGAACTACAGAAGTCGCTGGTTTGGATTTGATCATTTGACGTAGAATGACGTACTCAACAGCTGGTAATTTCAGACATACCGATCATACGTAAGTAATATCTTCATTATTACAGCATGAAATTAGTGTAATATACAGTCTGTACATATTGTAAGTTATATAATGTGTAAACTATAACCACTTAACTTTGTAGTCGTGAAGAATCTTGGAAATAATTGCGATCAGATTGATTTGTAAAATCTGAATGCATGATTATAATAATAGGCCTACTAAGAGATTAAATGTTACCAACATTTAACAACTGACCAATATCAATTTTTGTTAAGAATGTCTTGGCTGTTTTGTTATTTGGAAGGGTATTATAATACCGAGTCGCTATTCACCCGTCTATCGTGGCCTTCTTTATTATGATATAACACCTCATTCAAATATTTTTGTTCACTAGAATTACAATTATAGAATTAAACATTGTGAAACTTGTGCACCTACGTATATACCCTGAGTCCAATTATAAGAAAACGATACATTTATAGAAGTCGAAGGCATTCTTAGCCACAAGTAAACTTGACTGTCTGCCTTGACACTTGAATTAAGTATTCTTCATATAAACTAGTGGAGACATAAATTTAAAGTGGGGTCAAAAGCTGCTGTTCGAGTACCCCCCCCCCCTTCCCCTCGAAGTGGTGGGACAAACCGTGTACTATATACAAGCAGACTTTACACCGGCAAGTTTTTTGTGAGACCAAGATGACCCCATGTGAATGTCTTGATACATATACATCCATAAAACTGTGCTGTAGTTACAAAGACTGCCCTGAAACATACCGCCATGGAGCGATTGTGTGCCAAAACCGTTATTTCGTACTTAAAGTTATTTATTTGGAATTAACGTTTATGCTTAGGACGTCTCTGAATGTTTTTCCATTGGCAGCAGTGTTGCCAATGGTGAAATTAATTTGGCAGCGTGTCCACGTTTGCAGCCAAAGTCTCTTGCACTGCTTGGCCCAATAAACAATAACAAGAGAGTATGTTTAGTGTTGTAATGGAGTTCTTTAAAGTCTAGACTATCGTCCTAACTTGTATAGCAAAGCGGATTCTGGAAGTTGCAATCTAAATATATTTTAAAATGTGGTGTTACCTACGATTCTTACCCATTTCTGCAATGTATATCTATTTAGAATAGCAACTGTTCTAAATGACTGCATCCTCGCAAATGACGCAGGATTTGTAATGCTGCATACTGTGTCAGAGTTTAGGACCGACAACTAACTTACCTTCACCTTCGTAACGAGTGTCAATGGAAGTTTGGATTTTGAATATTGATCCATGAGTCAGGAGCTCTTTTAAGTTTGTTTTTTAAATGCTTGTTTCTCTGAATTCCTGGTTAAAGTCCAATAGAATAGTAAGGCTAAAGAGGGTCTAGCAGCCCTGCAGTAGCCTTCCATACCCGATCTGGGTACGGTAAACCACAATAAATAATATAATAGAATAGAATAGTAAAACAGACTAATTTTTAAATTTTGTATTGTCTATAGAATCTAGTTATTGGATGTGTATGAATTTGCAATCCGTTGTGTGACTCATTTACTAGAATCTATTACTGAAATTCCGTTAGTATAATGTCTGCCACGAAATTTGAACGCAGTTTGGTGATCCGTCATCATCTCAGGAAATGCAACCATGGTTGGGAAATATTCTTCTAGCCTAAACATTTCAAGATCATATAAAGGGTGCTTGATCCCTACCAGCAGTCTTGTTACCGAATTACCGTCTGAGGTTACCGTCAAATTACCGATTGTAAAATTACGTCATTTCCTGCCTTTCATTTTAAGACTCACTGCGCATCTACCTAAAACCAAAGTTGTTTTAAGTCCTATTCTTAGAGCGTCAATATTATGGCGAGCGGGTCTGAGCTGCAAACGCTCTCAGGGCAGTCCATGTACATCAGGGTATGACGGAAATGTTTCTAACAACTCTAATGCACACAACTTGTTATCAAATATAGCTTCTGATTCTTGATACTGTACACATCAATGAATGAGGGGCTCTAGGAAGTAGTATTGAATCTAAAATGTGAAAATTTAAAATGTGATGGTACATAATAAAAACCACGTTGTTCCAAAGTGGGTGTTTATGTTTTATTTATGATCACGATAGAGACCGGAAAATCACAAGGTAATTGCTCAGTAACAGCTGTTAGGAGGATTATCCTTCAAGTAACAGAAGAACAGATCGTTTGTAAAAATTGATGGTTTCAATTCCGTAGAAAATGACATGCTGCCATAAAAATGGCGTGTTATGGCTTTGCCGAAGTCATAAAGCTTTCGTTCCCACTTGGCAGTCGGAACGCAGATAAACCCTACGCTAGTCTTCACTTGTATTTGCAGTGGTCGCGTTTAGTGTTATATGTTGTTAAACGGATACTGTATCTGCAGTTTTTAAGTATTCATTATTTGATGTCCATGTAAACAAATCAGGTGCACATTTTTCGATTTTATTATTTTTATTAGGTTAGAAACTTATGGAAATGTATCAAAAAAAGGTATTTAATTATACTTAATTCAAATTTGGCATATGATCATAAACAACCTATTATTCTGACTAAATAATTTTAAAATAGCTTATAGTGTCTTTAATTTCCAACATTATGTCAAATAGAATCTTCATCTACAAATCACGAGGAATATTATTATATTTTCTATAGTAAATCGTTTAATTTCAATTTTGTTACAACATTCTAGATTTTTCATTCCCGCTGAAATGGAATCGTCTACACACTTGCTAAGAAAACAGCGTGGTCGTGTTTTGTTTGGAACGAAAGCAATATGCAACAATGGAGTTGCCTAGCAACCGATTGTTTGTCATAGCCTCATTAGTCGTAGTTGATGGTAGCTAATTATATTCATTGCTAACATTCTATGCTGCCAATATGTAGTCGAAATCCATTTTAAATCATATAAGAATCCATTCTCTTTATTTTGTATTTTAAATTAAAATTACACTGAATGAATATTTTTTATTGCATTAACACTTTATTTACTTCCATCTTTTTTCTTTTTTGGTTTTTTAATTTGTTGATATTGTTCATTTGAAACTAATTTCCACGATATTTAAAATTAATTTTCTTTCAGGAAAGAAACATTTAAAACAAAATTTTAATTTGCTCTTTAGAATTAAATTCAACACCTCACTATAATGTCTTGCCCTGTTTTTTTCCCCTCATAATGAAGCGTGGAATTTCCAGCTAACTTTTGTGAATGAAAATCTTTTCTAACTTTTGAAATAAAATCTTTCTATTCAGATTTAAGCCTGTAATACTTTAGCAGACTAGTGTTAGAATGTGTGTTAGAATGTGTTATAATGACGTGTGTGGGCGTGTCTTGCAGGCGAAGACTCGGACTCAGCGCGGGTGGGCAAAACAACGCTCACCACCCCTCCCGCCAAGGAGAAGAGAAAACCCTTCTTCAAGAAGCAGGAGACGACCACACCGTATGACGTGGTACCGTCCATGCGACCCGTGGTACTTGTTGGTCCCTCGCTCAAGGGGTACGAGGTAACGGACATGATGCAGAAGGCGCTTTTCGACTTCCTCAAGCACCGTTTCGAGGGACGGTGAGTCACTCAATGCAAACGCACAATGTTTTCCGTTCGTATTCATAGTTCCCACGTGACGTCACAGCGGCCATGATTGTGACACAATTGATGCGGACCACTCCTACATCATTGGCAAATACTATTGTTATTTAACAAATAAGTCTAATTTAGAGCTTAAAAAGTAAACATAAGTAATAAACAAATAAAATATTAACACACATACCAATTTTATCTCAAAAACAGACTGAATTTTAAAGAACTAAGAATTTCTGTGTTCTACCACAACAGCCTTCAATTGTTTCTTAATGGTAACGTAAAAGTTTGATCACAAATGTGGCCGCTACGCGCAAAGATGTGACGTACGTGCAACCTATGAATCTTTAAAACAAATTGTAAAATCGAAATTGAGGGAATGTACACAAGACATGTTATCAGGGTCTACTTGATACAGAAAACAAACATATGCTAATTTCATTACGTTAAGATTTAATTCGATTATACAATAATATAGTATTTACGTGTTTAATCCAATATATATATCCAATATATATGTTTTGTGTTTATCTTTAATCTTCCCACAATTTCAATTTCATAATAGCATCTATGCATGAGTGCGTCATGCTGTTGATGCGATAAGTGAGCATCGAACTGGTAATTTATGTGCTTTGTCTTGCCTCCAATAAGCTTCATAAATGTTGGTTGAATTATGCCTACTTTGATGTTCTAAAGAGCAACTTGGCTAAAAATATCGTGGATATTGATGATCAAAATTCATTCACTATACACAAAGCTATAATTTATTTGCACCAGTTTAACACTAATTGATATCCATAGTTTAGTGGGGCGGGGAAATATATATTTTGCTCTCGCTGATTTTTCCACAGCGAAGTTCCCTCCAGTTCTGACGACACTGCAATAACATACAGAATGTAGAATGAGGTTTTGTTTTGAACTCAAGTAAAATAATATAACAATAAAAAAAACAGATCCAGGAACGTAACATATGTCTAATGAAACTGTTGTTTGTCGTAGCCCCATCAGTCTGTTGTTGTTATGTTTTAACTGTTAACTGTTATGTTCAACTGTTAAATTATGGCTTTGTATCTTCCTAGGATTATCATAACCCGGGTGATGGCCGATATTTCGCTGGCGAAGCGGTCCTTGCTGAACAACCCCTCGAAGCGAGCCATCATGGAGCGGTCCAACTCCCGGTCGACGTGCCTAGCAGAGGTCCAGGCGGAGATAGAGCGCATCTTCGAGCTGGCGCGGACGCTGCAGCTTGTGGTCCTAGACTGTGATACCATCAACCATCCGTCGCAGCTCGCCAAGACGTCGCTCGCGCCAACAGTAGTCTATCTTAAGATATCCTCGCCCAAAGTAAGCCCACAGTAGTCTCTCTCAAGATATCCTCTCCTAAAGTAAGCCCACAGTAGTCTCTCTCAAGATATCCTCTCCTAAAGTAAGCCCACAGTAGTCTCTCTCAAGATATCCTCTACCAAAGTAAGCCGTCAGTAGTCTCTTTCAAGATATGTCCTCTCCTAAAGTAAGCCCAAAATAGTCTTAGAAGATATCCTCTATCAAAAGGTATCTACAGTAGTCTATGTAAGATCTAAATAAGCCATTACAGTCTCTCTCAAAATATCCTCTCCCAAAGTTAGCCCACAGTTATCAGTCTCAAGACATAGGCTATTCTCCCAAGTCAAATCATTGTTATATGTATGTGTATCACACTACATATCTCCCAAAGCAGACTGGGAAACTTCCCGTCCTACATTTAAATCATATAATACTTCGTTTGGCTCATATATTAGACACGAACGCTTAGCGTGTAATCTCCTTCATTTTACTTATGTATAACTTGAAGCGAGTAAATGTTTATCCCAAGACGATTTAGGCTGCCATGTTCTGACATTGAATGACATTTCTCTCCTTACTCTGTAATCTCACATTCCAGTAGTCTCTACAGACTACAAGATACATAATGTAGACAGCTCTACTTCTTGTGACAGGTGACACATTCAAATTTCACTTCGATTTCTCTAAAGTTACGATGAGTATGGAAATGTATCCGCCCGAGAGCAGCTATCTACTCGTTTATATGCCCCAAAGTTGGTATTGTTCAGTTTAAAAATGTAGCAAATACACGTTCGTATAAAACACTCTCACAAAACAGTACCAAAATATAGCGTAAAGTTCTTAACACAAAGTCATAAACTCGTTATTATTGGAGATTTACTAACCATCTACACAACCTACATCATTACAATAATAGTAAAAACAAAAGTACTAACTACAAAATAAACAATAATTTGATGCCCGATTCACTGTGTTTTCACTCGAGACGTTAAGAGCTGTCATATAGGATGTTTTATGTACTATTATACAACTCTGTAGTAAGCTTGCCTATTGACCAACATTGTCATTGGATCCCATGTTTTGATTGAAAAGTCTTCATGAAAAATAATCGAAATTGTTGTTTAACACAAAAATTAAGTAGCCTTTATGAAAACAAATCTAATTTGTTATATGTCAATAAAATTAAGTAAGATTAACAATCTTCGACATCATTGCTGCTCGGTTTGTAATACCGAATTTCACAGAAATCGAGCAGATTTGGTGGAAGGGCCGGGTTTGGTCGAGTGGCCGGTTTTGGTGCCAAACCATATTACTCGGGGAGGGTTCCATTCACTTATTTATGATTTTGAGAGTGTCTCTACAACAACGAGTTATTGAGGTTCGGAAAACTACAAATTTCTTCAATGCCATAGAGGGCCGTGCAGTACACGATCTCAGAAACACATTTGGTTTTCATGAAAAGTTACTTTAACTGTCATGTCCATGAGTTTTAATCTAGCAGCTACGCTCACTTAAGCTACAATGTTGGTAATCCTGTAACTACCACCCTGCGAATACGGGAATCGGGAAAATCTAATGAAGTCTTTTGAAGTTGAAGTTTATTTTTATTGAAACATAGAATAGTTCAATACAATAGTACAGTATGTTTGGCTCTTAGTGAGTGCAACAATGCACTCGCAGGCAAGAAGCTTTCATTAGATCTAATGAATGGCAGTGAATGAATAGAGGACTAGATACAAGTTACAACAATAATGCTGTGCCGTACTAAAAAAAATATTTTGAAACTTAATCATCACATTTCACAAACTTTTACGATACACTTCTATAACCGCAGCAATGCGACTGAATTTGACTGTGACTGATGCAATGGTACTACAAATGTTTTATGTCTGTACCCGTGCAGGTGCTACCGAGACTGATCAAGACTTTATGTCTCTACCCGTGCCGGTGCTACCGAGACTGATCAAGACTTTATGTCTGTACCCGTGCCGGTGCTACCGAGACTGATCAAGACTTTATGTTTGTTCCCGTGCAGGTGCTACAGAGACTGATCAAGTCGCGCGGGAAGTCCCAGGCCCGTCATCTCAACGTTCAGATGGTGGCGGCCGAGAAGCTGGCTCAGTGTCCTCCAGAGATGTTTGACGTCATCCTCGACGAGAACCAACTGGAGGACGCGTGCGAGCACATTGCTGAGTACCTGGAGGCGTACTGGAGGGCGACGCATCCCCCCACGGGGCCCGTTGGAGGCCCCAGCGCCCAGCCTGCCGCCGTCCCCCGCCCACTGCAACCCTCCCCGCAACCCTCCCCTAGTGCGGAGCACGCGGGGCAAGGCATCGTGCGGGCAAACAATGGCACACCTCCAGGTAAGACAATACACAGTAGACCAATGTCACAGACCATATGGCCTCACAACATAACACAAGGCGGGCAAACAATGACAGCAGGTGGGACAATACACTGACACAGTAGACCAATGTCACAGACCATATGGCCTCACAACATAACACAAGGCGGGCAAACAATGACAGCAGGTGGGACAATACACTGACACAGTAGACCAATGTCACAGACCATATGGCCTCACAACATAACACAAGGCAGGCAAACAATGACAGCAGGTGGGACAATACACTGACACAGTAGACCAATGTCACAGACCATATGCACAACAAAACACAAGGCGGGCAAAGAATGACAGCAGGTGTGACAATACACTGACACAGTAGACCAATGTCACAGACCATATGGCCTCACAACATAACACAAGGCGGGCAAACAATGACAGCAGGTGGGACAATACACTGACACAGTAGACCAATGTCACAGACCATATGGCCTCACAACATAACACAAGGCGGGCAAACAATGACAGCAGGTGTGACAATACACTGACACGACACAGTAGACCAATGTCACAGACCATATGGCCTCACAACATAACACAAGGCGGGCAAGCAATGACAGCAGGTGAGACAATACACTGACACAGTAGACCAATGTCACTGACCATATGGCCACACAACATAACACAAGGCGGGCAAACAATGACAGTAGGTGGGACAATACACTGACACAGTAGACCAATGTCACAGACCATATGGCCACACAACATAACACAAGGCGGGCAAACAATGATAGCAGGTGGGACAATACACTGACACAGTAGACCAATGTCACAGACCATATGGCCTCACAACATAACACAAGGCGGGCAAACAATGACAGCAGGTGGGACAGTACACTGACATGACACAGTAGACCAATGTCACAGACCATATGGCCTCACAACATAACACAAGGCGGGCAAACAAGGACAGCAGGTGAGACAATACACTGACATGACACAGTAGCCAATGTCACAGACCATATGGCCACACAACATAACACAAGGCAGGCAAACAATGACAGCAGGTGAGACAATACACTGACACAGTAGACCAATGTCACAGACCATATGGCCTTACAACATAACACAAGGCGGGCAAACAATGACAGCAGGTGGGACAATACACTGACACAGTAGACCAATGTCACAGACCATATGGCCACACAACATAACACAAGGCGGGCAAACAATGACAGCAGGTGGGACAATACACTGACACAGTAGACCAATGTCACAGACCATATGGCCTCACAACATAACACAAGGCGGGCAAACAATGACAGCAGGTGGGACAGTACACTGACACAGTAGACCAATGTCACAGACCATATGATACATTTTTTGATCTTATAAGTAACTATATATATATATATGTTGTGACGTAGATTTTCGTAGACAAAATCAGATGTAACAAGGTATGTGAAAGACCAGCCTCTTTACAAAACGTGGACAAATACCCCAAAACCCTGTCTTACATATATATATATATTTAAATATTTACTCAAGAAACACTCATCTTAATGCACCACATCCAGACATTGAATTGCCGGTCCCCGTGGTCTAGGGGTCATGCCCACCTGGCAAGTGGGAGACCTGGTTTCGATTCCCAGGCGGGGCTGGTTTTTTAATTCCTGGATTTTCACACACACACACACACACATGTATATATATATATATATATATATATATATATACCTATATATATATATAACCTTTTTATAAGTTACTACAGCCGTTTGGTTTAGTTTTTATTAAGGGAATTGTCGAACTTCAAAAATGGGCCTATTTGAACCAGATTATGTGTGGGCCTGTTGCTATTTTATTATTTACATACATGCTACACATACAGATACATATATTACGATTCTGCACTTGTGATTGACATGGTTATTACTTTGTCACAAACTCTTGAACGGTAACTGTCTGGTAGGATCCGACCAAGTCACTCAATGTCTAACTGTGTGCGACATATTAGCGCAAGAAGTTGTTTCTGTCAGGGTCGAGAGAGTGCTAATGTAGTTTCCTCCGCAGGTGTACACCATGACGAATACGGGTACCCCCTCGACTCCAGAGGTAATTCGCCGTCGATGTTGTGACCTTAGCTCTTAGTCAGATCTACTGTAGCTAGTTTAGCTGCATTATATTAGAATTATTAGTATTATCATTATTGATTCCTATAGAATTTTCATTGTATTCATCATATATTTTTATGGAGAACAATATTTTCTTACAGCTTGCATTTTTTATTCACTTTCTTTGCAGTTTGAATTGTTGGCACCTCATTGGGCTGGAGGTCGGTGGCCCAGCGCATATTGTACTTCTAGAAAAGTAGCAACACATTTGCAGTATTATTATTTATTGATTTATTGATTTTGTTTTAACTCTTTATTAGCTCGCCTGCGTTCTATATCATTGGTTTAAAAAATAATATTTATTTTAATTCTGCTTGAGTTTCGTCACTTTTAAATACTAGTTTTAATATCAATAAACTTTAACGCATCTAATACTTTCTCTTTTATTAAAAATAACAACTTTTCAATCCTGCCATTTTCTTACTTCTGATAACTGCATATCAATTGGTTTACATAGGTATCATAGCAATGGCTATAATACTTTCAGCTGCTTCAGCTGGGCTAAGCTACTGACATTTCTCTATGTGATCAGTTACAGCCAAACAAATGCTGGCTTGCAATCTGGAAGTAACTATGTAACCAAAACATTAACTGCATGCTTTCTTAAAAGAATAAGGATTGCCTCTTTCTGTTCTCTGCTATTAAACTGTTTCATTTTTGTTGTTTTCTTTTCTTTCAATTTTGTTTTGCTCTTCCCGTGGCTGTCATGTCGCTCTCAGAGACCATTGTGCCATCTTCTGGTGTCATTCGGGAGACATCGACAGTTGCATATTAGCCACGTCGCAAGTTTGCTGCACATTTTATTTTCAATCCCGGAAGATTTACGATTCGTTCTATTCCAACTGTAAGTATACCGAGGACAACATTGCATGGTGCATTTTGTTCCCGGTGGAGTAGAACCCCCCCCCCCCCCCCCAGCCCCCGCTGCCCCCCTATCCGTTTTATAGTACTCGTTAGCTTGCTTGTAGACTGTTATTGAATGTTATATGTAGAAGAAAACAATGTCTGTACTCATTTTTCTAAAGCATTACATTGCTTGTAGCAAATATTTTGGGGGATATGTTTTAATTAATTTAAACAAACTGACTACATTTTTCAACAACAATGGTTTATCCAAACAATGCTTCGCTTCAATTGTTCAAAAATAAATAATACGTGGACGACAAATTATCGATTTCGTTTATTGAAAAGCGAATATTTAGTAAAGTATACTACAGAGTACAGTAATTGTAAACGGTATTGTATAAAACTGAATCAGTTTATGTTTTCATCTTTCACGAAGTATACATGTTTGAACTATTAGACATTTCCCAACTTTTTCTTGAATTTTTAGTATTTTGAAAATGAAAGTAGATGTATAATATTTTCAAGTCAAGCAAACAAAACGTTGATATGCATTTGAGAGAAACGAACAGACGGTCAGAAAAATACACAGAAATAATTTTAAATCCACCTAGGCAGAAACGGCCTCTTAAACGCATCCAGTAACATTGTTATGGCTGTTTATACAGGCATATTGCGCGGAAGTTTCGTTTTCTATTACATTGCCTCCACGGATGGTAGAAGAAGTGTCTGACGCAAAGAGGCCTCTGGGAAACAAAGGAGGGTAACATCGTAGCACCCGTCGGTCGAACATCAAATGGAGCTTTTGTGTCAAACATTCAGAGATAACAATAAACAGACACGCACATTTTCAATTTTGTATTCCAAAAATAAAAAATGTCACCCTTAGAAATATCACTCTCAATATTGACAGCTTTTGTGTGTGGTTGATTGTCGTCCATCCATGATTGCTGTTATACGTTCAATCCCTCTCATGTGCTCTTTGCATGAAGCTCAAACCCGTCAGATACACATGGGGGTGGTCTCAGTGCGCATGTCCATACACAAACAGATTTAAAGTCGAATGCTATTCCTGTAATACAGTAAAGCATCAAGGTTTGTAACGGTGTGCTGACACCTATAACTAAGTCAGACCGGTATTAAGAATTGTTTCAACATAAATTATATCGTCTTAGTCCAAGCTTCAACGTACACAAAAACAATTGAGCTACCTCTGTCGCAAGTCGATCCACTTTTGATACTGTGTGTCTTTTGCATCTGATTATTATTTTTATTTTTCTTCTTGGTGATACTAAAACTAATACAGAAGTGTTGTGAACGTACGTTACTCTTGTATTTCAAGAAACCTTCTCAAGTGTGTTTAGTTTCAAAGCCACTACAAAACTCGGCTGTTCCAATCGTACACCCACCCCTCTTGTTCTACCAATATGTGTGGCTTAATTCATATGTTTCCCTCATTGTGTCCGTGTGTTGTGTTTTTTTCTGATTGTTGCATTTACATGAACTAGAAATAAGTCTGAAAGTGCAGGCAATGCTTGTAACGGTAAGATCAGAACACACAGTAGTTGTAAGGGTAGCTCTCATCTGTTGATCTCGTTACAGTTTCAACTGGATACCACCATCAACCTAGGGGGCGGTCGCGAATTGACAGGGACAGAGAGGGTTACGATGACTACAATGCGAGTGTAGCGCCTCGTGACGGCATCAACATGTACCACCAACACCACCACCATCAACCCCAACACGAACAGCAACACCACAGAGGCGTAGTAGGCGAGAATGACGAGAGGTACCACCACCAGCCGCACCGCAGCGCTATGAGAGAGGACGACTACCACTCCCCGCATAGAGCTTCCTCGAGACGAGCTCTCAACGCCATCTAGTATTCAGTTTACGAGTGAACGTTCACTCGGACATAACCTTAAGACAGTTAATCAATATATGAACCGTGCAGGGTATGTATGGTCAGACAACGCCTTCTAAGGTACACAGTCACGGGCTCAAATGATGAATATAAAGCCCTCCTAAGATAAGGTGATAATGTAAGTCTGATGACGTTAAGTGCGACTGCAGATGAACTCAAATACGATATTCACTATAAATCCTAAAAAAAAGTCGTCGCCACCTCTTATCAGATTGCATACGAACATGTCTTTATTCAAATGCTTCTTCTCTACAGTAATGGCCGTCCTATTTCCGCAACTGTTATTGTATTTAACAATTTTCTTTCTTATCCACATAAATATCTAAAACTTATCTAAAACTTCCATCCTCAATGTCTGGCCATAAACATATTGTATAACATAAAATTTCTTCCCATTATAAATAATCGTTATCATTTTTCAACTTCACAATCCGAAGATTTGTGTCTGAGGAATCTCTTGACTCAAACGCCGAGTAAGGTAAACTTTTTAGATTAATACACAATCAAATAAATCGACCAATGCCATGTGGCTACCAGTGGCAGCCAGCCATACGGAACCGACGATGCAGTGATTCTCTAAGTTGATCTACACAGTGATTTCTTGTGCCGAAGGAATATGAAGATGTTGACATCATGATATGTTTGCCTTATTTAGTGAAATATATAAATAAAGGCTGCTGTTGATATTTATTATAAATAGTAAAATAATCATGTACATAGCCTATAAACATTTAACAGATATATTTAAAAGTACAGTATTTCTTTGATACCAACATTTCATTAAAATCATGGAGCTGTACATATAAAACATATAACATTTATCGTCGTGTTAACAGGCATTTTGTTTTGCTTATAAAATTATTACTGAAATGTTTTTTCACTTCCAACTTTCAACCAACTTGTCGATAGAAGCAGCTACTGAAACTGTTTTGTTAACGTAAGAAATACCAGGAAGGAAGCTTGCTTATCAAACATGTTCTACTAAGACGAGATACACTTCCAATTGCCATTTGTAGTGCTTCGTTTTTAAACATTATACCTCAATAGAAACTGTCTGCTCAGAATGCGCCTCTGCTTAGACCACAGAGGATGCCAAACTATGCGGACATAGATCCTTTGTGATGTCATGAGGTGAACATTTGGCAGGCAAAAGTAGACTTGTAGAAAGATTATTTTTCTTTAATTTTTTAGCTTACATCAATTTCATTTAGCAAAAATTACAAAGAATTTCCTGGCATGCCCAGATTTCCAGTTTGTCTTATGTTATATACTTTTTGACCCGTGATATTTTGGGAATACTTTTGCCCTGTGACGTGACATAGGTCGCTCGGGGAGGTTTTGTGTGCTTGTGTATATTGTGTGCTGTGCGCACGTGACCGTGTGCACGTGACTGTACGCACGTGACTGTGTGCTGTTTGTTACTGTTGATGAATGGTGATATAGTTTTTGGTATTGTTACTTGTGAAGAATGGAAATGTTTATCAATTATGAAATCATTTACTTTCAACTTGCGTGAAACTTAACCTACGCCATTTTCCAGAAAACAAAACTTTATAAAAATTTAATATTAATACGTGCTTGAGAGCTTGTTACAACTGACCTTAAATGCGGTCACAATTTGTATTTAACCTGTGGATGAAAGGTTTTCAATATTTTGAAACTGTTGAAAAGAGTTTTGTATGGCCTTTGTTTTGACTTCGTTCAGGCTTTGTTTTGTGAAGTGTGTGTGTGGGTGGGCACGGGTCCGCCATTGGCGGGGTGATAGTGTGTTCTTTCAACTTCGCCACCAAACATTTCCAATTGTTGGAATCATTTGTAAATAAAGAAAATACTTTTTATCAATCACTAAAACCGTTTTCTTTTCTCTGAACAATGTTTCCTACTTATCTTTTCCTAATGTATGCCATGGTTGTTCTGAAACCTAACCACCACCTTACTGAACACTGAACCTTACCATGTTGAACAGCCTTACCGAACGAACAAGCCGCAGTGTTTGTAAGCAGTGCAAATTAATGTAAACCCACGGTGAAACGCCAGTTACGACAGACCAATGAGATACCACCACCTTGAATCAGTTGAAAGACTGACTCGATTTCTGGTGAAGTAGGACCTTCGTTCACATTACCAAAATGCTAAAGAGCGAAAACGAAAAGCACATCTTCGAGCGAAGTTGATTGGTAACTCTGACGACTAGACCAAAAACATAATTACTGTATTGTATTTTTATGTGTTGGCTCAGATAGTATTTTGTTACAAACAGTTACATTACATATAGTATATGCGATATTGCACAAAATGAACACACCTAAAATATTACATCTAGAACAAATAACGTTAACTATAATCTAAGACACAAACACATTATCTTAAGAATGGTTGTCTCGAAAAATGTACAACTCAACCTGTTTCCCCACAAATAAAAGGTATACCCTAAAGACTGAAACTGAATCTAAAACTACAACTTCGAGCGCTGTGTCCTAGTCCACCTTTGCATTCATATTTAAACATGGCCATAGTATTTTGAAACGTCAAACCTTAAACCATACGCTAATTTTTACGACTTTATATACACCGGGCATAACAGACGAGTGCTGCCAGACTAGAAGTTTGAACTAATGAACGAGTCAGCGTTAATCCCCTTGGAGAACTCATTGTTGGGGCTGAACTCCCCGTCCAGCTGGGTGAGTAGGGTGTAGAAGGAGTACGATGTCTTCGTTATCTGTAACAAGGCGAAAAATAAAACTATAAATAAATGTTAAAGTGGTAAAGGTGCCGGGTCAGCGGGTGGAGGTGTCAGTTCAGCGGGTGGAGGGGGCGGAGTAGCGGCTGAGGTGCCGGTAAAGGCTAAAAACAAATTGCCGTGGTTTGTATTTATAGTTATAGGGACTCGTGTCAAAAAAGATTGTGAGTATAACACCAATGCTGCGATTTGGTCACGTAGGATGAATCCTGCTTCCAATGCAGAAGGACCAGAGTTCGATTCCCGGTTCTGGCCAAGGTTTTGTAATTTCTGTCAGTATCATTGTCTTTCGAGACCCTTTTAGACGACTACTTCCAAATGTTCACTGAAAGTAGCTACTTAAAAAAATGTTTAAATGTCACTCACTAGGCAATAACTAACTACACGTGTGTTATGTCTATGTACTCTCACCCTCCTAAATATGTCCAGGTCCAGGGCCAGGAAGTGAGCGGCCGTAATGTTGACTGCCTTGTTTGCTCGTAGCAGTATCATCGTCATGGCGTGGTTGAAGCTGGGCGTCATGTTCCCCCACTAGGCAATAACTACACGTGTGTTATGTCTATGTCTCACCCTCCTAAATATGTCCAGGTCCAGGGCCAGGAAGTGAGCGGCCGTAATGTTGACTGCCTTGTTTGCACGCAGCAGTATCATCGTCATGGCGTGGTTGAAGGAAGGCGTCATGTTCCCCCACTAGGCAATAACTACACGTGTGTTATGTCTATGTCTCACCCTCCTAAATATGTCCAGGTCCAGGGCCAGGAAGTGAGCGGCCGTAATGTTGACTGCCTTGTTTGCACGCAGCAGTATCATCGTCATGGCGTGGTTGAAGGAAGGCGTCATGTTCCCCCACTAGGCAATAACTACACGTGTGTTATGTCTATGTCTCACCCTCCTAAATATGTCCAGGTCCAGGGCCAGGAAGTGAGCGGCCGTAATGTTGACCGCCTTGTTTGCTCGTAGCAGTATCATCGTCATGGCGTGGTTGAAGGAGGGCGTCATGTTCTCCCATTTACACATGTAGAGAGCCTCGTTCACTTTCAGGCTCTGCAACATTGACGAAAGACATCTCTGCGTATAATGCACTCGTTTATATTTTGTATACCATATTTTATGTTTTATCAATTCAAATAAATCGTACACATTAATGAAAAAGCTAATTTTTGGGTCAAGTTAATCATTTTAACAATATAATGTATAAATATTTTTAAGTATAGGCCTACAGTCTTCACTGCTCACTATTTAATGTTCATTTATGGGAGTTAAACAATTAGTTCTTTGCCATCATTCTCTAATTCTCATTCATATCCTAGCCAAACTGACCAGATTACTTTTTGTATCAATCTCAACATATTTTCTACACAAAGAACATGTAACGCTGTCGCCGCACCTATACCTGGTCTGTGAGCTACACAAAGAACATGTAGCGCTGTTGCTGCACCTCGGGCTATACCTGGTCTGTGAGCTACACAAGGAACATGTAGCGCTGTCGCCGCACCTATACCTGCAGGGCGATTCTGTATGGGCGACGATAAGTTTATCAGCGGTTTTGGTCGTTACTGAAGACGAATGCAAGGCGGTGATTGGCTCATCGCGTTCTTCTAACAACCGAAACCGGCGATGAACTTATCATTGCCCATTCAGAATCGCCCTGCTGGTCTGTGAGCTACACAAGGAACATGTAGCGCTGTTGCCGCACTTACTTGGTCGGTGAGCTCAGCAGAGAACCAGCAGTACATGAACAGCTCAGTGATGGCGCTGACAAGTAGCTGAAGCAAGGCTATGAACTTCGGGTCTTCGGGACCAGACTAAAACACGACAGCAATTAGTTTGATACAGACTCTCACATTGTAAATATTGAAATACTTTGACGAACTAAATTTGGGAATTAGACTTTGGTTTTAAATTTTATTACTATTCATAAATACATTAACATTACATTAGTTGTATCCTGGGCAGTGTATTAGCACACTGATATTCTTGAATCTAAACCTAAAGTTTTAGAAAACACAAGTCAATACAAAACCAGACCGTTTGCTGGTGATGTGTGTTGTTTTACAACAGTAAAAATGATCAAATGGTAAAACAAGTTAGAAATGAATGCAGTGATTGTGTGGGCGGTGGGCGTGAAAAGCCGTAAATACAAGGGATAATTAGGTGAGTCTGAAGATAAAAGGATCGGTTGCCAAAGAAACGATGCAGATCCAACAATCTTTTATATTGTTCATGTTAAGTCAAACTGTATAATCAATGGCAAAAGATACAAATATTTTGGTGTCATTTTGGTATCGTATATAATTATATTTGGGGTTTTACGTCCCATATTTTTGCAACCAGGCTAATCGAGACGATGATTTTGAGGTGATTATGAGGATAAAAAACGCCACATGACATCCATGCCCAAGCCAGGATTCGAACCTGGAACGCTTAGACCGCTGGTTATTAAACCAACGCCTAATTGACCTCGGCCAACAGCGCTGGCTATTATATTTTGTTTTATATAAAATACGAGATCAGAGAACACTTTGACTAGGACGAGTTTAGCGACTCCGTTGAAGGGAACGTATAATTAATAGTATCAAGAGTACCGCATAGAAGACACACTAAATAGTAGATTGACTTGATTGATACGGACACAGATAATATACTTCCGTTACATGCGATAGGGGGGTTGACAAGGAGAGGTGGAGGGATAGACATTAGGCTGATATACACTTCCGTTACACGTGATACGGGAGTTGACAAGGAGAGGTGGATAGATAGGCAGCAAGGAAGGTGACTGAAGACTTGGCTATAAAAGAATGTGGGTATAATATTATGTAAACAGTAAAGCGGAGCGCATGGTTCACAGAATATAGAGTTCAGGAAAAGCTGATTACAATTTTAGGAATCACCGTGAATAGCATTATTAAAATAATAGAGAAGCAGCAACAAGAATCATCATTATCTTCATGATCGTCGTCACAGGTTTAGGAAGCCTATCATTGAAAAATTGAGATACGGTTTATGAATGGCATGAACGGGAGATTCAAGCGGAGAGAAGAGGAAGAGGAAGAGGAGGAGGGAAGAATAGGTACCATTGACTTAAAATCGGAATCAAAATAGTACAAAGAAAAGGCACCGTTAGGCGTTTTCTTTTTACGAATGATAGTAGGTACCAGATTGTTTATAAGTACGATGTAATAATGAAATCCCTCCCGGGACGAAAATAATCTTGGAACATTAAACAAAACCTATTTCTTAAAACTTATAAAGATTGTTCAACATTATCTAGTAATTTTAAGACATTAAAAATTAAAAGAGGGCTATTTGGAGTACATTAATTTTATTTTAAATATATACACTTTTAGTTATATACACATCTGCTACCTTTTGTATTTACAAAAATGTCTGAGAGTAAATAAGTATCCGCACTTGTAAAGGTAGAGTATACTTGTGACTTACTTTCGTCGTTTGATAGGCCACCATACAGAAGAGGCTGAGGCTCGCCATGAACTGGTAGGTCAGCATCCAATTAAACAGTGATTCGATGTCGTCTGTAAAGCTGTGAACAAGTCAGGTCTCTCAGGTTTCATAAATATGAGTATAGTATTCATAAAGTATTTTCCACGCAGGATAAATTCGAAAAATTAAAGGTCTATTTCAAAAGCAGTATATGAAAGATAAGAGGTGTATGCTACCTCTTCAATGTTTTAGTGTGACGATCAATATTATTAATAGCTGCTTTCATATACTGTCCTATAGTGTTATCCTTCACGATCACGTGTGGACAATATAAAGTACATATTGTGTACAATCAATAATTATGTCACCAAATTTCAAATGTTAGTACTAAAACGTAAAAATTAAAATCAACCAATCAATCAATCAAACTAAGATATTTATTATATAGTTAATTGATTATGAATATAACAATTTTTCTGTGCATTCTAAACGATTAAAAGTCGTCTCGATTAGCCAAGTTGCAAAAATATGAGACGTTAAGCCCGAATATCAATCACCTAAACGATTAAACAGCTTGTTATAAGTTGGTACAGGTCGCGTTTTTTAGCGGAGAGGCTCGTTGGAGGGAGTAAGAAACGTAGGTAGGGAGGGGCTGGGAGGGGAGGGGGTGTCTTCGGGCATAGCATGATATAGTTATCTTACAACAACTTCGGTAATGCTTTCGTCATCAATCAATTACGTGTTTACGGTCTCGGCCAACCCGAGCAGGTATTTGAATTAGCCACGGCCGCTGGTTGGCTGCCGCTCACCCACCCGTGACGGAAGCATTACCGAAGATGTTGTATGACGAGTATAGCAGCACTGCCGATAACCCTGTCATGGAGGAACCTAAAGAGACACAGCAATGCACTATAAAGCAATCATTCCTACAAGCAATTCTTATTAAACAGTATTACACCAAGGTCGATGCGTTCTGCAACAGTTATAGCAAGCAACACATATTTTGATTAAATGTGAACTATCTAGGACAACAGAAAATGTTTTGAATTATCGCATGTGGGCTTGTTGCTAAACCACCTCAACAAGTTGAGGTTCAAACATAGATTGAAACTTATCGAACCACAGACCAAGAATGGGTCTGTTTGAGAAAAACGTAGACGTACAAAATCTAGTATAATATATACACATTACACATGTATTACATAGTTTAGTGTATTATATTCCCCATAAAACTACTGTTATATCGGGGCTCAATAATTCTAAAACAGGAGATTACTTATTTATTAATACAAATTGTTTTACATTGAACCAAGTTTTATTTTTCCCCCTTCCTAGTAAATCCCATTGAATATAATATTGATCTTTTGTTCACATTAATTTTTTGTACGATGTTTCTCGTTTGATGTATACCTTCGCATTCTGACTAAACATACTAAACATACATTGGACATTGTAATTTTCTGTTTTGTCGTATTGATTTTTGTTACGTTTTTCTCTTCCAATTGTGATATTGATTTTTGCCCGACCACACGTTCTTTTTTACGTACATATAGCTCTACAAGCTACCCATGTTTTACATCATTACCGAAGTTATATTTTATCTACAATTTTTACCTTTAGTTTATTGAAGACAAGATTGCTTCTTACAAGTTTAAATAGATTACTAACTACTTATCACATATTAATTAAACCTGTAATTTAGATCCGCCAAGTTTTGTCCGCAATTTTTTTATTTTTTATTTCAAATTTTAAATTTAATTTTCGCAAAAAAATCCGCAAATCCGCAAATCATCCAGAAGTTATCTATCCATTCTACAGGTTGTAAACGTCTACAAAGCCGTAATGTAAAAAATGTTATTTTTTAGTAGTGGTTTACCAAAAGGGTCCTTACTGGGCCCCGGGGCCAACTATTGTTCATGTACGGCTATTTGTAGTATGTAAACATTGGATTTAAACATTTATGCAGATAAAACAATATGGTGATATTGGAAAGCATTTACCATGTTTGTATCATGATAGCTCATGACTTAACGCAACAAAAAGTCATCACCACCAAAAAGTCACTTGTGCACCAAGATGTTAGCCAATCAAACTTCCTGACAGAAGATTTCGAAATATTATATTAACGCTTTTTTAAAAGACGTCTATAAATGTGATGTGATTCAAGTAAAAGTTAGTTAAACATTTAATAGATGTATAGAAGTTTTAGATATGAAATCAAACTTTGTCACATCTCTTATTTTTTAAATTTATTATGTTCGACGAATAAGGACCTGATTCAAAGTTCCCAGATGTCGACTAATTTTGCAATACTACTTCCGTTGCGGAAAAGAAGGTCGATGTTCGTATTTTGTAGAAATTTTGCGTCCTGTTTGTTTCCTCTCTCAAGTGCGCTTATCATTCCTCAGGACACATACAAAATGATAGTTTTAAAAGCGGGGTACCAAAGCACAACACATCCAAAGGGAACTAAAATTGTCCGCGCTAGTGTTAATAGTGCGGAGTGTCAGTTTAGAAACAACTAGCAATTTCTGTTGTGCCGTACCTGAGAATCCGTTGATGATGATCAGCACACTCAAACATGTAGCGTTCCATTTCGGAGTCAATTTCTTCCTTCGTCAATTGACACACATCCGTGTTATTGAATTTACGAAGCTTTGGTTTCTTTTCTTCTTTCATGTTGGCTCTTGAAGGTCCAACCTTATGACGTTGACTCTTCAAGTCCACAGCGAGTTTCTTGTAGAACCTTTCTTCCATTCGTTTCAGGTGGATCTTCCTCATTCTTTGCGACTCTTGAGTTCTCGAACGGGTGGGTTTGCTTTGTCCATCCGGCTCATCTGGGACTTGCAAGGGTATCATCAGAGGATGATGGTCTAGTGTTCTCACCGCCTTGTTCTCAAGCATGTCGATGGCGTTGCTACGGACGTGTTCCAACTTGTACTGCAGCACTCGGAACTGGCCGATAGCGGTGATCAACATGGACACGAACAGAGTGTCACAGATGCCGATGAGGAAGCTGTTGGCCACAGCTGTCCCCGCGAACCATGCGTAGGTCAGCTGGTAGTTGGGGGTCACCGTCGTGTTCCACGGGAGATACCCACGATAAGGCAGCGGTCTCGGCTCCACGGCGTAGAGAACAGGCCCCATGAGGTAGCTCACACACGTCACCCCGCACATCATCAAGAAACCCTTGCTGATCCATACCGTGTAGCGGTTGTACTTGTCGAAGATGCGCCTTTGATTGGCGTCGCGACGAAGGCCTTCACGATTCATGGCGTTCAATTCACGGACAATCTTCTGGAAACCGTCGCCTTGGAACATGATTGTGCTGGATTTACACATACCCATAATAGTTATCAAGGACACGTATATGTTCTCAGTGAGTTGTTCCATCTTTGTGCCACTACCGGAGAGCATGTCGGCTATTTGCGCCAACAGGACGAAGCTGGACATTACCATGGCCGCTCTGGGGTAGACGAAGCCGAGGTGGTCTAGCCACCCCTGTTTGGGGGTCGGAAGGGGCCACAGTCCGGTCATTGTCAAGATCTTCACGTTGAGCTCGAGACTTCTGGGTTGATCACCTCTGCGTGTGGAGTCGATGCTTATCTTAGTCTCGGGCAGAGACATGTTGCGAGATGGTACCGTTGCAGACTGGTTCTGGAAACACAGTATTAGCTCAACGTCCGGTGCGTTGGGTAGTAAAGAATGTGGCACTTTCATTGCCGTTTTCACTTTTAAACTAATATCAAAACGATTTGATTTAATTTAAACATGTATTTGTTCAATCGATGGTTCTGTTTTGTATTGATATTATAAATATATAGTTTATTTTACCTTAAACCAATAAGTAGTTCAATGTCGTTACTATACAGCTGTGTATATATCAACCACTCGTGTAAAACACAATTTACAAACACCCTACCCGCCGTTTTGTAATACGTTTTATGACTTTCATCATGAATTTAGCCCCACGCACGTCTAGTTCCCGTCAAGGCCTACAGCTAACAATACGTTGATATTGTTTGTAGTGTGTGCTGAAAACAGAATATCGATTTACGGTCAATATCATATTTTCGAATAACCTGTAATCACAGTTAAGTGAGCT
The DNA here is from genome assembly GCA_945910005.1 of Isoperla grammatica. Lineage (NCBI taxonomy): Eukaryota > Metazoa > Arthropoda > Insecta > Plecoptera > Perlodidae > Isoperla > Isoperla grammatica. The sequence continues at coordinate 106,689,204 of OX246737.1, read as the reverse complement.
TGGTATTGGTTGCTAGCTAACGCATTCTCGATATGTATGTACTTTAATAGCACGTTAGTACGCTAGGGGCTATACACCCTCCGTACTGGTCATACACCCCATGCGCGATGGCCAAGGTCATTACTCTTCGTAATAAAATAAAGTAGGGCCATAAAATAATAGTGTCCATATATTTACTGGAACTTGTCAAAATTGAAAATTAATGAATAATAAGATAAAATAAAATAGCTTGTACGATATAACTTTATATAATATGTGTATGAATGATTGCTACTCGATACCAGTATGTCCCTTCAGTAACTTAACGTAATCAGGGATGCATTTCTAAATGAAACGTTGCCAGGGCGCAAGACGAACGAAATAATTCATTTGGTGGCGGGATGGAGAGGGGAGACGTTTAGCTGTTTGATTTTTTTTTTTTAAATATACAAAATCGTTCGAGGTAATTAGTACATGTTTAAGTTGTACGCGTGTCTCGAAACAGCCTTACAGATATTTTATCACAGAGGGACTCGTGGCCAATCAGCGATCGATATTTGATATTAGGGCGCACGATGGGGGAACCTTGAGGAAATTTGCATCAAGAAGAGTTATATGCATATCTCCTTTAGAAGTATGTTATTCTGAAGACTTACCACATAGTTCGTAACTTCTTACAACTAGAGGTGGGAGGGATGATGATCTGTACAGCCCCATGAAAAGAAGAAGCGTTTTTGACCTTGCTTAGAGTAGGGACCCTGTGGCATTGAATGGTTCAGCCCTAGGATGGGGACGCCTACCCTGTCCTCTTCTCTAGTGGGAGTAAAAGCTCAAAAGATAATGGTATCGTTACAGTTATTTCTCTATTGTGTAAAGTGCTGTAATATGCTTGGATCTATTGAATACAAAACAATAGATAGCAAAGAGTTTTGACGAGTGCAAATTAGAATATACCAAGGCATTTGAGCATAATATGCGTACAATGGATGTAGACTAAAGTGAAGAATTAGGCAAAAGAAAAATGAAAACTTATTTTGTTAAATTCTTATGAATATTATAGTTAGGTATAGAAAGTAGAAACATGTACAATGTTGTTCAATGGTTGATAGATAATAGGAGAAAAGCATAGGAGGGTGAGCTTGTTTTTGGTTGAGAGTTGGAGTATGACAGCGCTGAGCGTTCCACATTGATGCAATGCAAGTCATTTTTATGGACAAGGGATTTGGCAATTGCAGTTTGTTTCAAAATTTGGTTTTGATTCCTATCATCAACAAAAATCTAGGGATGGGAACCTTGACAGCTTCAGTGAAAGAAATGGATTGTTGGATTCATAGCTGCATCAAAGTTTTGCGATTAAAATTCATTTAAATTTCAAATAAAAAGTGTAGTGGGTAGCAATCTACAACTTGGGAAACAGTGTTAACCTATCATCTAGATAGGTTAACACCCTTGGTAAGGTAAAACAACAAAACAATATTATCGGATACACACTCGCATTTAATGACTATATATACAATGATGAATACAGTTACATATATCTCAATAGAAGTCTAACTAGTAGTAGTGTAGAACATGCTACACACATATCATGATACAATATACAATGTAATCTTTGGCATTTAGCCTACTACTGCACACAAAAATATAGGCTTATGATGAAGTGAAGTCCACACATAATATTAAGATCAAGTGCTAGGCAAAGCTTATGCAAATATGGTATACAGAAGATAGTGCCAAATATTACATCAGCCAGTCAGCATTATAGAACATAATTAATTTACAAATAACAAACTCAGGCAAGCTAGAGGGGCATGCCACTACACAGTCAACAATATAAACCACAATAAAGAGAATAGGTAGGTGTCGTGCTTAAGGTACCTAAACACAAATGTAGTGAAATGATCTGTTGTACATCTACACATCCACGCACATCTGCGCAGAAGCACAAATATGAGAGTAAATCAATTTACATGTCTTAAGCACTTCCCTTTGAGGTCATTTTGTGATTGTTTGAGATTTATTATAGTTAATGAAGTAGCAGTTGCTTAAAATAATTCTTTGGATTTCAAATAGGCTAAAAGTAAGTATGTATTAATAATTATGTATGTATAAAAATCTAAAATATATAACATAAAAACATGCACACATAGATTAACAATCTCAAAACAAACATGTTATTAGTTAAAAGTTTGTTACTCTATAAATTTCTTTAAATTACTACAAAACCTGTGAGTGTTCTGCGCCAGAGAGAATATACCTTTGGTAACTGTCGCTTCAAATCATAACATTTCAAATTTGCTTTCCACAAAAGAACTAACAAGACTTTCTCCAAATCAACGAAGTATGGATTTCTCCTGACAAGGTAGCTTAGTAAGTATTCATAGATATCTAACTTTTTTCATAACTATTACACAAACATCCATAGTTTAGTTTAAAACTTACAAGTTAACCCATATGACAATAAGGGTTGTTAAGACTGGAAAGATGAACAAAAATTTTTGCTTTGGCTCGGGGCACTTTAGCTACAACTGACGCAACTGGACAGATTTAACGAGATTCTTAAAGGTTACTTCTATGTGTTTTACGTAAACGTACTATTTTATATACGCACTAACTTTGCTGGACAATGCATTGGGATTACACACAAATACCAAACTACCAAGAAATGGTATAGTTAACATAGAAAGCAAAGCATACAAAATGTATGTTTATTGTTTTTCTATTATATCTTAAAAAAGTAATTGAAGGAGAATTTAAATAACTTCAACAGTAGATTATAGATGACTGTACACTCACATAAACGTTTCATTTTGTACTACAAATATTTGAATTAGTGTTTAGTGAGTTTGGATGGAATCAAACAAAAATGACACTGATGCCTGGTCTGTTAGAATCCAAAGTATTCTTAATCTCTAAACTCAAGTTTAGTTCTCCATACGTTTAGTAAGATTAATTAATTTAAAAAATATAAGTTTCATTTTGACAAGCATTTTTTAAATACAATTACAATTTCTAATTTTTCTCATTAGAAGCTGCCTATGTGAACACACACTGTTAAAACAGGCTATTTTAGACACCAAATAGAACGAATGTTGACAATTTGTTCATTATATAATAAGTTAATAACAATTTTGAATCAAATGTTAAATAAATCTAAAAAATATAGTAAAGTGCATATTTCTCCAGGCTGAGTCTACATTTGCACATGAACGAGATTAGAGGTTACCAGTTTACCCAGCAATCAAACAGCCCAACAGATACAATCAAGACATTGATGGAGGTATTTCAGCGTTTGTAAATTGCTGCAACGGTGACTTGACGTTGGGCCCCGCGCAAGACGTTTGGTTTGAAATATAAGTTGAGATACAATCACTCACAGCCAACACAACTAGATTACACACCTGAAACCAGAAACATTAGAATAAGACCCACACAAATAATTAATTAGTTACCTATGGAATTACAACTGAAATTACCACGTCAAAAATACTGCAGCTAAAGGTATTTTATATAAATTAATGATGCTATACATAGGTAGGTATACATTTTGATAATGATGTATAGTTTTTTAAACTTTCCACATTTAAATACTTACATTGGACTAGACTTGCCACTTTGGTTTCATCAATTTTAGCAACAAATAAACATAACAAGAAAAAAAGAAAAGCAACAAGAAAAGCAACATAAGAGACAAGGTATTTTGTTGATTGCCAACTTTAAGCAGCTTACATTGTATCATGCATCTTCCTTGAGACAAATTAGTATCTAAATAGCCTTCCATAGATTCATTTAAGATTGCTACCATATTTAAGTTTAGATCGAATCTGATCAGGTAAATAAAAAAAAATCACACAAATATCCGACATTTACTTACATGCATTTCGAGGTGGTCGGCCAGCTCAAATGTAGAAGTAGTTCTCATAGTCTGCGTATTGGGAGGAAGTGAGATGTTTCTTGGGCGTCTCTGTCAATTGCCCCTGCTGCGATTGGACAATATCTCGGGGGTGGGACGAACAGGGGATTGACGGCAGTTCTGGGGTCCACATGTTCTGAAAACAACAAACATTATTATTTATTAGTGCTTGCACTTCCACACATTTGCATCATACTACAATAATATGCTTTTGACACTCATTTATTAAGGGCAATTTATAATTGAAAACTACAAAAATTGAAAATATGAAAGAATGATTAAAACTAATAAAATGGATCCAAGAACATAATAAACCCTTTACTAGAGCAAATCGACGGGTGAGTATACAAGAAGATTCAACTCAAAGATATGTTTATACAAATTGTGCCATATAGCAATTTTAATGAAGAATATATATTATATGATAGTTGTTTTTAACGTAGCCAACAGTACGTTAGTATAAAGATATTGTAAACACTACTCTTAAATCCTCGAAAGCCTCTTGTACCTACATAGCTCTACTTTGACAGCAATTCAGCGAACCAAATTCACCGTGCGGGGAAAGATCGTTAACTAACCTTCCTCCTCGGCCTGAAATCCAAGTTCCGGCGTATCAGGAAGTGGAACTCGGGTGGGGTAGGCCAGCAATGTTGCACGCGTAGGGGACAGTCGTCTGGGTGCAGCTTTCGTTGGTACTCTTGGCTCTTGCAAGCTTCATAGAGGGAGAATTGCTCGACGCGTTCCTTGGAGTTGTAGCAGCTGAGCAGGATCTGGATTAGCTCGTCCACTGTGGTTCGTTCGGACACCAGCAGGCTCTTGTACTGAGACTGTAACAACAATATACCTCTATTAGACACTCGAAGGCCACTTTGGCCTATTGCTTGGTAACAAACTGATTCGTTAAAAGTTAAGTTTTGTAAAATGTATCACAAAATGTTATAATTTTAATTCGCCTTGATATACCAATACAAACTAAAAAGGTTTCTCAACGTTTAGCGATTTCAAAAATTTCAAGAATTAGTTTTACCGATTTAAAGTAAATATTCTCGGAAACAAAATATGCAAACCGTATCAGTACTTTTCAAAATGAAATCATTTATTTGCTCATTCCTCCAACAATATCAAATGTCTACTGAGTACTGTTTATATGTGACATTTTTTTTTTTTTTTTTTAAAGTGGTCGTGCAGAACATAATTTTGTCGTTAAATAAGGGCAGATAAGTTGCTGTCGCTAAGTATGTAACGTGATACTTGTGTATTTTGAGTTGTAATATATTTCTAAAACATATGTTCCCTGGCAAGAAACCCATGTTAACCCCACTACTGTCAAAGAGATGTTGGATGACCACATGCATCATCCAACTTACCATAATACAAATTGTCAACTATTGACCCCCCCCCCCCCTCCCCCCACCCTCGCTCTCCTCGCTCGTTGTGAACAAAGTTGTACCCGGCACCTCCACCAAGGTAGTCCCAAAACCAGCTGTTATTCATTTTGTTTTGCAGTTGCAATTAAAGTATTTGTATCAATGTTATAGTGTTGATGTTGGCAAGGCCACTAGCTAAGCGTACATCACACAGAACATGAACTGGAGACATTTACAAATTTAATATCTTTTGGCCCGGTTTCAGGATGTATCTATAGGTCCTGACTTTACCCAGATATGATAGTAGCAAGCGTGCGTGTGTTTAAAAATATGTATACACATGTTCTGTGTAGTTTATGTGCAAGAACTTCATAATATACACCGATCGTTTTCCCTCAATTAGTGACCAATATTTTTAAAGATTCCATCTATGTTATTTGTGTGTTGTCGCATAACTTTAAGTAAGTGAACTAAGTGACTAAATGGGAACAAGATTTATAGAAAGTAGCTTTATTTTATGGCCAACATTCAGAAGACCAGAAAAACATTTATGAATAATGGCACGGCCTTTAATACTTTAAAAGCACTCATAAAGTAAAGAAGTATGACAGCAAGAGTATAGTGTGTCAGTTCTTAAAATAGACAAAGCAGCTAGCTTACCCCCGGCATTAGCACGCTGTCGTAGATCTTCACTAGGCCTCCGCGTCGTGTTTGGAGCGAGAACCTGGAAACAGAGTTACACTTTAGAGCTTTGCATTCCAAGCGCTTTGACTTGCGCTATTTTACTAGTGAACGCAGAAACCTCCGCGTCGTGTTTGAAGCGAGAACCTGCAAACACAGTTACACCGTTACACTTTAGAGCTTTGCATTCCAAGCGCTTTGACTTTCGCTAAAGAGCTTTGCATTCCAAGCGCTTTGACTTTCGCTAACAGAACAGAGTTACACTTTAGAGCTTTGTATTTCAAGCGCTTTGACTTTCGCTAACTATTCTACTAATGAACGCAGAAGCCTCCGCGCCGTGTTTGGAGCGAGAACCTGCAATTTTAATGGCCGGTTTCCAGGTCTCTTGCCGCGCGGCAAGGAGATGCGCGGTGACCAATCACAGCGTTTTCCGTTGCGGCTGTTCTTTCAATTAGATAACAGGATTCACAACACAAGACCGGATCCTTTTAATATTTGTGTTGGTGATGACAATAGCGACGAAATCTAAATACCGGCGCCCTGATTCTGAACGGGTGACGATACGTTTGTCACCGGTTTTTCAGTTGTTAGAAGAATGCGCAGCCTCGCATTCACCTTGACGCATTCACCTATTACGGAAATAAAACTTACTTACTTTACTTTACTTTACTTCAGTAACGACCAAAACCAGTGATAGATTTATCGTCGCCCATACAGAATCGCGGATCGCACTGCAGTTCCGTTCTACAACAGTTCAACCACGTTCAACAGTTGGTTCAACAATTCTGGGTTGAGATTGTGGCTTCTTTGGTAACTATAAAAATTTAATTATTTGACTGTTATGAAATACCAGCTTTATGGATAGTGAATGGAGAGAAAGCAATTGTAATATTTACAGTCAAGTATAGTATCTTTTAATAATAATATTGATATTCTTTAATTAATATCATTACAGCTTCAACAATCAGCAACGAATGAAGACGGAGAAAAGTGGACGAAAATCGACCAACAGTAACAGTTCTACTAAAGTCGACAGAGAAGTTCTCCCTGGAAACTTCTTTATCGACTCTGGTTTACTGTATTAGTTACACAGCAAAACGAGAGAGAGCAGCACATACCTTGAATCGCCGCGCGGATGGCACGACTGCAGCGCTGCCGGTCGCGCTTCCTCGTCCAAAACGAGTACTGTTCGAACTCCTGAAACATGAAGCATAGCTGTTAGTCATAATATTACTATTATTTACATTTTTGTACGTTTCAAGGTTTATGAGTTTGTGTAAAAGCCACTTTCAGCAGTTATCAGACTACTGATCAAATGTAAGCTAGCGGGATGTGATATTGTCTCGGTAGGAATATGGGATTGCTGTTGCAGTAAAACAACAAGCACCTTGTGCACCATGGAGCAGCATGAACGCGCGCGAACACACACGGAACACTTTTTATTTATTATTTGTTATTTGGTGTTTAACGACGTACTCGACACCTAAGGTTATATGACGTCTTCCGAATCAGGTCCATCTACATCACGGGGGTCGTCATCAGGGGAGTCCAGGAAAGGAGGGCAGGGCCAACCGGCCAAGTCGGAGGAGAAATCTTCGGGCGCGTGGGGGGGGGGGGGGGGGGGGGTAATAGTACTGGGTCTCCTTTCGTCGCCTCTTACGACTAGCAGAGTCACTCCGGGCCTATTCTTCCCCAGGCCCAGACGGGCACGGAACAGATTGGTCGACAATGTTTAGGGTTCTAACTTCCAAGGACCCATGCACGCACCATCACACATAATACTGCAACAACCACAACCATTCAGATTTGGTGTTTTTCACATTTGAATATGCATGTAAATAGCTAAGCTAAAATACTAAGTAATCCTGGAGAAACTATCAACCCTCTTGATTGGTGACCCAGAATAACTCCGGCAAATCTTACGACATGCACCTTGTTCGCTCCCCGATTAACCAGCCCAGGCGAAACTATCAACCCTCTTGATTGGCACCTGATTAACCTTGACAAATCTTCCGACCGCCTTAATTAATAACAACCTAATTGACACTGGCGAAACTATCGATCCACATGATCGGCACCTGCTTTACTCCATGGCGATACTATCGACCCTCTTGATTGACCCGGCGAAACTATATCAATCCTCTTGGTTAACCTCCTCTTGGAATGGTTAACCCCATTAACCCCGGCAAATCTTGCGCCCACATCTCGCATCAAAGGAGCACGGCAAGAGAAGAGTGCGCATGCCCCAGTTCTTATGACATTCGCAGTACGAGTAGAGACAAGTCGACATGTTCTGCTCTGGTAGACATGTCCGTCTACACCGAGACCCGCGTGTAGAGACGAGTGGATGCGATCATTGCGCATGCCCTCAATTCACGTCACAAAGGATTACAGCCGGTCGTCAACAACATAACACACTAATTACGTGCTCAAGTGACAGCCTGACAGTGACAGCCTGACAGTGACAGCCAGCTGACGAGAACCGATGTCCTCAACGAAACTGAGAAGGGGTGTGTCTCTACAGAGACCATCTTGGCGGAATGTTCAGCTCAAAGGGGTGGGCGTAACAGATGTCGTGATTGCCAAAGTAAGTTACAATTAATAGGTCTCGATAAATCATCACTCAGAAAGAAGTCAGAACCGTCAAGACAAACGAAGGCGCAACAGAATAATAAGAGCCATCGCTTCCAAGTCTGGTTTGGTCTGTCATCTTGCTGTCATCCCATCCCACACATCTTGCTAACAGCAACGGTATCATCATTGTATAGTGGTGTAGCTAAACAGTGCAGACTATGTCACTTTGCTATTGATATTGGTATCATTTATTTATTTATTTAATGTCTATCCTATTCAGTTATGAAAACTGATTTACAAAGGAGGACCTTAAATAAAACTAGGCTATGCAAACAATTAATAATAATGAAATCATAAATAACAATAACAACAAAAACAAAACGAACTATACTGTACTATAAAAAAAAAAATCAAAAACAAGAAAAAAAAATTGAGAAATAAAATAAAATCAAGTGATTCCAACGTATTTGCCTAACAACACGGTGGATGCATTGGACATGCAGGGTCGTAAGGGTGACAGGGACAATGGACAGCTGGTCATGATCGCTGCTTTTAGTTAGGTAATAGGTTAGGTAATATGTCAGTGGAGTAATAGGAGTGCAAAAGTGTGTAGCCTATTCATATTATTATGTAAATAATATTATAACTATTGTTACAAATTAACAAATGGAACGACTCGAATAAAATAGTTTTATAAAACACATTCCTACATCCCCAGCTCTTATTTTACAGCTTTTCACGTTTGGGAGTTCGTCCGGGACATGACCTCTGGACCCCTCTCTAACTAAGAGGAAATGTAAACTCAAAACAAGTTGTCAATATTGTTGGGAAAGATAATATGTCAAACCACAAGAATTTGTTATCTGTGGTCAAACTTACCAAAGTATTTCTTTCTACAAATCACTTATTCTCTGCCACCACTATACAGAATACTCATCATGACCACAGTCATGGGGTCATATTCAATAAACTTCTTTAAGGTGCATGTCGCTATTTTCAGTAGAGGTCAGTGCATTTATGTATGTACTCCAACCATGGACTTACAACTACAGTATCTGGAAATGCAACATGGTTGGAGCACGCGTCAGCGATTCTCATTTCCGGTTTTTTGACATTCTCGGACATTTTAGCCCCTATCGCTAAACAATCACACATCAACAGTCACAACAACAATGTAAACAATATCAAAATCTCCTAAACTTAAGGGCTAAAATGGCTGCCCGCGTCTTCTTCCGTGGGTATTTAATTGGTACATTGATTTGTTAGCTGATTCAGGTCCAGTAACAAAGTTACTATTATAACTCCATGCTCGAACAATGGTTGTCACAAAGCTTCTACAAATGAGGCACTTTGAACCTGTGTTTTCCCGGGGTGTTTGTTAGTGGGTGGCAGTGCCAAGAACGAGGCACTCGCTCTACAAGATGAAGCAGGGGTTTGTTAGTGACAGTTCTTCCTTCCTTCTCACCTGCTTTCCTGACGGTGACCTCCATGGTGAGGTAGAAGAGGTTGGGGTCGCGGTGGCGCATCCTGTACTTGTTAAGCAGTGACGTCACCACCTCGCGACAAGTAGTCTGGAAGGTGATGCTCAACGTCTTGTACTCGATGTCGCTTCGCAGGCAGCGCGCGTACACCTTGATGGTGGTCTGCAAACAAGGAGAGAAGCGACGGTCAGACACATGGTTTATTGCTGCTTCCAACGCAGAAGGTACAGGGTTCGATTCCCGGTTCCGGGATGGGGTTTTTAACTTTGGATACTGGTGAATATGTAGCCGTCATAGCAACGAAGCACATAATAAATGGTATAAATGTCCCCCACTGAAAATCAGTTTTTATGACTTTTTATCATTGAATACGAATTGAATACGAATGTATTTATTTACTTATTTATTAAACTTTTGTCTTCATGCCTCACTTCCATTATCTTACAAGTGATGATGCCTCAACTAATTATATACTACGTAAATTATTTGTCAGTCAAATTACAAGATTTTTGAATAAGTGATCACTAAACTAAATACACTCCACTAACCGCAAGTGGAGAAGTACTTTAGGTTCTTGAAGTACGGCTACAATACAGTACTTTTCACTATTCGCCATAAGCATCCCCATGTAAGTGTACGCACGTTTTGGGGGGAGAAGCCCTCCCCCTCACACAAACAGAAGAGAAGCCCCCCCCCCCCCCCCCACACACACACACACAAACACTTAAACTAACGGCAGATGTGACTCATTGCTTACTTAGTAGACTGACAGGCGGCCAGGAATGCAAAGGACCTATTATTGGTACTGTGAGCGAAGGGTGCTGGTCCATGTGGCTCATCCCACACAAGAATATCATACATACCAGGCCGCCATGCACACAATCACTTGCCGAGACATCAACCACGCGCGACCATGCATTCAATCGAGTGATAACTTTGTTGCACCCTTATTTGCTCTGTGATCGAGGGAGATATCGTTTTCCCACGTCATTCCCTCCCGATGTAGTCTCTAATAGTTATAGTTACTGGCGCATGCGCGTGAACACACTGACGTTCGTCGCGGAACAGATCAAAGGAGTTATAAAACAAATTGAAACATTAAATTGGTCATTATTTTGATGATTATACAGCTCAAGACATTTTACCAATTGAGTGTTATTATGAGGCGGTCTAACATAACGACCCTCTTGAGACAAAAGTAGATAATAAATACAAATAATGTATTTTGTATTTACTTTTCTATTTCGTTACTAATGTGACGGAGGCTTTTCGAGATCATGGTTGAAGGTGGAGAAGCAATGGTATTCGTGCATCAGTACCATGTTGTGGAAAATAATTAAAGGATGCTTATTTATCCGCGCACGAGCCAGCAAAAGCGCTGTCGAGGCACTAGTAGTGTCCTGACAAGTCCTGGTAAGTTCCGACTCCTCATCCTGAGTCTTGAGTGGCTGTCTCTATGGTCTACTTGACCATTGATGACACATAGACGTAGGAACACGTGTACAACGATAGATGGCGGTGGGAATCGAAATCTCACAATAATTTACTTTTGGGCGAGAACTGTCTATTACACACCCTAAGGTAATTAACAAGTGTAAGGTGCACACTTTATGATGTACATTCAACCTAACATACAATCATAGAGATAGTAGGTATGTCTATGCTTACAACCCGTGCGATTCCACTCCGCAAACATCAGGTCAAGAAGTCCAGGCAATAACGTATTGTATTGTTATGATAAACAGATACCTACCCACTACAAAACAAAAAGTAATCTTGTGAAACAGGTGTACTAGCATCAAAACGTAAACAAACAAATTGAGACGCATGTAGTACACACACATACCGGACTAATAAATACTTACTTACTTACTTACTATACTTGCGAACACGAAACTAGTGCCAACGTACGCCGTGTTATGTTTGCGTTGCGCCACGATGGGTCGACAGACTGAGGTATTCTCGAGTACTTACAACGCTTCCCTGCGACCTTGTCCTTGCAATGCAATGAGCAATGCCACACAGAGTACTGACATACAGACAAACATACACACATACATACATACATATATACACGCGCGTGTAGAACGTTTTCCGACTGTTGAGCGCACAAAAAACTATTTCTTAAAATAAATTATTTTTATGAGTGAAAAAAAAACTAAAATGACGGGAAGTGAAGACGCTTCCTCACGGCGGCTGTAAAATGTAGCAAAACTAATTGTCAGACGTTAAAACATGACGGGTTGAAAATACGGCGCATTCACAGATATTTTAGTATTATTAATATGTAGTATAGGCTAGACTCTAAAGCTCTCAGGGTTTTTGGCGCCAGATGGAATTATTATTTTTAATGAAAGGAAGGGACTAATAAAAATAATGGGATGTGTTTTAACTTTTAATGAAACGGCTACATTTTCACGCATTTCAGTTACTCTACTACTTACAGTGCGTAGTAGGAAGTTTACTAGCCAAGCGGCGGGCTGGTCCGAGCTCGAAGCCAGGCAGGACATCATACTTGAGAGCTTATTAGTGACGAGAGCAACGAGAATAAACAAAAATGTATCACACTATTTCCAAGGTGTTGACTTCGGGGGTGGGCTAAGGGTGGCCGGGTCCGGGAGTGTCAGATTATTCAGCGCTGGAGTTTGAGCGCTTCGATAGGAGAAAATCATTTACTTCCAATTGAACTGGCGTAACTCACTATATACATTCTCGATAATTGATAAATGACTGGTTGGAGAACGACCGTTTTAAGAAGAAATACGATAAATCGAAGACTAAATTATTTTTATAAAAAAGTTTTAACATCGCATTTATAACGTAAAGTGTCTCCGTTCCTCTCGATAATCCCAATAACATATCACGTCGCTGTAAGAAAATGTCTACATAAGTTTTGTAGTCTATTGAATGACAACATCGTTTTCGTATACTACGCATGTGTCATCCCCATGTGTCACGCTGTTGCCCCCCCCCCCCCCCCCCCCCCAACCGCACGTCAACGGGCACGGTTGCGCCGGGATACGGGAAGTGATGGAACTAATGCGATACAAATTGCTAAGATAACTGAATCCACAGGGAAAAAACATGTCACCGACAAAGATGGACGAGCGGCCTTGCCCTGTCTTTACGATGATCGACCGTGGCAAGCAAGAAGGGAGACTGAGGAGGAGCGGTCTGAGCGTATGGACACATGTCGCTTTGTTTAGAGGATTGATACAGGCAGGCAGGAAGTCCGGGAGTGCCACGGCTGGAGAGGAATTGTGGAGGAACCTTGCCACGTCCCTTGTGGGTAGCTTCGATAGGAGGAGACTGCGTGGCGGTGCCACTGGGATTACTTCAGCCTTTCACTCTTGTTCTGTGTACTCGTTCGCAGATACTCTCATCCAGTTTCTTCGCGGTTTCGATGATGATGGTGATTGGTGGTGTTTAACGACGTACTCGACAGCTTAGGTCATATGACTTCTTCCGAATCAGATCCATCTATATCGCTGGGCCCAGATTCACAAAGGTGCCTAAGTGCTAAGACGTCCTAGTTTAGGCAAATCTTAGTGATATAAATCACCAATATGTCATTCTGCAATGTTATAAAGATAAAATATAGTAAAATATGAACAATTTAACTAAAAATAATTGATTTGTGAATGTGTATTAATACCTAGACATGATTTATCTTGATTTATCTAGCTAGGATTTGCCTAACTTAGGACAACTTAGGACAAGAGTTACGCATCTTTGTGAATCCAGGCCCAGGAGTCGTCATAAGGAGAGTCCAGCAAGGGAGGATGTGGCCATGTGGGAGGAGAAATCTTCAGTGGGACAGCGGGGGGAGGGGGGGGGGGGGGGAAGGGACAGGGTCTCATTTCGTCGCCTCTTACGACTAGCAGTCACTCTGGGCCTATTGTACCCCGGGCCCAGACGGTCGTGGTTTCGACCAAATTCAGTCCTCAAACTATCTTTTAGTTAGAGACTTGGTGAGTATACCCGTCCTACGCTATCTAGAATGTCACACATAAACACTTACATAGTTCATGCGGTGGAACGCGTAAGTCTCAGAAGTAGCGCATAAATCTACCAAGCAACAGAATATATGACGGGTTTAATTCGTATCAGTAACTGGAGGTATGTTATAAGAACCTACCACATAAAGATGAGCAAATACAATGAACATGCATGCGAATTATTTTACGATATCACGACGTAGGGTGAACCCGTTTAGCAAAGAAAATGTAACGATTTAAACAAATAATTTTATAAGTGATACCGAATGTTTTTTTCATCAAATTATGTACAAGTACAAGTCGTTTCGTATACTGCTCTAAAACGATGTACTGTGCGTACGCACAACGCACATGTGTCCTGGGTTAGCACGCAAGCGATGTTCCCCTGCTAATTGAGTCGCAGACACGGCTGCAACTATACGCACGCTGAACAAAGACAATGCAACTCCTCTTTGGGACGAAACCGAGAGATTCCGGCGATTTCTGTCGGTTGGCATTGATGACGTGGGCGACACCTCGGCACCAACTAGACACGCAAGTGTTTCGAGTCTACAAAGCTGGAGCACATTGGCATGGCTGTAATGTTCAATTATCCCCTCTAGTTCCCTTGACATCTGCTCGAGAACAAGGGAATCTACTACACCACGTAGCAGCCTACTGGTCGACGTTACATAACTCATCTCCATATTGAACCATTTCGAATCGAACCCAAGTATCAGATTTGCCTGCTACTTAAAAATGGCAGCACACGTGTTAAATTTGCATTTATATTTAATATTCCACCTGAATTGAGGTTTTAGCTGCGAAGTTTAAATTTGAAGTCGTAATCACCACCGTATATGCTGTAAGAACTTTCTGCATTTTCTGAAGCTGAAATCGAATGTGAAGCCCAACATTAATTGGCAGTCAAAATGTATATTTCTCGACTGTCAGTTTTCAAACTGTACTTCCAGGCGATGTTGTTCTAACGGCGCGACAGGGCATCTCCAAGTGTCAACTGGTGCCCCGGGTGTGCCCGGGAACAGCTGACTCCCGTACAAAGGGCGCTGCGAGGCAACCCGAGCCCCAAGTACAAACAGAGAGCACGTGTTGCCGGCAGGCAGGCAGGGGTGGAGACAGGAAGTGGGGGTGTGTCCCCCCTCCTCCCCTTACAGCCGGCACGCGAGGAGAGGCGACGCATCAGGACACGAACTACGACGCTCGGAAGTAAAAACAACACGGAGTAAAACGCAATTTACTAAGTATACAAGACAACACTTTGTTTGGGGTGGGGGTGGGGGTGGAGGTGGAGGTGGAGGTGTGCTCACCTAGAGCCCCTGTCATGCTATCCACCCGGCAGGATCGGAGGGCGATGTCTCAATTCAAATTTCAGCAATCTCGTATGTTCTGTGACAGTAGTCCTACCACATCCCTCCCCCCCACATCATGTTTTACACCAATATACTCTGAAGTTGTCCCAATGTAACAAGTCTCATGCTTACGAAATACTAGAGTCCAAAAGTACCAACTTTTTTACTTCTCCAGTTCCTTACATCACTTGAAACGGAACCTTTACGGAAAGTTTTTAACCTTGGGTTGGATACCTGGAAATTCCTAACACAGCGGGCGTAAATAATGTGGCTCGTGCACTTTACAAAGCGGATGTGCAAAACAACGCCGCAAGAAATATGTTCATTTTCGTTTAACAGCGTGCATGAAAGGGGAAATAGATACGGGTTCATTCCACATCAACTTCCAACCGTGATTCGCCATAAGGACAATGCTTGAGGTTGGATTTGATATCGAGCAGAGTTTAGTATATCTTGAATGAACTATCTTCGTAACCCAATATACCCTATAATGCCATGTTCCTGACAGATGAAAGCACGTGGAAGAGACGCTCAGGTGTGCGCTGCTCGGCCGGGACGGAGGGGCACGTGACGAGCTCTCAAAGAGTCTAGAGAAGAAGACGTCCCGACCGGAAGCTGCAAGACACGTGCGTCACGGACGTGTCCTCACAAAGAGCTCAATTCAATGGTCGCCCCGAGATGCACGAGCGGAGAAGTACGGAAAAACATCGACAGACGATTCACAAAAACTATCACTGACGCCTACACTTTCTCAAAGGTATGTATTATATAATAATCCAGCGTATCAAGCTTAAAATTTTAAATTATGAACACGATCTCAAAATCAAGTCCAGTTCACATAGATCAGATTAATATTGCACCATTAT
Source organism: Isoperla grammatica (assembly GCA_945910005.1). NCBI lineage: Eukaryota > Metazoa > Arthropoda > Insecta > Plecoptera > Perlodidae > Isoperla > Isoperla grammatica. The sequence goes on along the minus strand of OX246737.1, from coordinate 106,672,996 downwards.
TGTGATTTTATTGTTGCATTACTGCAAACTCATGTACTTACAATATAATATAATAAGTACCTATGCATGTCTTAGGTTGGAATTCATAGTCGGCCCCTACACCTAGGGGCGCCCATTGTTACCAAGGTAACAATTGTTTGCATGTTATTTCCCATAAACAAAACAAATCCATAGCAAACAATGGGTGCCCCTAGGTGTAGGGGCCGACTATGAATTCCAACCTTAGAGCCTTAGAGATGGGCAAAAATGTAAAACTATTATAGAGTTTTAATTTTGCATGTCATACAGCTGGTGGTGTTAATTGTCCAAAGAATACAGCTAAAAGTAGTAGATAGTATGTAATAGTAGTTTGCAGCAGCACTTTAATGACGTCATTTTGCAAGATGGCTGCGCCTATACATTTTCTCTAAAACCCTGTAGCTCTTCTTGTCGACCGACATAACCGTCACACAACCCTGCTGTTGCTGTCTTCTGTTGAGTACCTTGTTAGAAAAAAAAAAATGAATAAATAAATAAATAAATACAAACTTTAGCTACATGACACAATCTTGATTTAATATTATTGTTATTTCTCCGCTGACAACAACGAGTTTCGATAATTCGAGCGGGTGTCACTCGGTCCTTGTCTCGAGATGAATCAGCGGTGGGGGGTCCAGCTGATAACCAGCGCCCATCGCGTAAAACTGGCGCATTAGCCGCCTCAATTAATCACATCTACAACAACAAACAACGATTGTTCTCTGCATAAGGTAAGAGATCGGTCACGCCCATTGGGACGCTGGCAACAGAGCGGAGAAATGGCGGCGAGTGTAACTGTGTTCAAACAGTGTGTACCGGGCAGACAGCTCTTTCGATACATCATAATCAATTTTTTCTCTCCATCTCATCTCTTGGCAAAACCATTCTACACTTTGACAGAATTCTTTGATAACTAACAAACTTAAATGTCCGTCTCTCTGACCCACTGTTATTTGTGAATATATGTATATTTTGTAGTTTTGTATGTATATTTTATTTTGTATTTTTAGTATTTATAATTGTAGTTTGAAGGCCTACCAATATTTGTACCCTGTACAAGTTGCATGGCAAATAAATAAATAAATAAATAACTTCAATATATATTATACTGGGTACAAGTAAAATATTAACCATGCGCATTTTCATTTTTTTGAAACGTACGTACGTGCATTATTATTGACACCAAGAAGCAGGAAGCTTCAAATAAACAGGTAAATTCAAATTTTGTTAATAATCTTTATTTTTTTAAATTTTGTTTCTAAATCATGCAATTTTTTTTTTAAATCTCAACGAACACAATTTCTAACCAAATTGATTTGCGAAAGATTTGAACAATCGAAAGGCAACATTTCTATGCACCATCATTGCTCCAAGCTCGCCGTAAAGCCGCCGCTATATGTGTGGCTCCAGACAGGGCACAACCTGACCTTGGCTAATCGACCATGACAATGCTTGAGTTTAATTTTCCACGCTCCATCCTTGATTGTGGAAGTTTGTTTTGTACTTGCTTTGCTACTCATGGAGGTTCTTCCGGTGGAGACCGCCTGCGTCTGCATCGCTAATAGTGGTATATGTAGCAGTTCTCGAAATTGTGTTGTAACATTACATCAAAAGCAGGGTCAATAATATAGATACAAAATTCGAACGCCGTAAAAAAAAAAAAATCGTTTTTGTAAATCGAAACTTATCTTGTACAGTGGCTGTTTTCTCCCTGCACCATAGGCAACAACGCCACCGCATCCAAATGCAACAAGAAACATAATAAATACATAATACGTCTGGTCATAGCTGCTTCGCTTACGTCATTGAGTGCGACGCGGGATTAAGATTTACTATTTAGAAACAATACAGATCCTTTGAACCAGAGAAATCTATATGATTCGTGCAAGTCTCGCAGTCTTATCAGTGACGGGGTTGTGCGTGGATGATTGCTTTGCAATATAATACGTTTGGAGTTCGGACAATCACATCGACTTCGCCACTGCGACGAATCGAAAATTATAGATTCCTGCCGTGATTTGTTGGTTTTTCGTGCGTACAATTGAAATTATTGGGTAATAAATTACCCAATGATATTAATGATACCCTAATGATATTTTGTTTAATTATTGCAGAGCAGATTGTAACTGGATCATAGGTAAAAAAATACGATTTCTCTATCCTTGTACGAAAGGAATGGAATACATCTACTAAAACAGAGCAAAACTGTCAATGAGTTGTTTACGTTCAACAAAAATAGAATGTTAGTAATATTTAATTTGTGTACCTATAGAGCAAAATAAACGTATGTAATATACTTATCTGGCTGGGTTCGCTTAGACGTCCTTGTTAATGTCTATCTCATGTAAAATGTGGGAAGGAATGTTGTTTTGCATGATTTAGGCGTAATAATTCTCACGTAACATAATTAACTCATTGTGTAGGTTGCAAGTAGAAGTGCCCCCTCCCCCTTAGTTCACACGCTCAACGCTAGGATGTGTGCATGGCGCACTGACCCACTTCTAACTTCCTCCCTCAAGAAATGAATTACGTAATTAATGCTAATTGTAGTATAGAAAACCCTTCCTGTCAGAAGGCGGGCGAGCAACATGCACTAAAACGCAGTCAAATGCAATGTAAACCGCTCTGTGATGTATGTATCATGATTCATTAGCAATGCAGGCAAGGTCGTATAATAAGATATAAGCTTGCAGAGAAAGAAAACTGCTAGGAAATAATTTATTTCTCATTAGGAGTACTCTATAGGGCGTATGGTTTGGTGTATTTGTCAGTATATCTTTGGTTCTAGTAGTGAAGAGCGGAAGCTGTAAGTGTAGTTCTAGAGTACGACCACGGCACGACCCAAATCGTCTTCCTCCTAATGTACAATACTTAGTCAATGTCACGTCCGTAAGGAAGTACTTTTTGTGTATGGTATGGATGATGCGTTAGGCCAACATATGGATAAGATGTCCACCATATGTCCCACACAATAGGCGAATATATTATGCTGACTGAATGGACTTCTTAAAAACTTGACTCATGTATGAGGTTACTAATAATTGTTAGACATTAATATCAATATTAGGTAAAAACAGAATCGTTGTGTTGTAATTTGTGACGAATTCAGTTGTGCACAAAGAAATTTTGATAGTTATTTGGTTTTAGGGTGCGTCAACCAGTTAGGCAGCGAGATATGTTATTTTGCAAATTTAGTAATTAAAGTACTAGGGGGTTACTTAGAAACCATGGATGTCATATGTGTGATTTAAATTTCTGTTTTATAATGTCTAAAATGTGTATTAGTTATTTATTTTATTTTAAAGTTGGTGGGACAACTTAGTTCGGTCAAGAACTTGTAAAACATTATCACAGTTGTATGATAAAAGTTCTGGGAAATAAAACTCAATGATGGTGTAAATAGTTTGAGATTCCACAGCCCAGGCAGGGTGTTGGGGGCGTGAGCCTGTTGAAGCGGCTAAACGACCTGACCACATGGCACCGTGCTGTACCGTATGGGTACCAGCTGCTGCCGTAGAGACCAACAGGATGTCGGTCCCATTAGATCGCAGGTATCGCACCGAAACCATGCTAGTGCTAAAACTGTTCAATTCGCTTCATTAGGCTAGGCTGAAGAACACACGCGTACAAGAGGCTCGGGTTAGCGATCCCCTTAGAATAAAAAACAAATAAGTGTGATGAGTTATGTATGACACACTTTTCATTTTTTTAGTCCCTCGAAAAACATGGAAAACAGTGGAAATGTACAGTCTCACAGTCACACCGGCCTCCATATCTACATGGGCTCCATTTGGCGTTCTGTCACACATTCGTAAAGGCAGTGTTCCAAATAGTAGAGTACACAAAACTCATAAGCCACGCCCACTGTATTAGAAATTTCCATGTGTCCAACCCCAGGGCGTAAACGATCCCTAATGCCCATGTAGAAAATTAAGTTGGTACCATATTTGAGTCTGCTATTTCATAAGAATGAGGCCACTTTTGGGGGAAATTGAACAGTGATAATAAAACAATCATATAAAACATGTTGTTTATGAGTGTTCTGTAGTCTGTTCGTGCATTGATTGCTTATGTGCTGAACGTCCCCTTCAAAAACATGAGTAATCAGAAATATCGACTAAAATACCAGCTCTCAGTTAGAAGCTATAACACACTACATGTTTACACACCAAATACCACTTTGGTAACTCCATAATTCAAAAGCGTATTAGTGAGTTCATGTCATATAACCTAAACAAATTTCTATTTTTGTTGGTTGCAAATTTGCCACACAAACTTCCTTGTCCATAGTATTAGGCAGCTATCCAGCGAGGCCAGCTAGAATAGAAGATGAGCAACAGCATCCTTGAAATGTGGTTTCCGCACATCGGAGAAGAACCACGTCCATTCCGCCCTCCAGTGGCGGAGCTCAGCGTCCAATCAGATCAGACCCTTCCTGGTAGCAGCCCCCACGCCGCCGGCGACGCACCAAACAACAGTGATTAGGATTAGGTCAGTTAGGTTATTATTTGTTTATATAGCAACGGTGCCGACAGCTACGTAAACGTGTGTGGGCGGTGTTGTGTACGCGATGACATTCAGTTCACTGGAAGAGGCTGTTTATCGCGGGAATGCTATTTCGACAGGATATTACAGAGCACAACGTGCTAAATACCGTCCATGCAGGCAGCTCTATGTTTAGCGCGCCCTAAAACACTCTGGATTGTTTGGTTCGTGATAAGTATTATTAGACGCATGGCAATCTGGAATTGATTGAGTGACTCAGCATCGGTTGGACGGTCGAGTCTATTTCCGCATGGCGAATAATACAACACACTCACTCCCACTCCCAACAACATGTAGCCTACTCGCGCCAATTATATTACGAACACGTGATTACTATAACATGATTGTATTCCTGATTACAATAGCGAACCACGGAATAGATAATTAAAGTGTGACTGTGTTCCGAGACTAGATATAGAGTAATTACGTATTTCAACACGTGCTTGTGCCAGACAGTTTCGCACTTGTAAAGCTTCCGGCTGAAAGTCTGCCGGCGCCTTTAGAAAGGTTTCACACTTGAACGTTTGTCTGCCTGCTTCCAGGAGACATGTCAACATATTTCTCAACTTGTTTCTGTGGGGTGGAGTTGTACGTTCGTGTTTAGTACGTACACAATGACTTTGAAGATGAGCAACAAGAGGATGGGAAACCCGGTACCTATGATACAATAGTATTCCTGACCATGGAATATATAAATATCGTTAGACCATGCCCGGTACCTGTGCATGACCATGGTACCTGATGTGCTGAGTCTATCGGAAACTGCCGAAAGTATCCATGAGTAAGTCAGCACGTCGTGTTTAGACCTACCAATTATCAGTCTTTTGGGACCAGCCACAGGCAAACACTGTATTTACTATTTTTGTAGCAGGTGATATATGATATATCCCATCCACGCCGTCCAAGAAAACACCACACTGCTGCTCATAACTCTCCCTCCTCCCTTCCTCATTATCATTCATCAATCATCACTCATCGGGCTAAAGAGAGCATTGTGCCATAAATAAATAAATTTCCCCCTGTATGACCGAGAAACGAGGTAACAACTACGCTATTGACTGCATGTATGTGCTGATAGTGATAAATTACTGTGTACTTACGTGTATATGTGAGAATGCCTACGCATTGCGTAACCTAAACTAGAAAAAACAACAATGCACATGCGACATAAGAACGTAACGCAGAAAGCAATGAGTACGCTATCCGATCAGCGACGCCCGCTTTTAGTTCGAAGGATAGATATTGTTGCGAAGTGCCGATTGCGACCAAGGTACCTCGAGGTGTGGCGAAGATTACCAAGGACATACTATACTGCGAATGTGATAAAATGCTATCCGTATTTTTAATAACCCAATGTTTTACACAATCGTGTTTTCGATTACATTCATTTCAATTCGCGTGCTCGACCTCGACTCAGTTCAATCCAAAAAAGTCACATTATTGTTCGAAGCAAATCATCCTTTTATATCGACGTAATGGCCGTGATCGATTAGGCGTCGGTTCGATAAACCATAGGTTGATTGCTACATTCATACGACGTCACAATGGTAGCAACTATAGCAACAAAGCACTCAATACATTCAAAGTTCTTCTGAATCGGCCTTGTTGATTCTGGCATTTGTCCGCAGGTGTTCGCACTGTCCAATCACTGATTTATGTGTTTTATATTTGAAATATAGATCTTTGATTGGTTATCGCTCACTTGTCGATGGTGTTTGGATCCTACAGGGTTGGTTCGCTGAAAATCAGTCTTGTTACTGAGTGGGTAGGCTCTAAATGTAAACTTATTTATTTATTTTATTTAAAATATGAGACGTAAAGCCCATCACGACAGTAATCACTTATCAGTTACTCTAGGAATAAAATGATATCTTTGTTGGATGCATGGGGCCTGCAGACAGACTCCCGTCGACCGAGCAAGCCTCGAGTTCAAAGTAAATAACACGCAATCCCCACGCTTTCTAAGTTCAATTGTCGTGTCGCAACGCCATGTTTAAAAAACAACGTACGCGCGTATTGGCGACATCTCTGAGAATACTTGTAGTTCGCAGGAGCCGGCGAACAATGGGATTCGAACGAGCGCCTCCCACGGAACACAAACCGAAACGTTATTAGACTCTGTTGGTTAGTTGGGGATACAAAAACAAAAAAACATTACCTCTAATGATACAAGCACGTTGATGAATGTAGGCCTATGTTTTTATGTTTTGAGTGGGTTTATTTATTAGGTTACTTCATCGCTTGCTCTAGGGGTGTACACATTTTGCAAATAACCTGTCATATTATACCTTTTTAGGTCAGGTATAGATTATATAAATTTACAATTAATATTAAACATTGTTTCCATCTTTTTTACTTTTTTCTAACATGCCACAAGTCCGCCCACTTCTGTGTAACGTGGGTTTAGCGAACAAAACGCCCGGGGTGCCGCGCTCAAGAAATTACTGCTGATCAAACCATCTAGTTCAAATAAAGAACGGATCACTTCCAACTTTCCCCGTCATTTATTATTTTCTGTCATCACACAACTCGCCAAAAGATTCGTATTCCTCGTAACGACGAACAAATAAATTAATATTCGCAGACAGGCGTTACAACAAGTCTTCTTCTTCTTCTTATTCTTCTTGGAAATCGCGGTCTTCTAAGTTTAGATTTTGTTGTAAACCGAACCTTATTTGCTACTGCGAATTTAAATCCAAAGTTCCCATCTGCATAGCATTTAAAACCGGTTTCTCAAGACGATACTTCCTGCATAACGCTGTGTTGTGTCTTCCAAGTAATGGATTGGCCAGGAAGGCTCCTGCAGGTTCGACTACGGCGTCGCGGTGGAAGCGTCGCGACGGGTGGATCATCTCGCGGTGATGACGGATGGCGTAACTCCAACAACAACAGTCTTTGTGATGTATGGACCACTCTGCGCGCATCACCACTACCAGCTGGGGACCTTCGATGTTCTTCCTTACCTACACGAGAATATTTCTGTACCGTGGACCGACCAACACTACCCCATAGGAAGAATAACATGCTAAATAGTACCGAACAAAATAACGGCCGAATTGAAGTTTGTAGTGTAACGGTCACAAAATACACACAAACGTATTTATTGAATATTGGCGTATCATGGAGAACTTTTAAACTAACTTTTAAAATGAAACATAGAGGATAAAAAATAATAAAACAAAAAATTCACAAATGTGAAGTTTTGAATGATGTTTGTCGCAAAGATGGAAGCGCAATTCAGTAAATTGGCAGACTACCACATCACCACAGAACAAGATGTTGAGTATACCGATTATGCAGTCGAACATTGTGATAAAGCTAAAAGAGTTGCGTAAATGAGCGTATCAACTAATCTGAACGTTTCTATGGTAAAGAGCCTGAGTGATGCGCCCGGACAACATCGCATGCTAGACCGACAGGCATCGCCCAAGCGTAGTGCCGTGGTTGTACACAACGAGAGGTAGAGAACCTGGTCGGAATTCGAACTGTGGACCTTGGCTAGCCGCGTGGGCAAGCTAACCTACCGGACAACTCTCAGAAGTCACGTGGCGCTGGTGCATGGCCGAATTGTTACCTAACGAACAAACATCATCGGGGGGAGAGCAGCGACGCAAGTCCGATTCGCGACGCAATTATGTTCATTTGTTATTTTACTAATTCGTTCCATTCCGAGTGAGAGTGACAGGAAGGGGAGGAGCCCAGTTGGCAAGACACTTTGTTGTCTTATTCGTGTCGGACTTCTGGTAACTTTGGTATATTTTATTTTTACTTCGGGAACATTTTTGGTCGATATAAAAACACTTGTTCTGTCAATGTACCATCATGTTTACAACGTATTATGCGTTTTTAACATACCAATATAAATTTTAATTCCATCTCGCAAATCCAATCCAATGCAATTCAAATCCAACGCAAACTTTATGCGCGGTCAATCACATCATTGTTACGGTCTCACCCGCTGTCTTAAAAATTAGTTTAGAACGCATTTACAGCAATGATAAGTATCACAATCAGCTAACTAGGTTCTCCGGTATGTGTACTCGGGTGCACTCTCACTGAAGTTCGTTGTAGACGTATGCTATACATTCATAACGTACAATAACATTATAATAGTCATGGACCCATGATGGTAGATGCAGACAGGGTGGACCACTCCACACAAAGTGAAGAAGAGCGAACATATCTCTCCTTGTGGAGGGGGTTTATGATGCACCAGCTTTGAGATGAGGGCCCTCACATGAAAATAACTCGCCCGCCTCCACTTGAAGCGTTTAGCTTAGCAGGCTGTGAGTGCATCGCTCAAGAGTCGAGAGTCGGAGATAATAGTGGCAGTGGGCAGACGTCCTCGTCAGCGTCCATTCATTCATCGGCAGTTGAAACGAATCAACTACATCCTCCTTAATTTAAATTACAGCTATTATATAAGGCGACCGCCCTAGCTTGCAGTCCTGCCTGCCTGGGATGCACAGCGGCGGTAGCATTGCATACGTTCCTGAAAAGATTACCGAGTTAGTAAGCTTTGGTTCCAGTTCGTTGCGCAAATGTATGAGGTTCAAAAGGGGCGCAAAGAAATGGGCGAACCGCGAAACACATGTGTAAATGGTGATAATAATGCTTTATACTGTGACGTACGTTTTGTTGTTTCGCTTAAAAAATTAGACACCTATCAAGAGAACAATAAACTTATTCAAAAAAAACTATTTAATCATGCATAAGAAAGGGGAAAAGTAGCATACCTACTCAAACTTAACTATTTATATGTATGACTGTAGCTATGGTTATAACTAAAGTCCCACACTGAAAATCAGCTATATGACCGAGTGGGTGTAGACTCTAAATACAAATTTATTTATTTTATATGTGAGTTCTCAAATTAACTGTTAGCGTACATTTGTCTCAGTTACGCAAGAGTCCCGGCGAAAGAGTAAAATCAACAATATATATAAGAGCAATGCGCATGAAGGCACGATTCACTCAGTGTTCGTGCAAAATGCAAATATCAACTCGTTCGTGCGAATCAACAACTTGCCCCACGATGTTATTAGTATTACATAATGTGTATGTATATACATTGGGCGTACAAACAATAATACTCATCCATGGCACAAACACAACATTTCTCATATTCACTCTGCTAAAGAAGAACTCTATCAATTGAATCGTGCTGAAGAAATCTATATAGCTAATTGCCATCCTTGCGTGTAGCTCTGTGCTCGATAGTGAGTCCCAAGTAGGACTCCAGAGACAAGTAGGTTTACAGCGCGCAACTATAAGACGCACTCTGCTATCGTCCCGTAAAATTAACGTGAAAGGTGTTGTCGTCACGGATTATGTAATAGGGAAGAGACGCGTGTGACAACTACCAACCTAAATCTAGTTGCATCCCGTTATATTCCCTAAAGTATTTTAGTGATAATATCGGCCGCCTGTTGTCAGACGTGGTGGGATCGCATTCCATTCACGGTTGGTGCAGTCGATGCAGTGAACAATAACAATACAGGTATCGGGAAATCCCGCGGTAAATACTGTTGAAATAGACCGTGTGGAGCGACCGTCTCTTCTCAGAATTTTAGGGGACACCTTGCTTCTTACGGCGTGGCCAGTATGGATATAGTGCATCCCTAAAGGATGTTTCTGCAATGTTACGCGAGCACGAAGACGCTTTCGACAGGTGATCCCTCACAATACACACTTGGAAGCAAACAAGTAGAACGACTTACGAGCTCGCCCTACTGTAAAAAACATTTTGATAATAGGTTCTGCTCGATAGCAGCCTACTTTAGCTCGTTCCCACGCTATCAAAACTTGTCTGCTTGCGATGAACCACCTGTTGATTACGTTGCACGACGGCCTTGAAACTACTTGCAAGCCTAATTACACCTGCCCGACTGCCATTATTAATATAATTTATTGATACTATAGTTTCACTGTCCATTATGGATGCAGTAAACAATAGCTGCTTACGTCTCACGTTCCATTCCACTAGATTTTAATTGAAAATTGAAAATATTTCAGATTAATGGGTAGACGTTTTCTACATCGCTTTTACTTATGTGCTGAACTAGAAGTGGAGCGACCAACATGACAGTATATTAAAAAAACAAGTTATTATTAAAAAACAGTAAATTGAAAAAACAAGTTGCAAGATCGTGTTAATATCCCAAGAGAACATCATTGGCATTCACGATTGGCGAAAATAATTTTGCCACAGCATGGACGGATACAAATGTAGAAGCACAACAATAAAGTTGTACCCAGCCCTAGGCCTACTATCTTGATTCTTGACTATCTAACTCAACTATCTAGATCTTGATCCGGATTTACCACGTTGTATAATAGCCGTGGTTCATACTCAGTGGCGTATCCAGGGGGAGGCTGGGTGGGGGGCTAGAGCCCCCCCCCCCCCGAAATCCCAGCTTTAATATTTATACTCTGAAAATCATCTTAATCTACACATAAAATTAAATACATTGGCGTATTAATTTCTCTATTTGCTTAGTCAGGAAACACTCTCGTAGGTGAAATTGTATAAGTTGTAATAATATAGCAAGTTTTGTATGTAATGTATATGTACCGTATGAGTAATGTACCCCGTCCAGCAAAGCACCCCAATTTCTACTAAAACCCATTAAACCCATTTCAAAAATGCGGATTTTTCCAAACATTACCTGCGTTGCTATTAAAATGGGCATCCCCCCCCCCCCCCCCAACAAATATATTCCTGCGTACGCCACTGGTCATACTCATACGTTATTGTCGTGGTTGGGAGACCCCGTGAACTGGGACACCCTGGAGCGAAGAAGTTGCAGTGGTCAAAAAAGATGTTTATATGGAATATAGGATCGGAACTGTGTTGTACTCATTAAAAGCAAATCTGCTGATATTGCAATGATACATTGGTGTCCAGGTGACAGACATAACTTACCTCATTCATTCCCCTACACATAAGTCACTAAGCAAGTACAACACTGATAGAACATTGTGTTAGAGCGTTATCACCATAGCGTGAGCTGTGAACGGAGTCTCTTGTTGTAACTCCGCGGTAATCTATATCTAAGGCTATTTATATGGTGGGTGACAGCTTGAAAGACTCCGTTCGTAGTAACGCAGTGGATGTGTAGGCCTATATTTGTGTTGTGATTCTTCAAAATCTCAGTAGAATAGTAATATTAATTAATATTAATATTTTAATATCGTATACTGGTTACATCCAAAATTCAAAACAACTTAGTTGAACAAACAGCTTGTTTCACAATAAGTGTACATTATGTTTACGTCATCATTGAAACGTTCACATAAAACAAATATTTACCGAAGTATAAATTGAGACATTTCGAAATTTCTCTGTGAAAACCTTTTTCTAAATTCTTCCTTCAAAAATTATTACATTATTTTTATTGAAACCTATGCTCTCTTTGATATTCACAGACGCTTCAATTGACGGAATTATTTTGGTGGATCAGAAATTTCAATTTGTAATCGACTATATATATATTTTTTTCCCTCGAACTTGGGACCCAGTCCCATCTCCCTTCACATCTACTTGAAGGCGGTAAAAGCCAAAGCCCCCCACGGCCTGGTCATAACGTAATATGAACTCCCGTGAAGATCCAGGCGTCGAACCCTCGTCCCCCGGACACGCGGTCCGCCTGGCGAGTAGGTGACCCGCTTAGCAGCGACCGAGCCCGGGGCAAGGTAAGCCGGCCAGAAAGTGAACGCCATTGCCATATCTACAGTGCGAAGCGTTGACTTCCAACACAGCTCAGGATATTACGTACTAAACTAGTTGGACGTCAAACGTACGGATCATTGATTGAGTCAGAACCAACACTGAACATGGATTCAAAATTAATAATACAAGTTTGCCCTGGTTTAGATATTTTTTCTAGTTAGAAATGGCAATAAAAAAAAGATGTTTATATGGAATATAGGATCGGAATTGTGTTGTAATCATTAAAGCAAATCTGATATTGCAATGATAGATTGGTATTCTTGTAATAATAATAATAATGCTCGAGCCTGCGTTACCAGTGAGCCACCACACCACATGGCCATGTTATATTTACCACAAACATTCATGTTTCATGTATTCCCATACCTTGTATACAAAAATTAATCGTAAACAATAATTAACTTATCCCAAACAGTAAACAAAATGTGGCACTTTATAGTGTTAAAATTGTTTGTAATTTGAAAGCCACACCTACCATTTGAATGGCAACGTATTGGCACTACCACGGTTTGTGATTGGCTTGTAAATTGATATTTGATAATATTATTGCAACATCCGAGTTTCCCTCTCCCGTATCAGGCAGCTGTATTTAGTTTACAGATATCGAGCAATATAATTTGTCCTTTATCGTCCTCTACCGAACATGTACTTATGTCATGTTCTCAAATACCGTGATTGTCAAAACAGTATAAACAAGGTCCGGTTGGACACCAGCCACCACTGACAATTCCTCATTTTATCAACAGGGTATATCAACAACATTCATTTGGTAAATTCCTTCCCACCAAACATCCGCATAACGCTCGGTAACAACATATTATTGTCCGGTACGTAGGCGTGCGCAATAGAATTAGACCCCATTTTGTAGCGAAAGGGATAGCACGTAATTCGTCCAGTAGCCATCCCCAATACAGTTGTTCCCGTCAACCTACCCCGACCTTTTTCAGAATTCATCTAGGACCCTTAGGTAGAGCTACTTACGGCCATCTACATCTTCAATGACAACAATGCACAACAGTGAAAAATGCTCCTCAACATAACTATCAAGGACCCTTAGATAGAGCTAATCACGGCCCTCTACATCTTCAATGACAACAATGCACAACAGTGAAAAATGCTCCTCAACATAACTATCAAGGACCCTTAGATAGAGCTAATCACGGCCCTCTACATCTTCAATGACAACAATGCACAACAGTGAAAAATGCTCCTCAACATAACTATCAAGGACCCTTAGATAGAGCTACTCACGGCCCTCTACATCTTCAATGACAACAATGCACAACAGTGAAAAATGCTCCTCAACATAACTATCAAGGACCCTTAGATAGAGCTAATCACGGCCCTCTACATCTTCAATGACAACAATGCACAACAGTGAAAAATGCTCCTCAACATAACTATCAAGGACCCTTAGATAGAGCTACTCACGGCCCTCTACATCTTCAATGACAACAATGCACAACAGTGAAAAATGCTTCTCAACATAACTATCAAGGACCCTTAGATAGAGCTAATCACGGCCCTCTAGATCAAATATGAAAATCTTGAGTGGCACACAAATAACCATAACTCTGAGATAAATGATATTTTTATCGATTGATGCGGCGAAACCCGACAGCCTAGTTGTAATAATGACTCCGGCCGCGAAAGCCTACAAGTACAAGTTTTAAAGCGAGCTCTGTAAGTCAAAGTCCGTAAATCCCCTGGCGTGGGCTCGTCGAGCTCCAGGTTTGCCGATCCTCCGCCAGAGGATCGACGAACCTTGTCTGTAAGTGTAATACACGTTCTTGTCTGACGTCATCATCACAAGACAACACGGGAGGTCTGCGAGAAGAACTGACAGTAAACTAAATATGCCGACAGTCATTAGACCAACACAAGATCGCGTGGGCTGGCTTGCCTGGCCATAAACACGACAGCAACCAACGCTACGCCTAATCTTACGATGTGTAAACGACCAAACAAGTTGGTCGTTGATAAAAATTCCTTATTTGTGTCTCGTCTGTTTGATTTCATCCCAAGCGGAATATTAATAAAAAAAAAAACACGATAGGCGGCAACACAAGTGAATTATTTCCAACAGTGTTGTCGTTGTTCGGGGCCGGAAGTCGGGCAAGGCAAGGGTCCATTGTTGCGGGTGCGCGCGCACGGGGCCCGCCTACTTCCCACACCGGTCGCGAGGATCGCACGATACAAACACACACTGGTTCGTCAACGGTCGAAATTAGGCTACACATTCCTGCATATTATGATGGCTGGGTCGCATCATCAATTCGGTACATTTTGGTTGGTAAGGAAGGTATCTCCAAAATATGGGGTAAAGACGATGAGAGGTACTTTTTTTTAGACCAATGTGGCTTGAAAGAAACAGTACATTTTATGTCATATTTAATTGCTAACGTATGCAATTTATTTATTTAATGCCCGTCCTAAATCAAGTACGTACGTTATGTTTCAAGCAAAACTATTATTGTACACAAATCGTGCAAGGGGAGAGAGAGGCGTTATAAACAACAAGGGGGGGGCAGCCTACTTGGGTATGGAACTCATATCCAGTGTACTCGCAGTTTTTTGTTACACAGTCGTCACGCAAATTGCTGATGCGACTTCGCTTAGTTTTTTGGAGGTGTCGACACAGGGCGTGTAAAAACTAGTTGACATATTATTATACCAGACGCGAGAGTGAAGAAATCTCTTCTATGCGCTTTCTTCTGAACAATTTTCCCGAAAAAACTCACCCTCGACATGATAAACATGTCGTTGCGCCCAAATGTAGAAACTATAGTAATGGGTTTCCTAGATTACATTTTTGTGTGACAAAAACTGACTTTTAATAAAAATGCAAAGAGAGTAAGTAGGTGCAGTATGAACTCCCGTATCATTAAATCGCATCATTTGGTCAACAATCTATGTATTTTATATACTATATTCTGACAAATTGTCCCTATTTGAATAAAAGCATAAAACATAAGTGGCGTGGTATTGTGTTTGGCGCGAGGAATAATAGTTTATTTTAGATTTTCACTCAATCAAAAAAAAAAGTGCTGCTTCAAAGTGCTGTTCGCGCCGAATTTCCTACGTGCGAGTTCCGAGCACTAAAACCTCAATACTGTTTTGTACACTCACAATTCCTTACCATAACAAAAACAGTGCGTTTTCGCTATAAATACCGGCTGACACGTGTGCGTCGCATCATATAGACTCAACCTTGTCGTTCTGCAAGTCACTTTCTCGGCCCCTAAATATTCCGGTTACCGTCAAGAGATGATGAAACAATGTTATTTGAATTACACATCGCGCAGAGTCTCGAAACCTATCGCTAATTATTGTTTAAATTGTGCACCTAACCACTTAAGACCGGATATCGACTATTGTCCAAGGCCACCGAACATTGTAAAATATGTCGTTCTGCAATTAGATCGGCCCCGCCCATAGTGATCCGGATCAGTGATCACAACTTGCGTCCAGTGAGTACCCGGTATCCTGGAGTAGCACCGGGGTTCCCCGAGGTCACACGACACTGCCCGACCTCGGTAAACACTCCTCGGTCGTGACTCGTGACTGCCAGACAAACACTCGGACAGCGCAAAACAAAGATATCGCACTACTACTACAACTACTACTTACAACTGCGTGTTGATAAGGGCTTGACCTTTAAACCTTAATCTATATACAATAATGCCCGCATCAAGGTAGTGGGAAAACTTGGAGGTCCAATATTTGTATTGTTGTTATTGTTTCAATAAAAAAAGGAGTGACGCGGAAGGCTAGAGGTAATTTATGTACAACGTGAAAGACGAGGTGAAAGATTAGAGCGTGTAAATGCATTCTTTTAGTAATTTATGTCATGCAATCATGCAGTACACTATTTTCGTTGAAAATATAAAAATATACCCGAAATATATCATAAATATAAAATAATCAATGCATTTCTTTGAGGAGTAGCCTTTTTTATTTTATAAATTGAATGAGGCCCACAATTTTAACTCTGGTGTACAATGCATTTTTAAAAGGAAAAATTCAAAACGTATTATAAATTAGTATAGATAATATAACAAATAAACAATTATTTTTGTGCGTTTCTTGATGAGGTTACAGCTTTTCATCTGATATTTTGGGACAAGTGCCACACGAGACGATGATTTAGCTTCAAAAATATAAATTAAGATACATTTTATTGCGCCGCAAACTTCACGTGGTGGAACGGCAACATTACCTCAAGGCCAAGAGTAGCAATAAGCTCTCAACATTCACTACGAATACCGGTGTACAACAGCTATAAACGTGTTTAATGAGGCGATATACTCTATTTGTAGTTGACATTGACATAATTGATTTTATTAATGTTGCTCATTGCCACAATTATAAACTACAATCACACTGACCACTTCAAAGTCATTGAGCAACGATTCAATTCTAACTAAAAGAAAACAAACATTGTCTTGAAACAAGTTTGTCATAAAATGTATCTAATAATAATTTTACAAAATCTAATATTTTTAAGAACAAGTGTCATATCATATTTATATTTTGATATGAATATAATAATTATTAACCTGTTAGTGTTCTATTAGTTACATTCTTTCAATATCGAGTCAATTAAATTCATATTAAATAGAAGTGAAAGTTATGGCCGGCCATACATTTAATTGTTCTTATTACATTTAAATATTGACTGGCTACGCTTTAACTATTAATGTTAGGACTCAATAATTAGGCGACACTTGGGCTAAATTTTGTTCATTATTACTATAATTAATAGTTTGAGTTTAATAAGTGGGTTTAGCTGCTAGATTTTGTTATTTTTGTTCCATTTCATCTCGGCAATTACATAACCAAGGAATGTATTATGTCACCATGTCCGGCTCCAAAGTGCCGGCGAGGCGACCCAGGCCCTACTCGGGTCACTGATACTGAGGAACTCTCCCGCTTATCTCGCTTGATAAAGATGAAAGGAGCCAATTGTGCTGCCTGCCTACGTCGCACCCAGCATCCTCTGATCCCGCCCGAGAAGAAAAAAACACACACGAGTGCGGAATCTTTGAAAATCGATCTCCTTAGCACGTTTTCAAAAACATATCCGTTTCAGCGCTGCGAGTGAAGCTATTAGTTCAAAGGCGCCATTATTGAGAAGGTGGAGCTCTAGAAATACGAATACAAACGCTGAAACACGGCTCTTGTGAAGCCCTGAATACATGGGACCAATCTTAAATTCTTCTTTGCGCAGCAGTTTTTTGTTATAATTTTTTTCCAGTCTGCTAGAAACAATCCCGTATAAAAATGCAAAGATCATTTTAGTGTTTTCTACATTTTAATTTTGAAAGTTTAGAGATATATTTTATCACATATCTTGTCCAACCCTGTACATGTTAGTATAAACGAAGTTATGAATCAACTAGTATTCTAATTTGATGGAAAAGAAAACACAAGAGCTGCTCCGTTTTTTTCGCTCGGCTCTTTTATTCGCTCATAGACGAGTTATGCGACCTCTGACCTGAGATCCTCTGGGAAGTCGTTGAATAAATTAATCGCGAGTCTTGACCAATTGAGCGGAACTAAACGGCTGCGTAATCTGGGGTCAATCGATCGCTGGAGGGTCACGCAATTACTCGCACTTGTACGATGAGTGAGTCATGTGGACGACGCGTGGTCCAAGTGTGGTGTGTGACTACTAGACTAGCAAGTAGCAAGGCCCCGTATTATAACCAGCTCGCAGGGTAAAATTTAACAAATCAAAAGTAAAGCTTTCTTTAAAATGGGTGACGTCAGGGAATCAGGTTTACTCAATTGCAAAAGATAACATTTCTGAGCTCTTTTCGACAGCAAATACTTTCAGCCCCCCCCCCCCCCCCCCCCCCGACGGACAGGCATACCAGCAAGTATCTGTATCAGTTGGACGGACCCCAAAAACTGTGCAATGTTTCTCCTATTTGTTGTGTGTGGGGGTCGGGGTCGGGGGGAAGAAGGGGGGGGGCAGATGTTTTAATCCGGCCTTGTGTGTGACGTCACTTGATCTACGCCCTACGTCACATCAGCTACGGTGAGAGGTAAGTTTCGGTTTAACCCCGTCTCCACTTTATATAAGTGGAAGAATTTCCCAGCAAAGGAAACCCCAAAATGTCGATGATCTGTTATTCGAAAACAAGTATTACAGCAGCATTACAAACAGATAGACATTTATCTAATTCGAATATGTTTTGAAGTATAAGAACAGTTTTGCATACCATGGTTTAACCCCCCCCCCCCTTCCCCTCCCCGTATTATCACATCTCTCTGCAAAAAATGTGTCCTTGCAAGAAGATCGAGTAAAAAATCCGCTAGTAACCGAACATATACAAGTGTTGGTTAGTAACCGGAGCGTTGAGTTGACCCCGGATGACCTCCACGTGCGTCTTGTTGTCGGGGGCGGATACCTTGACACGTCACGAGGCGGATAACAACTACTGAACCAACGGGTACCCGTGCGCGACACAACACAACGCGATCACTTTCACTGGAAATAGTCCGACATGTGTCCGTCAGGGAGGAGACAGCGCTGCGGGCGGGAGACGATTGAGCGACGCTTCTTCAACGCCAGGGATCAGAGTCGTATCGTATTTCATTCAAATAATCAAACATTTTTTTTTTCAATTGAATTGTAACAAAATGTAATAACAATTTGTTTTCATTTTCCGATGGAGAAATGTAGAATGTTGAGGGTAATTTATATATTGCTATAATGTATCATACGAATCTTGATTGGATATCAAATAAAGGTATACTATTGGTGCTATTGTGTATCTACATAATATAGTGATGATGATTCTTGTAGCTTTGTTGCTTTACGATCATGCTATTCCAGACGAATGAGCGGGATAATTACAACAACAAAAACACGGGTTATGTGGGATTCGAGCTCACGTCCGTAGGTGGCGTACGCTTAGAACCTCCGCCCCAGCCACAGGAACCAGCGCGGACGGCTATACCAACTTTGTGAAAATTTTCATTTTCAAAGTTGTACATGATACCATTATTTTTAGCCCAACATAAAGTTGCCCTGCCTGAGTCGATAATCGAACCTGGCACCTTCTGCATTAGAATGTTCGCATTTAGCATTTATTTTATGCAATGCCAATGTATGACTAATAATTTCTTAGTACCGCGCGGTACTCGAATCATGCCGATTATTAATTTATACAAGGAAGACTACTGCAAGCTGACACTGACTGTCGCAACACATTTGCATATCTTTGATGGATTGAGCCATTCTGCATAATGCTTGCGGCTATTTAATCAACCTAGCCAATTATATAAGAAATAATTGCATTTCAGAAGAATTTAGACTATAACAAAAAATAGACGAACGCGAATAATCGAAGTAGAAGTTTACTTCCTAGAAACGACCACAGTTATCGATTAATATTCGCGAGATAAGCAGTGCCAATAAGCACTCAGAAGTCAGACTTGCCACCTTGGAAAATGTAGGCGCACTAGATAATAATTAGAATTCGCCGGAACCAATAACCATATAACATTCCTAGACCGACATGAGTAACAACAATCAAGGTCTTGTTCGAGTAAAGTAGCGATCGGAGCAATAACTCTCATTAGTGAAAGTTCGACTGCTTAGAAGTGAACAAGGGAGTTGTAAATCACACCTACTTCAGCTTACGCGCGCAGCCCGGCCGGCTTATTTACATAATAAAACTATCAATTAATGGTAAACGCTTGCATAAATAACACGAGTGAACGCAAAAAGGCGCAGCGCGATGACATTCCAAGTGGGAAACGCTCGGTGTGCTGACATTGCAGTCTACTGTAATTATCGCTACTACCAACGCTGCATGGCGCTGTTATATTGCTGTTCAACAAAGCCTAAACAAACATGTAAACATATTGCGTGGCTACTTCACACTACAAATGATTGAAACTACGAGGTTTTGAAGAAGAAAGGAATGTCAGTATGGCTCGTAGCGTACTCCTGTTGAACTGATACATTACAGTTCTTCCACTCAGTGGAGGTCTCCTCGGTTGTCCTCAGTCAGAAAGTCAATGCTGTGAGCGAGTCCTCTTTTGAGCCTCGATGATGATACTTGGGGTTTTACGTCCCATATTTTTGCGACGAGGCTAATCGAAACGATGAGTAAGTGATTATGGGGTTGAAAAAACGCCACACGACATCCATGCCCAAGACAGGATTCGAACCTGGAACGCAGAGACCGCGACTAGACCAACGCCTAATCGACCTCGGCCAACAGCGCCGGCTCACCGTATTATTTTTTACTGACTGTCTAATTCACCATTCAACAAGGGCGCTAAAACGATATAGTAATAGTACCGGTATGCTACATAAAAATAAATATCGCCCGCTATGTTAAAACTAGAGGTGTTTGTTTTTCGCGGACCGCGAAATCGCGAAAAGTTTTGATAAAGAAGGGGGAGATAAACAAAGTGTACTGTTGATAGGCACCTTAAAAACAACAAAATTTCACCGCGAAAATTCGCGAAATCCGTCAATTTCCAGGCATAACATCGAAATTTGTATTAAAGAGCAAAATAACACGAAATCTCGATTGTTTTTGATTTATTGTAACATTTTTTTTACAAATTTAAATTTATTATTACAGTCAAACGTCATTACAACACAATCGTGGTGACCTAATATTTTTCATTGTAATAATGATTTCGTTAATAAGATCAACGTTTTATTTTTGCTGAAATTCAGCGTCAAGCAGAGCAAACGAGTACAATTCTGAGAAATTTTACGTGACGGACAAGAAGATTCTTATGTGTTGTGATTGCCGCCTTTGATTCGACCGTAAAGACACACTAGACAAACACAGGTAATGGTAATGTTAATACACTTCGTATTAACTAGTACTAGTTTGTCCATACAATTCAAATAAATTAAACAACTTTAAAATTCCTTTTTAATTTAAACATGTTTCTGGTGACATTTACTGTAGAAAATCTCCCAAAAATCATAACACCGCCATAACATCGAAATTATTAAATCTATAAACGAAATTTAAGAAAACATAACACCATTTACAAACACCTCTAGTTAAAACCTATGATACACACAACTTGCCGACGTATAAACCAAGGATAGTAGATATCGTCTTCGTCAACGCTTCATCCGGTTACTTCGTAAGGTTCCTGGTTGTGGGAACCTAGCAATTATGTGATTCTACAAAGAAAACATGGAACCTATTCCCGGAGGCTTGGGCCCCGATCCCCCGATCTTAGAAAATTCTAAGCTTGAAATCAGACTGCGCTAAAGCTAAAATGCGTTTAGCGAAGAAGCCACTTACAAACTAACCCGAACAGGTGTTAACAAACACTATCCTGTACTATATAGTATATGAAGATGTGGTCACATACAGAATCGTGTGTCAGAGTTGAGCATGACGGTAGGTTCATGATAGGCGTGCAAAGACATCTATCTATACACAACAATTTACTGATTGCTTAGCTTTTACTTTCGTACTTGTTTGCATATCTGGTATATGAACTAGACTCGCAATTATTTATTACGAGCTATAATCTAAACAAATTGATTGGAAAGTACGTGAGGTGATAGCATCCATCCTGTCATGTATTCATGCATACATTTCACAATAACATAGACTGAACTAAGTAGTACTCGTCAATCGTCATACAATTTGAACTATGCGTAAACAATTGTGTGTTGACATGCCATCGAATTTCATTGCGGACCGATGCTTATTGTGAAAATATAAACTGTAAACAGCCTTACACATTAAACAATAAATAAAAGAGTATTTATTATTAATAGTTCTACTGTTATTTACATTACAATACTCATCTCTTACGTTTCCCACAAATAATATAACACAGTGGGGTATTTTAAAGCAATGACGTAGCAACAGCAGCCATCAGTCAAGAATGATAGTGTTTTTAGGAAAGTAAAATGTGTTTTTGTTTAAATTACGTTAAATTAAGTTATAAATAGCCTAGTCTACACATTCTTGTGAGGGTACGAACTCGGATGCCAGATAGATGAGATGTCAAGATGGATAGATGTTGATGCATGACTGTGGTCAATCTCATGCTTACCACGTGTGTGAGCGGCCGAGGTTCAACAGAGCATGAGTATACTAAACCTGATGTGGATGGATGCCAATGCAATTGGTAATAAGATTCTCATAAAATAGACTTCTCGCAAGTCCGTTGCACTTGGGTGACAACTATGATTAGGAGAAGGACAATCATACTAATTCGATAAAATGGTTTTGTATAACTATGAGCCATGCCAGTGGAAGCTTGCCGGCGGAAGGTGTAGAAGAAGGTGTAGAAGCCCGACGAAAGGAACGAAAGGAAGGTTGAAAACCTCCCTTCCCTTTTCCTCCCCGTCCTCCTATTTGTCCCTTCCCAACAAACACCCCCCGAAATCATATGATCATAGCTCAAATCAAGTAACTATCGTGAAACATCATTTTATAGGACGGAGAATCGAACGGCATTTGTGAATTAGCAAAGCACATTTTGATATATTCCTTCTTGGTCTACTTTGTCACATTAGGTAAGTTAAGATATAATCAGAGAACTATAAACGGACTCCCATGCGTATAAACAACACATATGGGAACATCAGTGTTGAGGCGTTTCCTGAAATTCCTTATTCATATTCAATTAGATAATTTGGCGATGCTATAATCTCGCCGCTGATGGTGATGGTCCTTATACGGGATGTTGTTGGGGTCTAGGAACTAGTCCCCCCACGCTTCCACGCCGCGGCGTATCCACGACCATCAACACTGCATCGACAGGAGGACGTGGACAATAACACAGCGAGTAGCCCCGTCCATCCCCCACGTGCACACGCCGTGGTACCAGCACTCAGGCTATGTTCTGGCTGAGGAAACTCGCTCAGACAGAAACTTGGACGTGAGAGAAGACGCGCACATACTTCTTTGTTAATCAGTTTTGTAACTGAATAATTAATAACTAATTTAATTGTACTATTGTAGACAAACGCATTTATTTTATTTGAACCAAATCCGCATCGGTTGTCCTTTCTCACCAGTGTGATACAGTAGTTATTGTCTCAACTAAAATAGTGGCTCTTTACTGTTCTATGAATATGTAGTTTTACATTTGTCCAACTAGAAACAACCAAGCAGCGAAAGGTCAAATTGTTTGACTATTTTTTTATTTTGGAAATTGAAAATTAGGCATATTTTCTTCGGGTATTTCGTTGTCTACAAAAAGGTATTTTGACCATAAGTCAAACCATTGAAAGTCGCCTTTGGTAAAACGTTGCTAATATCATAATTATATGCTTACGATTTCTTTAGGGAGCTAGTCCAGCAGTAACAAAGCGATAATTGAAAAGAATCCATAGGTTGCACTTGCACGAACGTACGTACGTATGTCACATTTGTGCGCGTGGCAGTCACATTTGTGGTTAAACTTTGACGTTGCCATGGAGAAACAATTGAAGGCTGTTGTGGTAGAACACAGAAACCGTTAGTTCTTTATTTTATAATTCAGCTTGTTTTCTTTTAAATAAAATTGGTATGTGTGGTAATTTGCCATTTTTTTATTACTTACTTTTTCCTTTTAAATTGTAAATCATGCATATTTAGTAAATTTGAATGATATTCACCAATGATCTAGGATAGGTCTACATCAATTGTGTCGCAAAATCATGGCCGCTGTGACGTCACGTGGGAACTATGTTTATACCACACCGTCAGCCCCACAATGGCGTCGCCTCGGTCTACCCTCTCCGGAGGTCAACGAAGCCACCACCTCGCATGATGTCATCATGTTTATTCCCAGCCGCCTAGCTCACTCACACAACACAAACGGAGTCAATTACCAGCGACTGCGAGCGAGCAGCTCCAGGTTAGCTCTCGACTTGTTGGCCATCTGTGGGGCGTGAGGCTCACCCGCCCGGGACTAAGGGGCCTACGCCCAGTTCTCAGCGGCCAAACACTACATCCGAAATAAGGGGATCCAGCATCACATTCAACACGGAGAGACAGTTATAATGTGGATGGGCCGGGTTTGTACAATCTAGACACCACCGAAGTGTGAGCATACCCCATTCTAAGCAAACATGCGATTCTGTCTACTTGTTCCTTGCTGTGTAAGAGCTAGTAATTGGACTGTACACGGTTCCTTGTCACAGATAAAAACAATTTTAAACCGCAATATTTCGAACCCTGATCAGAGCTCTTCAACAGGCGAAAACACACTGCACTGACAAGGAACAGTGTACAGTCCAATTACTAGGTCTTATATAACGTTTACCTGTTCTACTATGTTTCCGTTTTAGTTGTTCCTTGCTGTTTATTGGAGAATTTTAAACAACAAAATCATCCCAAAAGATAATTAATTCCCCTACTATTTTGCTCAGTTGTTTCAACAAAACATTGATTAACTCATTGGTAAATTCGTTAGTTTTCTACGTCAAATATACCTACAACAATGAAGTTTATTCTGTAAGAAATATCTCTCTAAAAAAGAACGGAAATAAATACAAACTATTAATTATATTTTAACTAAACGAGAGTGGAGAAAGTCTGAAAGGTGCCTCTTCAACCACAAACAAAACAGTTTTTGATATTCCCCCAACTCCCGTCATCCTTATAAATCCCATGGTGGAGAGTCGTCGAACTCCTTATAGGGGCTTTATAAAGGCGATTTAGTGGAAATACATAAGAATCCGCCAGTATTTAGTATTTTGAATACATGTAATAGGAGGGATACAAACCCGTCTCGCTCACCACTCATAAAGGACATAACATGCTGAAGACATCATCTTGTGTTCGGCACGGTTATGCTTACCTTACCAACCTAACGGGACACATTGATCTCTTTAACCTTTTTATGTAACTAACACAAATTCTTTCACATGATTTGTCATTCCCACATTTTTAGAGTATGAAACAAAAATAACAACATACGAGCTGTGTTTTAAGTTTTTAAACACTCATAATTCCATGCTACGGTCGTTGATTATAACTATAGCCAGGGGCGGCTCGTGGACGATATTTGTGGAGGTGCACATATTCAAATCATAACTAGAACACGCAACGAGGTGGCGCGGAATAGCTGGAGTCTGGGGCTAAGCCCCAGCCGCCGGAGGTTTACAGCAGTCAGTAGGCTGAACAATTTTTGAGACCTGCGTTATGTTTGATCTCCTAAACGCGACATCTTACCCTCAAAACGTTCAAATAGAATGCCAGTGGTATACTTCAATTCAGGTTGTCACAGATAAGATTTCCTCGATAGTACAAAACACTAATAATACTATATAAAATTGTAAAATTACATACCCAAACATATTCTCGTCCACTCCTTCGACACGCGCCTCGCCCACTTTATACTATATGTGCGTTTAGCTGTAACCGCCAATTGAACCAAATCTAATTTTGGGGTTGGCTGGGCTCGTGTTTTTATTTGTAATATTGTTCCTCTAATGTTTATCTTGAAAAACTGTTTTTGATTAGATCACTTATGATTGACGTCATTATTTAAAACTACATGCATTGATTGATTGAACAAACTTACTTATCCAAATGATAGCTGGCTACTGACTAGTGTCAGCATGTCGCGCGGGAGCGATAGACCGACCGCAGGTAGCCTACCCTCCACCTAGGGTTGGTTGCAAACTACCCTGTTCGTTCGCACGTGCGCCAATGTGGCTATTAGAACCATGCTAGTTCAAAAAAAAAAATGTCAGGTTAGTTTTAACGTCTTAAACATGGGCCTTACGATGAGTTGTGTTCGCACACGGGATAGTGTGCGCGTAGAGGGTTTGAATGGGCAACAGATACCTCGGGGCGGGAACGGACATTTACTGCAGAATGACTCTTGCCGAATATGCATGCTCTGGTCCGTCCATAATAAAACATTAGTTGGAAATTGAAATTGGAAATTGAGATTGGATTGGATTTTAAATTTATTTTTTGTTTATTTATCGCAAATATTTTGGGGGTGCGCGTGCGTATGTGCGCATATGCACGAGCCGCCCCTGACTATAGCCCATAATAAAACAGAAAAAGTTGCAACTATATACCAATAACAACGTAGTCTACAGCTTTAGCAGGTAACGGCCGGATGCGGCGTAATTGTTTAGTATTTCAATGACAATGATTACACTATTATGACTGAGGGAAGTGGTAAAAACAGTTTAACAAAGCATTACCTTCCTAACCTAACTGTGGTGCCTGCGTTTGACAAATGATTGAAGCAAAGGTGCGGGTCACGTTTTTTCTGTAGACAGACGGAAGACGAAGTTGAACTGTGTGAAGTGGATTGCTTTGGTTGCGGAACGGGTGACTTTTTTTAATCAATTCCACGATGAGACTTTCATCAAGAAGGGAGACTAAATTTCATTTAGTAAGACTCATGTTGCATTCATTTGAAATCAGTACACTGTTTGTAATCGTAAACGTTTTAATATAAAAGCGAATGTTTATAATTATTGCTCAACTGGTGGGCCCCCCAGGGGGGCAGTGGGGGAGGGGGCTCCTTCCTTCTGCCAAGTGGCTGCTACATTGCAAGAAAAAACTGGTTGAGCAATAAGTCTTACATTAATTGTCAAAAGTTTTAATTACCCACATAAGCTGACATTCTGAAACTCTGTATGTGTAAGTATGTGAGATTGAGTGTGTGTGTGGGGGGGGGGGGGGGAGGAGGGGGGTTAGTACAGGATGTATACCGAATTTTCTTATTGGTATCATTAATTATTACTTAGTCTATATTATTAACTGCCATGTAACACTAATTGAACACTAGTTGGTTGGTATTCTATAGCAATCCTGGGCAAGTAGCTTGTGCACAGACTTGCCACCTTCACTACGAACACATCGAAGCAGGAATTTTAATTTTTCTACTAAGGGGGAAGATAGTATAAGAGGATCATGAACAGTAGAGCAGAAGCATTGCAAACATTGGATGATAATAATAAACAAGGAGATTTCTGTCCACTTAATATCAGGAAGGTCCGAGGTCGGCACTCACTGGGCAGAGTATATTCTTCCTGGTTGTGAGACCAATGTAGACAATATTATATACTTCTAAAGGAATTTGAAATTGTACTAAACGTTATAATAATGTGGAAGTATAAATCACGACTTACGAGTTAGTTACTTCATCTTTAATTGGCAAAATACACCGTTGTTATTATACCGCTCTGTCGACTCCACTAACAACTTGACATTCGAATTATGATTTGCCAGCTGATCCTAATCAGTACACAATAAATTCTAAAACTGATTTGACAAGTTTGAAGTTTCTGTATGTATGTAGAAACCCACGCCCGGGAACCTTGGATTTGAATTTTAGTGCGTTGTATAGTTATGCCTATAATTGTCATGATCTGAGTAGGGCGTTCCGTTCTCTAATTAAGGCCAGCCATCGCAGATAAGATGACAAAAACACGACTCTTAAATTATAAAAACAGCCCGCTGCAGTGCAAGGCAATTAATGTTGCGTTCTCCGCCAACCCACTTAAAACACAATTATAGCCGGCGATGTGTTTGAGTGATGGGAACGTAGAGGGAAACGTCCATCTCATTGACAGGAACTTGCGCATTACGTGTACTTGTTTTATTTATTTGTATTTCAAAAGTAGTCCACTACTTTAAAAATAACTTTATTGCAAACGTCATCACATTAATTTTGTAAGTAATGTCCTTATTACTTTGCCATGACACAAGTAATTAATTGACTTTCTCGTTACTTTCGCGCCGTTTTCATTTCAACTGCAATAAAACAGCAAGGAGGAAACAATTGTGATCTGATCTTAGAATCACAGGTCAGTACAGAAAGACGGTTGCAACTTTGAACAAGTGGGAAAATAAGTAACAAGGAAATTTAATATTATACTCGCAAACAGTGCACTAATAATAGTTGTTAAGTAATAATGAGAGCTGTCTCAAATCAAGACCATGGATCATAACATGAAAAAGGAGTGAGACTACTTTACAAGTTACTCATAAAACAAAATAGTATGAGCGTTATTACTGCAAACGTTCCATAAGAACTTGTAATGGCAGTAACGAGACGGCGCAACAGGTTGACCTTGGTACATCGCGCAAGGCCGCTAGGAAGGTTGTGCGAGGACCCCAGGGTTGTTGGTACGGGTTAGGGACCGCGCATGGGAACCAACCAACATCTTCTCACCACACCAAATAATAGACAAGTGACGATGAATATAGAACGGTAGTCATCTTTTTCTACGGCTGTGACTTCCGCCTTCCGACAGTCTTTGAAACGCAGCGATCGTACGCATGTTTACGTTGCAAGACAAGGTTTTCAGGCAGATGTGAGAGGATGATAAAGCGACGAATAATACAAACAAGACGTTTCACACTCGAAGGATGTAAGATCTATTGCTGTAATTATTCTTAAAAAACACGAATTAAATTACGTTTCGACCTACATGGCCTTGCAGCCAGACGTAATATTAGTGTTAATCTGTGTGTAAACCTGTACTCCGATGTTGCATTGTTTTGGTACGAAGTTGTAGTATTCAATCAAAACTTGTCCTTCAGAATATTTGGGAGTCATTTCCGTTCGCATAAGTGAATATATACTGACACTAAGAAGCTGTACAGATGCAAGGCTAACAGAACAGGAGTAGGCTAAAGCTCGTACCTTATTCTATATTCTCCACGGCCCTGCATTGCACGTTGCACGAAGAGACAAGCAACAGTGCAACGCAAATCATCGAACGTTGCTTTTAAAGGGTATTCATTAATTTATTTATTTATTGTACATAAATCATAAATAAATACATTTGCATTTACAGCCTACAATGCACACAGTTACAAGAGCTGATTTTCACTTGAGGATATTATATACCAGTTATTAGGTGTCTCGTTGCTATGTTTATCGTGAATGTCAACATTATCAATCTGCATTCTATGAACTGGTTTTTTGTTAGTGTATAGTTTATGCTATGAACTGTAATTCTTACTATCCTGCTTCAAAACAAGTTGGATCCTCGGCTGGGCATGGTAGCTTGGTATCGGGCAGGAGTATTTGGCCGTGGTCAATAAGGCCCAACCTACAACCTCGTTTCCTGCGTTCCTAGTTCGAATCCTGGCTACGGCAAAGTCATGTGGTCCCGCATGGAAGGCATGACTCATGACCGTGACATTGTTTATCTTCATATTATATCACGTCATCATCTCAATATAGTATCGTTACCAAAATATGAGACGTTTAGTCCAAACTCCAAACATCATCATTACCAGACTAGCAACATTATGAATGAGAGCGTCTGTGGTTCTCATTTATGGTATTTTACATCAGTGGCCATCTTAGCACTTGAATTGCCTTCCACTGATACCACCAAATATACCACCCAGCATCCCACCGCAGCGCCAAATGGCTGCGTACGGAGGTGACTGACTTTACTACAGTAGATGCAGGCTTATGTAACGCAGTTATTGTCATGTGATAATGCTGAACAATCGAAGTGCTGATCTGCTGATGCACTCATCATGCCCAGTTTCCTTACTCGCTTCCTTCTTAGTTGTTGCGAACACAATTTAATGTCCGCATCTAACTCTTTAGAAGGTAAAATACAAATAAAACTTGGAAGTAAAAGTTGAAAGGTAGAAACAGAAGGGTAGGACACAAAGACAATAGGTCGAGATACCCGTGGGATGACAGTCATGTTATGTTGGGTGGTTGTATGAAATTTCCATTCGTTTTAACTTGTTCAACCAAGATTGTTACGATTAAATTGCATTACAAGTTTACAACGTTACGTCCACCGAGAATTTAAAAATATGAATTCCCAAAGTGTATTACTAAGCCTTTGCTCGATAAGACGCAATTTAAATAACAATGTAAACCAAGTTATGTAGCCAGCCAATGTAATGGCAAACAATGATATCTTCAAGATTGAAAAACAAAACTTGTACGTCTTTACTTTCTCGAAGTGATTATCTTGACTTCCCTGTGAACGAGGAACTGTTTTCCACACCAGTGAGCTCAGTTCGGCTTGGACTGTTACAACATCTTGTTTTGTTGGACGACGAGCAGCTATAGATACGCCCTCGTATAGTACGTGCATGGCATGGTCCAAGAAGGTTATTTGCAGCTATATAGTTATTAGATCATGCGTGCATGGTGCGCTCCTGCATGACTTTGACTGGTTCGCGGACCCAGACTGACCACGCACTCCAATCAGCCCTTCCTTACAACAACACTTTCGGTAATTTTAGACAGAAAAAACATTTATAACCCCTGTATACATTTCACACTTATGTTTCTCTACGTTCTGGCTACTATCCCCGGTTCTATGAATTCCAATAAAATATTTTCTGTCAGCTGACATAATTTCAAAGATTCTTTTAAATGCCAGTTGTTACGGTGAAAACAATTTAGTAGATATATACTTGAATATTTGATTGGATATCAAATTACCAGCCTTATAGTGCGACTAACCACATATATACAATATACATGTGGATTTTTGATGATGTAACAATTGTATTCGCGAATATTTGAAATGTATGTCAAAAAGCAGTTTGTACATGTGAGTTGTGGCTGTTCCCATGATGTGTACAAAAAAAAACTACAACCACTTGTGTGTTGCACTTGAGGGGCCTCCATCAGTTGTCAAAACAGAATAGAAACCGATAATGGGAATCGAACCCGTCTCATCCGACTTGACTTCGCCGAGCAACCTGACTCGCTCAACTACTTTCCCAGAGTGTTGACCACGACACGAGGGATGCATGCACGGCATAGTTGTGGTCAGGCGAGAGAACTTGTTCCTTCCCATGGCCGTAATAACAGACCATGGTTCCGAGTCCGACTGCCGGGTATAACCGGGGTTGAAACCGAGACCCAATGGTGGGAACGAAGCAGGAGGGATGGATGAGACCTGGTCTGGTGTCACGTTACAAGGCGCTTCAATGCGGCGGTGGGAAAGACACCCTGGGAAAACAGCGCGCAGCCGGAACATCGTCGCGAATGTTGTATTGGTGCTATATGGTTTATAATACACAATATACAGCACAAAGAATCTAATCCAACAATTTCGAGTTTATATTCTCACGGATTTCGCTTACGGTAATTGGCAGCTATGCAAAACATGGTGTTCATTACTAACGAATGCAGGAATGTCGCAAAATGTGATAAAAATTAGTAGACTAATTAACTGGCTACGCGTTCTGAGGCGCAAAGAATTTGGAAACTTTGTAGGAAGTGTATATTATTTTAAATGCTTGGATGGATGTAAACAGTGATGTTTCACTAGAAATGCGGTATGGTCATATTCCAGTTCTTGTTAGTTTTGCAGATCGTGAGAGTAAAGGCCACGCATGTGTTATTGTCGACTGGGTTACAACAGTCCAATATCAGGAGGAACTTGACGAGGAACTTGACGAGGGACTTGACTCAAGACGACATGGCGCTTGCAAGAGATAGATAATCATTGTTGTGTCGCCTTCTCTGTTCTATACGCAAACATTGTGTCGGCCATGAGGCGTTGGGATCATTGAATCCACTTTTATCAGAGCTAATATTAACCCAAGCAGAAGCAAAGTGGGATAAAGAATTCAAATATTGTTGTCTGAAACTCTTGGAGTGAACGAACTGTAAAAGAAAAGTGTCACTGTTCAATGGCTGAGTAGCGAAAGGCGCAGTTTTCTTTCACAGGCCAGGATTTTCCCGAAAGTTGTTCTATGGATGAAAAACAGATTGGCCGTCTCCAAGTAATGAATCTACCCAACTTAGAGGGACTTGAAGCCTCACATGCGAGGAGAGCTGTACTAGAGTTATTGAGGTTGACGATGGCATTGAAGGTGAGAATGAGGTTGAAGATGACTCTTGTTTTTTAACGACGCACACAACAACGAGGCAATGTAGCGTCGGCTACTTGTACGGTGTGCAGAGCTACCCCTGCTCCTGTGGGTCCAGACGGGACGAAGAAAGGAAGAAATGATATGAGTATTTGATGGAGGGAATAGAAACTTGGTACTAAGGTGGCAAAGTAGCTTCATCGGGTATCATAAATGTAGAACGTAGAGTGCATATTTTACTCCCTTAGCGGATGGTAGCGAGCGAGTAAAAGTTAGGTTAGGTGACAAAAGCTTCGACCCCAACCCCATGTACTTTGTTGTAATACTTGAAGATCAGCATTTTGACAAGATAACGGCACGGTCGCTCATTCAACTTGGACTAGTCTAATCTAAACTACCTTTAATTCATTCGATTTAATTTTCTTGCACCTTTATTTTCATTATATCCATTAAAATTGTACTATTTTTGTTTACTCTTAATGTTCCCGAAATAATGAGAAATACGATGAAATTGCAGTATAGTGTTGTATGGGTGCCGAGCGCCACGACACTGCAAGTATCAGGTTGCTCGGCGGTGGGGCTGACTTGTGGGAAGCCAGGGGGCGATACAGACAGGGTCGATCTATGTCCAGCCAGAGCAGAGATGGTGGTAGCGTCCACGCCCTCCAGCTCACACGGACTAGGACCACAAAAACTACTAGACGGACTTCCAGTCACATCCGAATCACGTTCAAACTTTTGCTTTAATATCCGTTCCAGTTTCTATGATGGGCTTCAGTTACACACCTGTAATTTGGCTATTATTCTCTGCGACTCAGATACAGAAGAAATTTAAAAAAGAAACTCTCACGTAATTAATCCGAATATGAAAACAAACTCGGTTGCATATATGATTTTTTTCTGTGTGCTACAATATTGCGGTAATTTTAGAGGAGAAATTCGTTCCACTTCATTTCACCGGCCGACATCACCATCGAATAGTGATGCACGCATTGACCGTGCGATGGGCGTCACGCATTTAAAAGGTGCGTGCGAGGAAACTAACTTATGAGTTGTTTGAGTATTGTTGTCAAGATGTTTCTATTAATTATTTCAAGCAGTCCCGTTGTTATTTTTTGCCTAAATTATGCGGAAGTATGATTGAATTATTTATATGAAAATTAAATTAAATTATGCTAGATTTAAAGAAGCATGCAATGTTTTTAGTGCGTACATGACAGGGGGCGGGTGAAAGCGACAATCATAACAATATCGTCTTCCTTTTAGGAAATGGAAATTTACAGTGTTTTCTCTGCGATGTTTATACATTCGTCAGCAAACGCTTCAAAATAGCAAACGCTCAGAAAATCCCCTCTTGCAGAACTAAATGAGAGATAATTCTCTCGTGGATCCTACTCGGACAAGAGTCACCAGGAATGCACGGTTAATGTTCATATGACCATCATATCATAATTGTGGTTATTGTTATTTTGTGTATAACACAAAAATATCGGTAATTCAAATCTGTTCTCGTCAACCCCCCCCCCCCCCCCCCCCCACACACAAAAAAAAAACGTGCTGAAACCTTGGCGCAAAGTCTCCCAGTCAAAATATTGTAGAATAAGCGCTTTGTTTATGTCTATATGAACTGTACCTCGGCTGTAGACTTCGTAGGCGGGTACGGTACATAGGCCTAGTCCTAATTCCGAACGCACATTTTATGTTACACATGAAAGCTTGAAAAACCTTAGAGCATAGAATACATGCTCTAAGTGAAAAACACGTCTTGAGACAGAAGGAACGTCATTTTTGTAACCTAGTAATGTATTATACCTATAGTTAGTAAATAATCATTGAAATTTATGTGATTTATTTATTCAATAGAATATTTTGTAATGTAAACTATTTTAGAGTTGGTGGAAGAAATGGTATGAGCTAAGACAATTACTGGGAGATATCCAATTGTGTTTGTCGCAACACATCGTGTTTAGAATATTCTGCTGCATGTGACGTAGTTCTGGACCCCACGTACTGTTAGAAGTACTTGACAAGTGTCGCATTCAAGATAACTCACCGAGGGCGACGTCTCGCTAAGGCTGGAGTAGCTGGAAGACCGGCTGGAGAGAGGCTCAGGACTCAGGCTGGAGTAGCTGGCGGTAGAACTCAGGCTGAGGGTGTCTGCTCGCGCCCTGAAGGGGCTCAGCTGTACGTGCTTCAGCATCCTGAAACAACAGATAAATCCTTCATTTAGAATAGGTTCTGCCTGTCGTACGAGGCGACTAAAAGAGCTAATCGCTATATATCATATTGTTAATGAAAGCCTGCGAAGGAGTGAGATGAGACAGTAATTAACAATGTATGTAGCCATGATGTTTTGGAACCTGAGTATACATTTTATTATAGCATGGGTATAGCGAAGTGCCTTATTTTGCTTAGATTTTTTTCAATTTTGTCCTTAGTGACTGGGATAGAATCTTGTTCCACCTTTCATGGCAAATTGATGCTCTCTGTTGTCGCCACAGACTTTGATCGCCAAGAGGACATAGTAGGCATGTATCGTGCTCCGAGGCCACACCTATTATCACATTGATGAATTACTGATTGATGAAAGTTGACTTTGCCAATGAGCCTCAAACTTCGCTTTCTTTGGACCTAAAGAAAGTCGAGTATGAGGCGGGAGTTTGTATGGTTTGAACAAGATCTTTGACGCGCTCCGATGACCATACTAACTACTCGCGAGTAACTTCACATTTCACTTTTTAATCACACTCATATGCAAAACTAATTCTGTATTATGTTCCTGCTTCCTCGTTAGACGTCTATATTTTGAGTTGATTGGTGATGTTACATCATCAAAATATAATGTCAGTAATTTTAATTCAGACATAGTTGTTAAATGCATCATCCCAGAGCTTGAGGGAAAAAAAGCTTGCGTACGGTTACGTAAATTAGAATAGACATTCTAAAAACCTATCGGGCAACGTATAATACCCTGCCAAAGTTTCAGGTCTCAATAACAAAACGCTTCACGGCCATAATCTGAATCACATCAACAAAAATAGTTTTCTTTCCCGTTTTTGAACATGATTTTCAACCACGAAACACGAAACTATAAACAAGCAATAATTAAAATCGTACATCAAAATTTGTTAGGATCATCTCAAATTCCCTCGACTCTGCACCTCTATTACACATAATTAGTTCTACCCAACCCATGCAATCTCAGCAAGAAAATCAAATTATCTCCTCCTACGTATTGTCGCTAATTGGATCAGCTGATTAGCCCCGAGATAGCATCATGCACGAAAGCGAGAACAGACGACCCTGCACGAGACCAACCGAACTGTATCTCCTAACTCCTCACACCTTCACGAAGAGTGAAACACACAGTTTTTATCCGACCTTGATTGTCTAAACATCGGTACCAATGACAATAACTACATTACTGTACTACAATTACAGTAATTACACGGTGTTATTACTGACCGCTAGTTAGTAAGCATACACAATTATACCGTGCAGTAAGGCAGTTAAGCTCGCCACTACTGTATAATCACAAAAGAAAGCGATGGAAGGAAATTAATAACTGGAGTAAAATGATTTAATTACTATAGTATAACCAAAAATGAAAGTATTTAAATTATTACCAAATAAAAATTCTAAACAATTGAGAGTTTACGACGCTTCTACCAATAGGCAGGAGAAATTATTGGCAAACAGAACGAGACCAATCAATCAGTGGTATAGATCGAGTGTGTGTATCACGGTGTCTCATATTGTGATGGCAGCGATGGTAACCGAGACGATGAGTGAAAACTAATAATGTAAAGATCACTGTAAAAACGCGAAAATAAAAATACATTCCCAAGCTAGGATTCGAAACTGGCACGAAGCAACAAAGGTTTATCAGATCAGCAGTATAATAACAAATATGCAAGAAAAGACAAAAGATCGGAGGTTTGTACTCCGAAAATTTCACATTTGATTTTCCTGGTGGCCATATGTCTTTACAGACTCGTAATAATCATTGGGGAATTCAAAAGGTGAGTGCCTCAGTATTTCATTATTAAGTAAATACAGTTATGAACACGTGTTTTCAAGAAAACACGATCTTCGTAACCAGAGTCACAGATGTAAAATTTAATTATCGCTCTTTGCCCCACACTTAGTATCAACATACAATCATATTCTGGCACGGGTGCCTGGCACATGGTCCGTGCCACATGGTACGGGCATATGGAC
This sequence comes from Isoperla grammatica, assembly GCA_945910005.1. Taxonomy (NCBI): domain Eukaryota; kingdom Metazoa; phylum Arthropoda; class Insecta; order Plecoptera; family Perlodidae; genus Isoperla; species Isoperla grammatica. Next base: position 106,636,696 of record OX246737.1, on the reverse strand, counting down.
AAGCACACTTCTGCGACAGCCAAGTATTGCGTGTATGCTCGCAAAGCTATCAATTATTCAAGTATGTTTCTGTCTACAACCTGGCAAAGCCAAATTGGTAAGATTTGCAACAATAATTAAAAAATTAAAAGCAAGAACGATACTTATATGAAGGTAATCTACAGCTGATGCACCGGAAACCGAAAGTTACCAACCAAATCAGAAACCAAAGATGATATTTGGAGTTGTGGCTCATATTTTGTCAATGATACTATCCGAGATGACAATGGGAGCTGCATAACGTTTACAGCATCAATGTACTCAAGCCAGGAGTCGGCCCTAGACCAACGTCTTATACAGACCACAGCTACGCACGTACGCACCATCAATCAATCATCCATCCTAATATCAAGGAGAAAACTGCTCTACATACAAGTTGTGACCCGGCAAAAACTATTTAGTCTTCCGCTGTTGACAATTAAGTGAAACTATAGAACAATTACGGACCCTGTTTACAATAAGTGAAACTAGATAGACTCCAATGGAGCTAAATTGAGATGAAATGTGTGTGCAGAACTGTTCTAAACTACTACGGTAGGGACAGATCGTTTTTTCTTTGAACTTTGAAATTGTTAAGGAAAAATTCAGAAATTCATAATTCTTTATGCTATTTCTTAGTCGGCTCAAAATCAAAGCACTTCCCTCACCCTATTCTCACTTACAACACACAAATTGCTGGAAAACGCACACTATAGCAATCATAGCAAAATTACAAAAACAAAACACGTTTTTTGTGTGTGGGGGGGGGGGGGGGGGGGGGGGGGTGGGGTGGGGGGGAGGGTACGTTTGAACGTTGCATTTTCCCAACCCTACAAACTACAGACCTTGCAGGTGACGTTGCAGACTAATTACACCGTGCAACATTGTGTTTCGTAGAGACGGACTCCACTGCAGTAACCGCGATATCGCGTACCTCTTGAAAGACATCTTACAGGAAGGAATTATGTAGTACTTGTTTGTATGATCAATATGCCCTTACGACCTGAACTAAATATGCTGAATACGCCAGTAAAAAAATTACTGCTCGTTGATCTTGTGGATTTATTCTTGCAAACGAACCAGGATTCGATTCCCTGTAGGGATATTTAACTTTGGTAGTTGATTTAAAATCGATCAGTATGGCAACGGGCTATTCATGAACGGCGACTTTGAAGCCACCATAGATACGAAACACAATAAAAAGTATAATGCCCCCACGGAAAATAGTTGTTGTAACTGAATGGGTCGACAATTATTTTATAATGACTTCCCATCCTCCTCGCGAGTAGCTTTGCAGCACATAACGCAGCTCCTCCGCGAGCACAATACATCAACAGGTATGTAGAGTAGACTCGACTCGACCTGTGTTCGTCATTGCGAGACAGTTCATCTAGTTCAACTCCATGGTCGTGTGACTAGAACGCCTAAGGACATCAGATCCGCTTGCCGCGCTGCCAGCGAGAATTAGTAGTCGTTTTCTCGTCTGCTAAAGATCGCTACTTCCCGTGTTGAGGCTGTGTAGTAGCACTGGAGACAAGAGGACCGGTCTTACATCCTCCCGCGATCACATTCCTGTCTTATAGCGCTCATGCACAGATCTCGGGCTTGGTGGAGCGCGGTGCATGCATCCCCCCCCTGGAAATATCTTGGTACGTCTTTCATTGCTCCTGCGTCCACATTAGCCCCGTGCATCTCCCCCCCCCCCCTTGTGGCATAGCTTGAACGCCCACATTAGCTACCCTTGGAAATGTCATAGTACCCCGAATTAGCTTCTACGCCCACATTAGCCCCGTGCATCCCCCCTGGAAATATTATAGTACCCTAGCATAACTTCAACGCTCAACCCCCCTCAGAAATATCGTGGTACGTCTTTGTGTGTTGTTGTGCTCGCTAATCTAGAGCTCCATGCATGCCAGCTATACTTAAAAAATAATGTGTTGGGGTTATATTATCATTAGTCAAAGTACGCATTTTTGACAAGATTCGATGATTTTTAATATTGCCGTCTGGGCATTGCCTTCAATCAAAAAACGCTAATCAATTATATGTAAGAATTTGATTTGGGGGAACGAGAGAAGTTTCAGAAATAAAAAAGTCTCAACACTGTATAGGCAGCCCAAGACTACCTTACATATGCTTTCGTCACAGGCGAGGTATTCGTAGCCAATCAGCGATCGGTATTTGCGCGCTATTGTCTCGGGCGGTTCGCTGGTTGGCTATGAGTGCCTCGCCTGTGACGAAAGCTTGGGTAATGGGTTGTATACTATTGTGTCACATTTTCTACGGAAGTGAGTTGCAGTACACAACTAGAACTAGCTACTAACTGACTTATTGATGCACTACTTGTTTTGACACATATCTGCGAGTTGACTGTAATACTCGTTAGAGAGGAAGTTAGTTGGTGACGCAATGAGTCGTCGCAAGTAGCCTAACGCCATAGATAATTGGCGGTGACAAACGAATGTTAGTCTGTGACAGTCACGGTTGATGTGACGCATGACGTACCAATGCTGTCTTATAGCGTGAGAATCAGTGTAATAAAGCCCGTAATGATCTCGGATTGAGCGTCTCTGAATGGACCGAATCAAGAGACTGAGGGAGCGGGGGAGGGAGGAGGGGGAGGGGGCAGAGGAAGCAGGAAACGGCCAGTTGAAGAGAGAGGATGTACTGACAAGAAGGAGGCAATTGCTTATCTGGGTTGATGGAAACTGCAACACTTCTAATCGTACTTATAACGGTCTTGAAGAAAGCGAAATTATTTAATTAAACTGTCACTCCAGATCTCAAAACGAAAAGTTTTCAAACAAACTGGAGTGTAAATAAATGAGCTGCGCCTAAAGCAGAAACATCTATGCTGTAATGGATGACATAACATCACTCACTGCTATCTTGCAATTACCACAGTACCAAGGCATCTGAACGCTACAGATCTTAATTATCATTATGAGAAACCTTTCATGTTCCTTTCCTGAGAATCTAATGCGTTCTGAAGCAAACTAATCATGCATCTTGTATGAAAACATCCGTGTACGAAAGTGCACATTGGCCACAAAGAATGTATTTACATAATTACATATGAAATTAAACGCGATAAGAGTAAGACTTGTTTGAATATCGTGGGTGAATGTTTGTGTGAAGACGCTAAGCGTGTCTAATGAAGTGTGACGCGTGACTGATGAGTGACGCTGAACGCCGGGATGTGCTAACTCGCGCGTTGTTTACGCCACCAAGGGAGTAACTTAGTAATTACGTTAACTAATCGGGCCTTCAGTTGATTTACGCTTGTTTTTTTTTGTGTGTAAACAAAGTTGGATAGAGATCGTTGTCGGAAACATAATTCTGTCAGCCTTCCGGAAAGTGACAACTGCTGTGGGGCAGTGACAGAAGTGGTACCGGAAGTCGGCCGTTGTGCATCGCGATCTCGCGTCGCGTCGCTCCGGGCCAACCGTTGAGCGACGACGGAGGTATTTTAGGGACGAGCAGACGCGCGTTGTGAATGCGATGGCGGCTGCAGAGTGGTCGTTTGTTATTATTCGTTGTCTGGATTGATGTTGACTTTATTCTTCAATGATTATTTTCAATCTATTCCAACAAATTTATTCAAAGTTGTATCTTTTTTTTTTTTTTAGATGTTATGTTAAGTTTAATAGTTGAATTTTATTTTATACTTATATTGATTTGTACGCTGGACCCCTGAGGTCATCCAATGTGGACCAGTCAGCCATGATTTGCTCTCTCCGTCCATCACTGAAAATCTGTAGGTTGTAACTTGTAACTGATACTGAGCGTGTAGACAATGAATGGAAATTTAATTTCTTTAAAATACGAGTGGTATTCTACTCCGGTAGTAAGGTTCGACAAGTTCGACACTGGTTTCTGTGTTTGTTTGTATGGCGAACAGGTTTCTTCGAAGAGTAGAATCAAAATGTTTTGCACATTCACTCTGATTTCGTTCAGGGAATAGAACATAAAAATGAAGATAAACACTGGTTTATGTGTGTGATTGTATGGAAAACAGGTTTAGGAAGAGAAGAATCAAAATGTTTTGCACATTGACTCTGATGTCGTTCAAAGAATAGAACATAAAAATGAAAATAACGTATCACAACTTACCAATTTTAAAAATTTGAAATTCGTAAAATTGAAAACAATTTTCAAGAAGTGAAAATAAACATGAAGTGAAGACGTATAGCCAGCATTGAAACTAACATAATGAAGATATTGGAGAACGTATTTCGAGTCAGTAGCCAACATCCGTATCATTCATCAGGGTCGATATACAGATCTCCCCTGTTTGTGCAACGGGTGAGTGAGACGAGAGGTTTACGACAGCTGAACGTCAACAAGTCAGCGCAGTCAGACAGCCAATACGTCACACGGCCCTGCTCCTGTGGCTTGTCTACGTCACACACCTGTTGCTTCTACCTTCAGGGCGAGGACGGGGTTTAAACTTCGGGGAGCGCCAACAACAAAGATCATTAATTGCTCCTCCAAGATCATTTCCATACGTAATTATAACTATTCACATTTTGTCTCGTTTCCCTTTCAAAGCAACCAGGGCCCAGGGCATTCTGTAACTATTTATTGTGTATCCTCATGTGAATTCTGCCAGAATTCAACCTTGTTTCGTCCAATGTAATGTTGTTATATTGAGTGCACAAGTTCGAATTCAGGCAGAATTCATTTCAGGACATAGAATAAAAAGTTACAGAATAAAGCCTCAGATCCATCAATGTTGAATGAATTCAATTATAATGAAAAACATACAGAGAAGCCTCCGGAGGCCGTTTGGGTATTGGGAGAGAAGAAAGAATGAATTGAAAGAAGACGGATAAAATATTTGTGAGATGGGAGGGAGAGAGAGCCCCCTTTGTGGGCACCTGTTACGTAGATCCCCCCCCCCCCCTCCCCCCACCACCCGTGGTAAATCCTGGCATTACATTTTACAAAATTATAGTAGAGAAACCGATCTTCATGCATAAGAACAAAGCAGTGCTCTGTTCTGCATCTGTCACTGGGAGAGCGTGCGCGCTTGCGTGTTGTGTGAGTGCGTGGGGACGATGCTGCCCAAGACAACCAGAGGTATGCCATGCAATAATAACGGCAATTATAGGCACCTAGTCGCGTGACATGACATCCACTCTCCCCCGATAGAGAGTCTCTAAGCTGGGGCACCGAAACATTTATAGGCCCTGACGCGGAGACGTTGACGACCTTCTTGCGTAAGGTGGAAGTCGTAGATTATCTGCGATGAGGTTCTTGATTCGGAAGATTTATCACCACGCAACACATAACGACGCGGGGACCCATCGGGGGTCCTTCCTTGGGCCCTAGGCCGGAGCATAAAACAATATAGTTTGTGGCGATAATTTAATATTGAGTATTACTTGAAATCTAATTATAGCCTAATAACTATTTTGAAGGAATAATTTGAAAAATTGTGAACCAGGGAGGGAGGGAGGGAGGGAGGGAGGCAAGGTGGAAGGACCCTCCCTCTCAAGTACAGCCTTAGTACAGTGATACCATTCAACAAGTATATCATTGATTTAAAAGACTTCTATACGAAAATCTCTCATTCCGGTCGCCAATCTATTTCAATCCGTACATTATATCACTAGTCAAACAGGCGCTGAAGGCACACCCTGATGCTTATGAAAGTGATTCAGAGCTGGGATACGAGAAACAATAAGAAACGTTATCAGTAAGAAACTTCGATCCACGCCACCGGAAATCATGATTCATTATTGAAGTTTTCCTAGATTCTTCACAAATCCAGGTCTCATAATAAATAATATGGAATTATGTTGCTTGCGTGTTTTTTAAGTGGTATACAGACACAATACAGTATACACCATCTGTGTAAACATAGGAAGTAGGGATAGGACACACGGCTCAATGTTATCGGCGAACATGTAGAAATCTGTTGTTCATTTGCCACACGAAACGGAAGTATTTGCTCCAGTTGGCTTCCATATTGCCAGCGTTGTATTGTCGGGCGAACGGAAGCGCAGCAGAGAGGGGGTCTCCGATAACGGAAGCTTGATTTGGACCATCGAGCATGGGGGAGTGTGGGCAGATAGGGCGCCAGGGTGACAGTCTTCTCAATGCACACAAAGCAGTAGAGAGTTCAAGAGATATAAACAACAGGCATACTTGACTACGACGGAACTAGAGACAAAGGGGGAGTAGTGAACGAAACAACAAGTATGAGTTTTTGACTATCTCGAGGTTGTTACTAAAGATGATGAGTTATACACACTTGGCGAGACGGTGTTATTGTTGTTTTTCCTGATAGAGATGGAAATACAAATGAATAATGAATCTCTTCCAATGCAGCAATGTGTGACTAATGGCATATTTTGATATGATGACTGTCTGTGATGATTGCGGTTTACCAAGTGTGACATGGAGGCAATGCCAATGTCATCGGAAGCACAACAGGGTATAGAGCCGGAAGGCGGATTGCAATGTCCGGCACGGTCGCCCCCGCACCGTTCCGGTGCTTTCATTGGCTGAGACAACGCGAGCCCACGCAATAGGACATTTTAAAATCTATCTAGAAACCTGTGTATGAATATCATCACGGTCTCTTAAATCTTCAAGAACAATTTCATTTATCATTTCATTTTATTAGCAGCCTTAGAAATTACTTAACATACAATAAAATAATTATATCCGTAATAATAACTATAATAACTAAATAACAACAATACACAAACAATTGAAAATCAGTTGTCAACTGCTATCAAGGGTCATTAATGCATACAAGATCATTTACTAATCATGATTTTATGTGTGAAATTGTTGTGTATTGTTGCTAATCAAGATTTAGAGAACCGTGAACCGTGATGATAATCATATCAAAGGTTCCTTGACATTTTTTTAAATAGCCTATTAGATTTCGCTTCTTAGCAGATAAAATAACCACATAATAGGAAACATTCTGAATAATGAATAAGAACCAAGACTATTAGACCGGGAGTAGTATTAAAACACAAATAAACACACGAACAATAACCACGGTCAAAAAATAAAACACTCACCAGTGCGTAAATTTTCGACAGCGTCCGCTGTCTTCCTCAGACGCGAGGGAACTAACTAAGGAAACATTCTACTGAACACATTGGATGAACAATTAATAGTTTGCAGGTACCTTTACTCTTTATATTAAAAAAAATATATGTTGTATTATAATGGGGTACGTTGTTGGCGGAAATCAAATATTAATTGTATTAAAACAGTTCAAAGTGACTAACTACGTTCGTGACAATTAACAAATCTTGAAGAGTGTTAACGGCAAAGTGGCCGTGGCTAGTTAGACACTTTATTAAAACACGGTTACAGTTGTCTTGGTTCGAATCCTATGTTGGACATGGAAGCCATATCGATAAGCATCGTTGCCAAAATGTGTGATGTCATGTTAAGAAGCCCAAAGGACATCATTACCTTCAATAGTGACAAGCCACGTAAGTGACTTAACAACCGTTACAAACTCTTGCACGGGTGGTTGATTACTATAAACTCGTCGGCCAGGCATTGACAGCATTCGTTATATAACACTCAACTACGCGCGCGCACGTCGCATCCAAACATACTCACACACGTGCCGAACTGGGTCCAGTGTACATTAATATCCTTGTAAGGTAAAGAAGAATGAACCATGAATCAATGTTAAAAGTCTTACCTGTGTCGATGATTCATCGTGGCATAAGCAAATCCACTCGTTCAATGTATGATTCTGCCAATAAGTGGTGACGTCGCTTAGCACAACCAATTATGATGCCCCCCCCCCCTAACTACCCAACCACCTCGCGAACCATCCGAAATCAGCTCAGTTTACAGCCAATTGATTACTGCAGTGTAGTTGAACCGCCTCCACGGGCAAGCAAGCAGCAGGGTACTTCCACCCACACCCGCCGACCAATTCAATGGTGCATGACCTCTGGTTGCAGCCGCAAACACTGTTGCCTTATACGGAAGGAAGGGCAATCGGTAACACTCTGGGTGTGAATACAACCAAACCTACTGGAGACCATTGGACTCGGGAAGAAGCAACATTTCCGCACGAGAGACGCGAACAATGGTGTAATACACAGGCATACACATACCACGCTGTTGCTCTTTGTCGATAAACATGTAATGCAGGCACCACTCGATTTCATCTGCGATCAACAATACTCGACGCCCCTATCGGTCGGTGCCGGAAACGAAGATCACTTCCTGCTCTTTAGGGTCTTTATGGACGATGCGTTGTCATACGGGCTCTCCTTCCCTGTCTTGTCTCAAGAACATATAACAATTATTTAGTAATTATTTTCGCGAGTCTTGGAGGAAAGTTCTGTCCTTATGTTGTGGGTGTAAGTTGAATAACCCTGAAAACTTTCGTTAATGACCGCCACCAAATCAAACCACCGTGCAAGGGGGGGGGGGGGGGGGGGGGGGTATACTCATTAATGTACCACAAAGGGCTGAAACGAAAAGTGCTGTTCAAAGCTTGCAAAGCACGTTTATTTTGTTGCCAAACTAAAAGCCATTAGGGCCCCGTGTGACGTCATGCACGTCACGTTGACGTGACAGCGCGTTTTGTTACAAGGCGCGATATTGTCAAACTTTCTAGACTTTTTTCTCTTATTTTGTCGATGAAGAAATTGCCCCCCGACGGATATACACCCCTTCCGGGCCCGTCCATCTAATACGATATATTTCCCGCGATCCGACCGGGGTCACGCCCCCCCCCCCCCCCCCCCCCCCCAACAAAGGTCGACGAACCGTGAGGGAGGGAACATCGGAGGGATCAGGATCCGGGTGGAGGGTGTGGTTCAATGTAGTTATACTTTTCGTCACCGAGTGGGTGCGGTCCAATTTCTTGTGTGATAGGGGCATCCTCCCCCCTACCCCCCTCCCCCCGTGATTACTTTACCACTTAGCAAACAATCGCCCCCGCGTACACTGAGTGCTCTGTCAATCCCATACATCAACGGCGATGGTAGAAGCTACAACCTACAACCTTTACTTTACACAAAACTATGCGCTGGAATTGTTTCAATGTTCATCATTTTATTGTTTCATTTCATTGATAGAACCCTTCTGGTCCCACCATCAACACGGACACGGTATAACCAGTGTCTATGAGCGCCATGTAAGACCCACGGGTCACTTCTTGTTGAAGAAGGGCAATCGGCTTCGTCTTCGTGCCCCTTTTGAGATGGGGGCACTAGGGACCAGTGGGAACGGGAATACAGCGGGAATCCCTTTACCACTCATCAGTAGGCGCACGACCAAAAATACTAACTTATGCTCTGCGGTCAGTTATACTAATATTACTAAACCAATGTAGGAAAACATTTACGTTGTTGATGCTTTTCTCCGACAACTTACGAATGAAGAAAACAATGGAAAAACGAAAAATGAAAGAAAGAACCTAAGTGTCGACGGATGATCAATGTGGAGTGGAATACGCATGCCATGCAACAACCACCTGTCGATCTCAGTTCTCGACCAATTAGTCCAAAACGTCTATAATATTGCGAGTTGCAAATCTCTAGCGTCCGCATGCACGCAACGTGTGTGCACGCGTCCATGGCAAGGAGCACCTGTGCTGTGCAAAACGCATAACTAAGCTGGCCAAACAATAGCCTGGTTTGCATGGACAGCAACCGTGGCAAGTTCAACTAACAGTCTTGAGTTTTACTGGGTTTCGTCGACGCGGAACACTGCTCAGCTTGTGGGGGCACGAGGTATATAGCACTGGGCGCTCGATGATTGCGATTATATCATTACGAAGATGATGCACTGTTTCTAAATTTAGATCTTAGCCATTGTTCCTGGAATCTCGCTCGCTCGTGTTCGGGGTCCGCGCCTACGTCACGGTTGAGCTACCTGACGGCCTTGATTACGTCACAGCTCGCTCGTTACGTCACGAGTGCATTGAAACGCAGCTCGCGGTCTCCAAGACCAGTTCCATGCAAACAAACCTTTGCTGATGATAATTAAAGGTCGGAATACTTGAGCGATGTCAATTGGAAGCCACGCCCACGGTCAAGGGTCACGCCAATCATTATGGTCTAAATTGTTGACCGTGACTCATTCATCGGCCATCTTGGATACGTCCTGTGATTATCTGTAAAGATGGTTCTAGTTTTTAAGCTCAATTAATGCAGTTGGAGGAATGGGGCAATTGGGGTCAATATCGTCGGACGGAATACCAAGTAGCGTT